>JAVIWB010001797.1:0-259498 GCA_031893035.1 Dermolepida albohirtum | reverse complement strand
TTTGGTGAAATCGAAAAAATTAAAATTGCGATTTTCGCCGTTTCGATGGTCCTATCGTACGTATTTTGTGGAAGCTATGGCCGTTTGACGATTTTTTTGAACCTTAAGTGATGAAATTTAAAAAACGGAAAAATCAAAGTGTGGATTTTCGACGTTTTGATGACTCTATTTTATGTATTCGAACCCGCTGATTACGAAAAACGCATCGGGAATGCGCTAGCTCTTTCGGTTCTCGAGATATTCGCGAAAAACTAAATTTGGTGAAATCGAAAAAATTAAAATTGCGATTTTCGCCGTTTCGATGGTCCTATCGTACGTATTTTGATCTCCTGATTCAGAAACAACCCCTACTTGGCATCGTATCTCTTACGGTTCTCGAAAAAAATAAAGTTGCGATTTTCGCCGATTCGATGGTTCTATCTTATGTATTTTGATCTGCTGATTCAGAAAATGTACCTATTTGGTATCGTATCTCTTTCGGTTCTCGAGATATTCGCGAAAAACACTTTTGCAAGTTGCGAAAATCGCGAAAATTTTGGGATTTTCGTTCAAATCGGCATGCTATCTCGCGAACCAAGGGCCTCTCGGCGACGGCGCGGACACTGCCGGATGCGTATTGACGTCCGGAATCGAATGCTTCAAACCGGAACCTGCTACGACGTCGCGTTCTCGAGTTATGACCGGAAAACCGAAAATTTTTGCGAAAATTCAAACTGCCACTGCGGCCAAACGGTTCGCTCTACAGCGATGCGCTTGTGCTCATTTTAATCCTTGTGAAGAGTACATTCATTGGTGAAAATTTTGTGGCGATAGGACGAAAAATGTGGAAGCTATGGCCGTTTGACGATTTTTGCGATTTTTTTGAACCTCAAGTGATGAAATTTAAAAAACGGAAAAATCAAAGTGTGGATTTTCGACGTTTTGATGACTCTATTTTATGTATTCGAACCCGCTGATTACGAAAAACGCATCGGGAATGCGCTAGCTCTTTCGGTTCTCGAGATATTCGCGAAAAACTAAATTTGGTGAAATCGAAAAAATTAAAATTGCGATTTTCGCCGTTTCGATGGTCCTATCGTACGTATTTTGATCTCCTGATTCAGAAACAACCCCTACTTGGCATCGTATCTCTTACGGTTCTCGAAAAAAATAAAGTTGCGATTTTCGCCGATTCGATGGTTCTATCTTATGTATTTTGATCTGCTGATTCAGAAAATGTACCTATTTGGTATCGTATCTCTTTCGGTTCTCGAGATATTCGCGAAAAACACTTTTGCAAGTTGCGAAAATCGCGAAAATTTTGGATTTTCGTTCAAATCGGCATGCTATCTCGCGAACCAAGGGCCTCTCGGCGACGGCGCGGACACTGCCGGATGCGTATTGACGTCCGGAATCGAATGCTTCAAACCGGAACCTGCTACGACGTCGCGTTCTCGAGTTATGACCGGAAAACCGAAAATTTTTGCGAAAATTCAAACTGCCACTGCGGCCAAACGGTTCGCTCTACAGCGATGCGCTTGTGCTCATTTTAATCCTTGTGAAGAGTACATTCATTGGTGAAAATTTTGTGGCGATAGGACGAAAAATGTGGAAGCTATGGCCGTTTGACGATTTTTGCGATTTTTTTGAACCTCAAGTGATGAAATTTAAAAAACGGAAAAATCAAAGTGTGGATTTTCGACGTTTTGATGACTCTATTTTATGTATTCGAACCCGCTGATTACGAAAAACGCATCGGGAATGCGCTAGCTCTTTCGGTTCTCGAGATATTCGCGAAAAACTAAATTTGGTGAAATCGAAAAAATTAAAATTGCGATTTTCGCCGTTTCGATGGTCCTATCGTACGTATTTTGATCTCCTGATTCAGAAACAACCCCTACTTGGCATCGTATCTCTTACGGTTCTCGAAAAAAATAAAGTTGCGATTTTCGCCGATTCGATGGTTCTATCTTATGTATTTTGATCTGCTGATTCAGAAAATGTACCTATTTGGTATCGTATCTCTTTCGGTTCTCGAGATATTCGCGAAAAACACTTTTGCAAGTTGCGAAAATCGCGAAAATTTTGGATTTTCGTTCAAATCGGCATGCTATCTCGCGAACCAAGGGCCTCTCGGCGACGGCGCGGACACTGCCGGATGCGTATTGACGTCCGGAATCGAATGCTTCAAACCGGAACCTGCTACGACGTCGCGTTCTCGAGTTATGACCGGAAAACCGAAAATTTTTGCGAAAATTCAAACTGCCACTGCGGCCAAACGGTTCGCTCTACAGCGATGCGCTTGTGCTCATTTTAATCCTTGTGAAGAGTACATTCATTGGTGAAAATTTTGTGGCGATAGGACGAAAAATGTGGAAGCTATGGCCGTTTGACGATTTTTGCGATTTTTTTGAACCTCAAGTGATGAAATTTAAAAAACGGAAAAATCAAAGTGTGGATTTTCGACGTTTTGATGACTCTATTTTATGTATTCGAACCCGCTGATTACGAAAAACGCATCGGGAATGCGCTAGCTCTTTCGGTTCTCGAGATATTCGCGAAAAACTAAATTTGGTGAAATCGAAAAAATTAAAATTGCGATTTTCGCCGTTTCGATGGTCCTATCGTACGTATTTTGATCTCCTGATTCAGAAACAACCCCTACTTGGCATCGTATCTCTTACGGTTCTCGAAAAAAATAAAGTTGCGATTTTCGCCGATTCGATGGTTCTATCTTATGTATTTTGATCTGCTGATTCAGAAAATGTACCTATTTGGTATCGTATCTCTTTCGGTTCTCGAGATATTCGCGAAAAACACTTTTGCAAGTTGCGAAAATCGCGAAAATTTTGGATTTTCGTTCAAATCGGCATGCTATCTCGCGAACCAAGGGCCTCTCGGCGACGGCGCGGACACTGCCGGATGCGTATTGACGTCCGGAATCGAATGCTTCAAACCGGAACCTGCTACGACGTCGCGTTCTCGAGTTATGACCGGAAAACCGAAAATTTTTGCGAAAATTCAAACTGCCACTGCGGCCAAACGGTTCGCTCTACAGCGATGCGCTTGTGCTCATTTTAATCCTTGTGAAGAGTACATTCATTGGTGAAAATTTTGTGGCGATAGGACGAAAAATGTGGAAGCTATGGCCGTTTGACGATTTTTGCGATTTTTTTGAACCTCAAGTGATGAAATTTAAAAAACGGAAAAATCAAAGTGTGGATTTTCGACGTTTTGATGACTCTATTTTATGTATTCGAACCCGCTGATTACGAAAAACGCATCGGGAATGCGCTAGCTCTTTCGGTTCTCGAGATATTCGCGAAAAACTAAATTTGGTGAAATCGAAAAAATTAAAATTGCGATTTTCGCCGTTTCGATGGTCCTATCGTACGTATTTTGATCTCCTGATTCAGAAACAACCCCTACTTGGCATCGTATCTCTTACGGTTCTCGAAAAAAATAAAGTTGCGATTTTCGCCGATTCGATGGTTCTATCTTATGTATTTTGATCTGCTGATTCAGAAAATGTACCTATTTGGTATCGTATCTCTTTCGGTTCTCGAGATATTCGCGAAAAACACTTTTGCAAGTTGCGAAAATCGCGAAAATTTTGGATTTTCGTTCAAATCGGCATGCTATCTCGCGAACCAAGGGCCTCTCGGCGACGGCGCGGACACTGCCGGATGCGTATTGACGTCCGGAATCGAATGCTTCAAACCGGAACCTGCTACGACGTCGCGTTCTCGAGTTATGACCGGAAAACCGAAAATTTTTGCGAAAATTCAAACTGCCACTGCGGCCAAACGGTTCGCTCTACAGCGATGCGCTTGTGCTCATTTTAATCCTTGTGAAGAGTACATTCATTGGTGAAAATTTTGTGGCGATAGGACGAAAAATGTGGAAGCTATGGCCGTTTGACGATTTTTGCGATTTTTTTGAACCTCAAGTGATGAAATTTAAAAAACGGAAAAATCAAAGTGTGGATTTTCGACGTTTTGATGACTCTATTTTATGTATTCGAACCCGCTGATTACGAAAAACGCATCGGGAATGCGCTAGCTCTTTCGGTTCTCGAGATATTCGCGAAAAACTAAATTTGGTGAAATCGAAAAAATTAAAATTGCGATTTTCGCCGTTTCGATGGTCCTATCGTACGTATTTTGATCTCCTGATTCAGAAACAACCCCTACTTGGCATCGTATCTCTTACGGTTCTCGAAAAAAATAAAGTTGCGATTTTCGCCGATTCGATGGTTCTATCTTATGTATTTTGATCTGCTGATTCAGAAAATGTACCTATTTGGTATCGTATCTCTTTCGGTTCTCGAGATATTCGCGAAAAACACTTTTGCAAGTTGCGAAAATCGCGAAAATTTTGGATTTTCGTTCAAATCGGCATGCTATCTCGCGAACCAAGGGCCTCTCGGCGACGGCGCGGACACTGCCGGATGCGTATTGACGTCCGGAATCGAATGCTTCAAACCGGAACCTGCTACGACGTCGCGTTCTCGAGTTATGACCGGAAAACCGAAAATTTTTGCGAAAATTCAAACTGCCACTGCGGCCAAACGGTTCGCTCTACAGCGATGCGCTTGTGCTCATTTTAATCCTTGTGAAGAGTACATTCATTGGTGAAAATTTTGTGGCGATAGGACGAAAAATGTGGAAGCTATGGCCGTTTGACGATTTTTGCGATTTTTTTGAACCTCAAGTGATGAAATTTAAAAAACGGAAAAATCAAAGTGTGGATTTTCGACGTTTTGATGACTCTATTTTATGTATTCGAACCCGCTGATTACGAAAAACGCATCGGGAATGCGCTAGCTCTTTCGGTTCTCGAGATATTCGCGAAAAACTAAATTTGGTGAAATCGAAAAAATTAAAATTGCGATTTTCGCCGTTTCGATGGTCCTATCGTACGTATTTTGATCTCCTGATTCAGAAACAACCCCTACTTGGCATCGTATCTCTTACGGTTCTCGAAAAAAATAAAGTTGCGATTTTCGCCGATTCGATGGTTCTATCTTATGTATTTTGATCTGCTGATTCAGAAAATGTACCTATTTGGTATCGTATCTCTTTCGGTTCTCGAGATATTCGCGAAAAACACTTTTGCAAAGTGTGGATTTTCGACGTTTTGATGACTCTATTTTATGTATTCGAACGGCGCGTTGATTAACTTAGTCACTTAAGGTTGATATAATACCCCAGTGTCCGTTTTGGCTTTTAACGGTACGGTTCGTGTGCGGAATTGTTTTCGTCCGGGTATTTTGCCGTTGTTTTCCAGGTGCGACACTGTTTGATTATCAGCTGACGATGACAACTTAGTTGTCGAAATACGTATACAGATTACGAAAATTAATGTGGAAGGGGTTATATATCCATCTTCGGTGATTATGTTAAGACCTGTAAAATTTAGAATCTGCCAGATAGTAATAAGGCGTCTTTGTTTGGGGATAGGCATGGTGTCTTATTAGTCGACTTTATGCAACGCGAAACCACAATAAATACTGTAGCCTACGATCATACCCTGCGAAAGCAGCGCAGAGCGATTCAAAATAAAAGACGCGGCATGCTGATAGAGGCAATTTTGCTACTTCATGGCAATGCAAGGCCTTACACCGCAACATAGTTCCTAGCTTTATTGGACTCTATTGGCTGGGAAGTTTTGGATCACCTCCTCTACAGCCCCGACATTGCGCCGAGCTATTTTCATCTTTTCCTCTCTCTCGAACATCATCTCGACGGCAACCACTACAACGATTACGAAGACGTGAAAACGGCGGTGACATCTTGGTTATCGGAGTAGGCGACAAGTTTCTATAAAGAAGTTACTCACAATCTGGTTGTAAAGTTTGATAACTCTTTAAACAATCTTGGCAGCTATGTTGAAAAATAGAAAAGTGTATGTAGGATCTGAAAATAAATTTGGCTTCTGAAAATTTTCTTTCGTTTGGTTTTTATTTAACATCCTTTACTTAAAAAACACGTCTCGTACGTTACTGCAATGATGTTTCTATTAAAAAAAAGATGGTTCGTAAACCTTTATAGCTTACTCCTACGCAAATGTTCTTCCTCGTTAGAGATTCAATGCTAAACTTACGACGACATATACACTACATTTCAGTCACAGAATCACTTTTAGGAACTCCTCTGTAAAATGTAATTGACAGAATTGAAACGGTGTCTACTTTTTCTAGAACATACTGTATTATTATTGAAAGATATTCTTAGCAAGCAGCTCTAGTAAATTCTGTAATTATCTACGTACGCAAGTATTATCCTTGCGCAGTTTCTACATCTTTACCTTCTGTTCTTTTAACAACGAAAGTTCATAATATCTAATTTCGTACTTGTTCTCGATGATTATAACAGGATTTTAGTGTCGCGCAATCTGTGCGACTTAAGGAAAACTACCTCGAATGTATAGGCATGTGTTTGTTAGAGTAAGGTTTGTTTAACGAAACAGCCATTAAATGTTAAATTAAGGGAATCATGTTAAATTGAATGTGCCGAGATAAGGCACCCTTATAGTTTACACACATATTGCTTTGTTAAATATGGCGTCATGTTACTACTTATTGTCTTTAGTGTGTGTTAGTTGTCGCATAGACGGTTCACTTCTAATATTGCCAGATTCTTTATGATCTAGGTGAGAAAATTCCAAAGTATTGAGTAAAACAGAGTAAAATAAATTATCAACCGGTGTTTTTGACGGTAAATTATAAAAATTTCAAATTACATGTCGAATTGAATAATATGAAATTACATCTATGACATCTAAATATTCATTCACGGATGTGCGTTGCTTAGTGAGGATCTAGTTCCTAACGATCGACGTTTAAAAATAAAAAATTGATAGCAATATGTATTCTTCCAGACATAACTATTTTTCGCACTCTTCACGGCCATCTAGGCATAAAAATTGGTACTAGATAACAACAACAATATCAAATAAATCTTCTCATGCATATACGTTAATAGATGTTTGCTTCCACATTTTCTATTGCCGTCCTGTAGTTAGTTCTCTTGTTAAAGTAGAATGGAGATGGAGAGGAGTTTTATAAGATTTGTGGGTTGGGACAGGAGTCTCTCTTGGATTAGGAAAGAGAGAAAGTCGTGGCTCACATGGATAAATTTGTACTCGCCAAGATGGAGTACTTGTTGTTGTTGTATGTACTCTTCACTATTGCGCTTACGATGGTTACAACTGTCATAATCACAATATTTAGATCAGGACTCATTCTTTGGGAAGCCAGAGCTTCTTTGTGAATCATAAAATTTGTCCAGACACCCTGTGGATTTTTATATCACGAGCGTTTGCAAACTTTGGAGTCTCCCAGACATTATAAGGACACCATCGATGCATATTTTAACGCAATTTGTCAACTCTATATTCGCCTCGTTTATAAAAGCGTTTAATATATCAAATAGCGCAAAATGATGTTGATTTGAATTCGGTTGGTTTGTAGAAAAGTAAGTCTGCTGATATACCACAACAAAATCTAACATAGGCAACTAAACGAACATATATATTGCTATCTGCTACCTCATCAGCTGAATTGAGAACAACGCAAAGCTGATGCTCTATATCTTCAGCTATATCACAAATTCGAAGAACAACAGCATTATTTGATAGAAGTGTGGACTGCAATTGTTCCACAAACTTATCTGCATACATAGTTTCAATATTATCAATCGCAGCTGGCAGAACTACCTTTTCACCAGTGGTGTGAGACTTTATACATCTAGTTATTGTGTAAGAAACTTTATAAGAGGCAAGCAAAGCTTTTTCATTGACAGACAAAGCTTTTTTGAAAGACGATTTTTACTTTGCGCATGATTTTTAATTATAATTCTAAGAATTTTCGGGATTCGTTAACATACTTCCGTAGTAAGTACGTTAACAAGCGTTTTCAAATGTCCTTTAAGTTCATTGGGTTTGATGCTGTCTGCTGTCAAAGTTTTTGAGCATATAACACACAGAAACCTCTCTTCTTCATATATATCAGTTAACTCAATATTCAAGTATTTTTTTTATTTTCGGAAAAACGTTCGTCTGTGACTTGTTCATGCAACTCTATCGTCTAACTGTCGCTTACGTCAAATTAAAAATTTATCCATGTTTGTGTATATGTCTACTACTACTAGAATAGTGACAATTGCAATAAGTACGTAAATTACAACATACATAATAAATGATCGATTCGCCTGAGATAGACTGAAAAGAGATAATATGCCCTTGCTATCTGCTTCTGGGCTTCCGGGCTGGAACCGCGTCGCTTGTATATCTGCCGCCGTTTCGTACTCATTTGTATGAGACATCTTCAAAGCTCAACTACTGCACTGAAAGCTGCGCCCTTGTTCTTTCGTTTGTTTGAACGAAAGAAGGAGGTAATGTTTTTTCTATCATTTGTCTACATCGAAAATGTTATGACAAGCCCACAGAGAATTCGTTAGTAGCACAAATTTACCTGAAGAGAGATGACTTGATCGAAACGCGCAATAAACATAATGTTATAAATATTTGAATGATTCTTTTAACTTTCATCTAACGGCAATGTTAAAATGCTTGTCTATTTGCGCTAAGGTAACTTCGTTATCTATTTTACCGAGATAACACGCCCTTGTTCTTTCGCTTGTTTGAACGAAAGAGGAGTGTAATGCTTTTTCTAGCCAAAGATGCCTCACTTAAAAAAGAAGCGCGCGCTTTTTCTTCAGGATAATGGACGTGTTTATATTTTGAGTGTTTCTGTGGCGAAAATTTATGGACTGCATTTCGAACTGCTTCAGCATCTAGCTAATTCACCAGATTTGCCCTCTTCAGGCTCTTCCTATTTCCTGACCTAAAAGCTTGACCAAGTGGCAAGAGATTTGAAGGAATAAAAACACTTGAATATCGGTGGATTAAATGTTTTGCCAAAGTATTTGTATCTTGACCAAGGGGCAAGATATTTGAAATAATAAAAAGACTTGAATATCGGTGGATTAAATGTTTTGCCAAAGAATTTGTAACTTGATCAAGTGGCAAGAGATTTGAAGGAAAAAAAAGATTTGAATATCGGTGAACTAAATGTTTTGCCAAAGAATGTGTATTTTGACCAAGTGGTAAGAGATTTGAAGGAATAAAAAGACTTGAATATCGTTTTGCCAAAGAATTTGTATGTTCTTGTCTAGTCTTATTAATTACCTCGTATTATAGACATTCATTCAAACATTCAAATGAATACGAAAAAGGGCAATACATTTACAGAAATTTCACCATATATCGCGGTACAATACTTGAGTACCGAATTGTGGTTATGAAAGGAAATCCTTTGTGCAATTTTAATCTTGTTTTCAAACAAATAATAAAAATGTATATCAGAGTACTATCTATCTGTTATATCTTGAGTGATCTTTTGCAGCTTAATAAAAATTCGAAACTGAATCCTCGTTTAAATTGCATAACTAGTCATTTGCAATTTAAAAAACACCTACATGCAATACGCTCTCCCTTTTCTAGGACGAAGTAGCGAGCTACTCCGCTGACACGTTTTAATTAACTCCATATCTTTTATTTTAACAAGTAATTCCATCACTTCGCCATCTCTTTACGAGAAAACGTACTAATTCTTACAATCTACCAAAGTTTTCGAATAAGTACTTAATTAGTAGCATTTCGTATGTATGTATGTATGCGCGAAGTGGATGAGGAAGAAAGGATAAATTTTTAACTCGCTTTTCTCTGGAAGAAAGTGACCGAGATTTATACTTGTTAGTATGCTAAACATGATCATCGCTATTTTTAATTTGAAATTCAATGCTGTATGTAACAAGATACTAATAAACAAAGAAAATAGTTTCATACATTTACAATGGTAACTGAACAAGTACGTAATAAGACTACATTATTTTTACTTATTTGGAGTTCGGATTTTAAAGTAAAACTTTAAAGATATGTTAAGAGAGGTCTTTCTAATATTCGTGTATACGAGGGTAGTTTAATAATATAAAATAATTTTTATTTTTCAATATATTCTCCTAAAAGAGCAATACATTTATTCCAACGGTGCTCCAATATCCTTATGCCATCTCTAAAGTGCGATTCCGGAAGGCTTGCAAAATACTCATTTACGAAGATGATAAGCTCGTCGTTAGACGAAAATTTCTTTCCACCTAGTGACGTTTTCAATTTTGGAAAAAGGTGGAAGTCGGAAGGGGCTAGATCCGGCGAATAAAGCACATGCGGTACTAATTGGAAATGCAACTCGTGGATTTTGAACATCACAACTGTGCTGGTATGCGAGGGAGCGTTATCTTTGTGTAACAGAATCTTTTTCTTTGCCATTCCTGGCCGTTTAGCACGAATCTCAACATTTAATTTTTGTAGAAGTTCTGCATAATATTGTCCGTTTATTGTGGCACCTTTCTGAAGGTTATTAATGAGCAAAATGCCCTTTAAATCCCAAACAATTGATGCCATCACCTTGTTTGCCGATAAAGTGGTTTTCGCTTTCTTTGGAGATGCAGAACCACGTTCTAACCATTGTTTCGACTGTTGTTTAGTTTTGGGTGTACTGTAGTGTATCTAAGTTTCATCGCAAGTAAGAAATCGCCTACAAAAATCAACCGAAGTCTGCTTATAAAGGTCCAAACACTCATTGGAAATGCGCAAACGAGTGAACTTTAGATCAGTCGTAAGCAATCGCGGCACCCATTTTGCCGAAAGCTGGAAAAGGCCCAATTCTTTTGTTAAAATGTGGTGTACGGGTTCTGTTGAAATGTTTACCATGCCTCCTATCTCTCTCACTTTGAGTCGTCGATCTTGAGTAATAATATTATGGATTTCTATAATCATTTCCTTAGAAGTCACGATTTTGGATCCTCCAAAGCGCTCTTCATCAACACAGCTTGTACTACCACTTTTAAATTCATTTACCCATCTGCTTATTTGTCTCGAAAGCAGGTCATATAGCAACAATTCCTCTACAATATCAAAGAAAGGTTACTGACTATTGGTATACAACCACTTATTCGCCGCAAATTATTACTGAGCTTGGAAAAACGAACCCCTAACGACAAATCGTCCTCCATGCAAGTTCGCACACAGCACGCAAGACAATTAAATTTTGAGCGCAACAGAACGTTGAATTGTTGAGCCGTCCTCTGTACAGTCCAGACCACAGTCCTAATGAATTCTTTACCCTTTCGAAAATCAAGAACGGACTGCGTGACCAAAGGTTCCGGTCGTCAGCAGGAGCAGTCGATGCTTTCAAAATCGCAATTTTGATTGTACCAACAAACGAGTGGAACAACTGCTTCCAGAGTTGGTTCACGCGTATGCAAAAGTGTATGGAAAATACTTCGAAACACAATGAAGTCTTTAAAAGCTCTCTACTGTTTTATTCCACTTTTATATGCAAAACTTAAAAGACGACCCACGTATATTATTGTAAATGACATAATTATAGCAGTAATGTTTTCAATTCGCAGGTGTTAAAAATGATAAATTCCCCAGAAATATAAATTATGAAAACTGTAAAAGTGAATATGAATGAAAAGTAAAGTTATTTTAAAATAGAAAAGAAATAATACTAATTTTATTTTTTGTACTTTTAAAAACAATATTGTCTTTTCGATCAGTAAATATTTGAAGCAAATAGATTTGTTTTGATTAAAACATATTAGCTAACAGGATTTTTAAATACGCAAAACTAAAAATAACCTATCATAGTGCAAACAGTACAAATTATCGATGTTCGGCGATGCGTCAGCATATTATCGGCTATCAATCAAAGCTGTAACTCAAACTGGAGTCTGTCATTTTTAAAATCCATAAATAACCCAAGAGGAATTATCAGAATTGACGCCTATGACTGTGCTATACGGTACGATTTATGGTTCTGCGGGAATATTAAATTTTTTTGACTTATCTACGTTATATTGATACAAATAAAATGTTTTAGATACATCATATAGGGTTTTCCAATAAGAGTGATATGATTTTTTTAAAAAAGAAAACACACTTATTATTAAGAAAATTGAAAAGTTTTTTATTTAATATGAAGTACAATCGATACAATTAAGTTCTAAATAAAACGTCATTCAAATGGCCTCCACGATTTCCTCTGCAGGAACGAATTCGATGAACCCAATTTTCGAGCACTTTTTCCACTAAATTTAGTCGTATGTTATGAATGACACGTTCAATATTGACTTGTAAAGCTTGAAGAGAGTCTGGTTTATTTCGATAGACCAATGACTTCAAATAACCCCACAAGAAATAGTCTAATGGTGTTAAATCACAACTTCTTGGAGGCCATTCAATATCACAATTTCTTGAAATAATCGAGTCTCCAAACTTTTCTCGCAATAATTCTATTGTTGCATTTGCTGTGTGGCACGTAGCCCCGTCTTGTTGGAACCAAATGTTGTCAAGATCAACTTCTTCCAATGTCGGCCATAAAAATTTGGTTATCATCAATCTATACCGCTCTCTATTGACAGTAACGGTGTTACCAGCTTCATTTTGAAAGTACGGACCGATGATCCCACCATACCAAAAACCACACCAAACTGTCAACTTAGGTGAATGTAATGGTTTTTCATAAATAATTTGTGGATTTTCTTCGCACCAGAATTGACAGTTTTGTTTATTTACCACACCATCTAGATGAAAGTGAGCCTCATCAGAGAAGATGATTTTTTTAAAAAAATCGTTATCGTTTTCAAGTTGTTCCAAGGCAAAATCAGCAAATTAACGACGTTTACGGTGGTCCAATAGCTTAAGTTCTTGAGTGAGAACATTTTTAAAGTGATGCAAACCCAAATCTTTTCTCAAAATCCGCCAGGTTGTGGTTTGAAGCAGTCGCAATTGTTGAGAACGTCTTGGAATCGACAAGTTACGGTCTTCAGTAACACTTGCCTGAACGGCAGCAATATTTGCATTACTTCGAGCGGTTCTTTGTCGTATTGGCACTTGAAAATTACGTAAAGAAAATGTAATCTCAAAATTTTTAACAATTCGACGAATAGCGAGCACACTTGGATGATTATTACGACCATAAAATGGCAAAAGCGCACGAAAAGTTGCAATTGGAGAACGATTATTTTTATTATTAAACACTACTGAATACAATGAAAAACAAATGACAGATCATGACATATTACAAATGGCCGAAATGTCACTTCAAAATCATATCATCCCTATAGGAAAACCTTTTATATTCCATGTGTGTAATAAATACACTGTGCAAATGAAAACGAACCGTCCAATAAAAGTATATATTTTCCAACCAAATTTTGTACAAATGTCTACTACATTAAGGAAATAAATGATTAAATTCATACATTTTACACAGAAAACTTAATGCTCCACATAAATAAATACATTGTACCAATTACCCGGGCATGCTTCTAACAAGATCAATGGATTTTTATGGAAACTCATTCCAAGCAACATGTAGGATGTCATTCAACTGTCGTAAATTCATTGGTAGATTAGAAAACACACCAACCCTTCCACCTATCATATCTCAGATATATTGCATAGGTCTGGCAACCGCCAAGGCCACTTAAGAATATTAATGCTGACTTCTTGCAGGGATCGTAATGTACCAGCTGAAACATGAAGACAATCATTGTCTAGTTGGAATGTGACATTATTCAGCCCTTGAACATATCGTAAAGCAAATGATTCCAGAACTTCGTAAATATATCTTTAAACATTTAAATGTGCATTTTAAGTGATGATCGATATATTTGGAGCACTGATTTTTAGTTTTTTTGTGTGTTTTTTTAAAAATTCTATATTTTGACGTTTCATTTTAGTATTTTGTATTTATTTTTAAGATAAGTTTACTTTGTATTTTTTTAATATAGAAGCTTTACTGTGAAAAGCTCCAGTGCCGTAACCGTTTAGGACTAGTTGTAATATCTATTAAGTAGTTCGTCATCAATCTTTTAGCAGTATCTCCTGAGGAAGCAATAAAAGATTGCGAAATATTGAGAGCAAAGGAGTTTTCTTGGCAGACCCCATTTCAGATATTAATCAATTACTTATAATATATATATATATGTTATATATACTACCGTGGGCAAAAAATAGTAAGACTTTTTAATTTAAATTTCGCGCGAAAACCCATTCGTCGAAATATTTTTTTCTAGGTTGGTATGACAGTCAGTGACATCTGTGCCAAATGTCACATCAAAATAATCATTAGTGTTTAATATACGCTTGTCTTTCTGAAGTACAAAAAGTGCATTCGGCGATTTTTACAATGAGTGAAATTATTTAACAAAGCAGTTCCATTAAATTTTGTGTACGGAATCAAATTTCTGGTGCCGAAACGTTCAGAATGCTGCAAAAGGCCTTCAGTGATAATTGTTTGTCGCGAGCAAGTGTTTTTGATTGGTACAAATTATTCAAAGAGGGTCGAGAACGCGTTGATGACGAACCACGTCCAGGACGGCCATAAACATCAACTGATGATCAACACGTCAATAGAATCAAGGAATTGGTGCTTGAGAATCGAGGATTAACAGTCAGACCTTACTAGCATCGTTGGAATATCGGAAAGATCAGTGAAAACCATTTTGAAAGATCATTTGAGCCTAAAAAAAGTGAAAGCACGATTTGTTCCAAAATCACTCAATTTTTTCGAAAAACAGCGTCGCGTTGACGTCTGTGAAACAATGCTTTCCGACTATCAAGACAAAATGAAAGGCATCATAACTGGAGATGAGACTTGGATCTACGCTTATGACCCGAAAACAGACGATCAATCAGCCGAATATCGTATCAAAGGTAAGCCGAAGCCCAAAAAAAACACATCAAATCAAGTCAAAAATCAAGGTTATGTTGACAGTTTTCTTATCGAGATGTGGTGCACTCCAAATTCCTTCCGACTGGCCAAACTGTCAACAAAGAATACTATTTGAGTGTTATGGGTCGTTTGCGCAATGCTATTCGTAAAAAGAGGCCAGAATTATGGGCCGACAACTCTTGGTTTTTGCACCATGATAATGCACCTTCGCATACTGCATTAATTCTTCGTGAGTTTTTCGCCAAATTTTCAACCAATATCGTGCCGTAACCACCGTATTCGCCTGATTTAGCTCCGTGTGACTTCTGGCTATTCAGCAAACTCAAACGACCGCTCCGGGGAAACCGTTTTGAGTCAATTGAAGACATTAAACGTGAATCGCTACGCGCATTGAAGGCTATTCCTGAAATTGACTTTAACAACTGTTTCGAGAATTGAAAGAAACGTTGGCACAAGTGTATTGGGGCCAGGGGGGATTACTTTGAGGGGGACGAAATAGATTTGGAAGAATAAATTAAGAATTTAAAAATTATGAACAAAGTCTTACTATTTTTTGCCCACAGTAGTATATATATATATATATATATATATATATATATATATATATATCAATGATGTAGTTAAGTGCAGTCAGTATGTAACAAACGGTAAGACGGTAAAGGCGTGTTATTAGATTAAGACGAATATTAAACTTTCGCTTTGATTACAGAATTAGTCAATACCAGAATCAATCAACGCCAACCAGAAGTATTACAATCGTTAAAACTATTATCATTTACATTTTAAAATTTTTTGTTATTCAATAAAATAATTTAAAAGTGTTTAACCGTCTCATTCAGCCTGCATGTACACAAAACCAACTTATATATATATATATATATATTGCATCTAAAGTACTATTGGTGACTATGACTATACCGCAGGGCAGTATCCTGGGTCCTCTACTTTTTATTATATTTATAAACGATCTCATATCTAATACTGAAAATTGTTTTGTTATTAATTATGCAGATGATATCACTTTACTATTTAAAGCTGCAACTTATACTGAATTGATAAAGAAAAGGAAATTTTATAATGGAGTAACTAGAAAAGTGGTTAAACGATAATAATCTCGTATTACATATAACAAAAACTAAATGCGTACTTTTCAAAAGTTACCATACTCATACTCCACAAGACATAACATTACATAATAAAACTTACAATTTTGTAAATAGTGTCCCATTGCTAGGTACAACGATCAATGACTCGCTAACTTTTACTGTACACGTTTTCAAACTAACCAAGAAACTAAGTAATATTAATGAGCGAAATCTTGTTTATTGGTTGACTTTGATGAGTTTTCAGGCTGATTTTGTTTGGAACCCACAATTCACTTTAATCACACTTTGTGAGGGTTTTACATTTTGGAGCTAGAAATCTTGTTACTAGTACTGATGCGTTAAATAGAAGTGAAATCAGCATTGATTTAGAGAATATTTTTTCAGTAATATCAATGTCTTCGCAGAAAATTTAATGATTTGAAGCCAGCTTTTGTGTAAGACGTTTAGAACCCAAATCGTCACTTACAATACTTAGAATTGATCTAAACGATGTACGAGTTTCATCGGCAACCTCTGAGCAAATGTTTTTTTTTTATGATCACATATTTGAATCGTACCAAACGGACAGACACTCAATTTTCTGGAGACAAAATCAAAGTACTGATTTGTAATCAAAGACGTGTAAATTTCAAACTAAACTAATTTATAAAGTAATTTTAAAAGTTCGGGTCTTGCAATTTATTCCTCTCCTGTCTAGAATTACGGTCGAAACTTATTATTGCGCCGTAAAGTGCCGAAACTGTTTTAAGATATTTCGTTATTTTTATGAATGTCGCTGTTGGCGATCTCATATTTACGACGTCGGCTCTGTTTTACTTCCCTCGCGAATTCAGTCGTATAACGGCTGAACTAACTGTCTCATTAGGATCTGATAAACTGCACGGGACTATTATGTTTTTATTCGGTAAACTAGGCGACAGTAATAAAATTCCAGTCGTAATTTGCAGAAATATCTTCTTATGAACACTAGGTATGTGAACTGCTCGCGGAAACATCTGGACGTACTGTTAAGTATTACGATATTAATAAGTGGTTGTTAGTATTTTTTTTTGATTGGAGATTCTACATCTGACTTTTAGTAAACTTCATTATGTCATACATATATAGACATTACACATTATTTCGTGACGTTATTAACCCTAGAATGGTAAACACAGTTTTCAGCTCCTTAATGGTAAACTTCGCTTATGAGGCGACTTTTATAAAAAAAAAACGCATATATTACTTTTAAAACAACAAAAATTTAATAAAACAAAAAGAAAACATATTTATTCAATATTTAGTAACAAAAATAAATAAAAAGCAGGTCATTTTATAAATATCTTAAAATATACCAGACTTATTTTTCGATCACATATTTTAATCACTAGTATAAAGAGGTTGTTTACAAAAAAAATAAAAAAAGAAAAAAAAATTCATCCGAGATAAAAAATAACTATGGTATCTTATAGAGCTTAGATCTAGTTAACAGTTTAAAAAATAATATAAAGCTTTCAAGTGAAAAAAAATGTGCACACCAAAATTAATTTTGTAGTTTTTCAAACTATTTTTTTGAGTCACATTGCCAACAGTTTGGTGATCTATGCTCTAAGCAGTATGTTTTGTTGTGACATGTGATGTAGTGATATTCTTAACTTTATACTTGGTAGCTGCTTGGTCAATGAATTCATTTGTGCGCAAAAGTATCGTACTTCATCCATCAATTCTGAAGTAAAAAAACAGTTCGAAACACTTTAAGGGATCATAATGCCCTTGGCTTCTCCTTTTGGCCCCGACATAATATGGACTATGTTTCTCGAAGGAGTTCTGCTCGATACTCTTTTTGATGAAGACGATGCGGTGGACCAAATATATTTGTTCTTACCTCTCATAATCAATTCCGATGGTGTAATAAGCCATTTTTCACAAGCCGGTTGTACTTCAATTTGCGATGTGGCTACATCTTCCTGGTCATGAGTCGATGTAAATTGTACATCACTTTGATTAGATACATCAATATTCTGCATGTCATCGTCCAAATCAACGACATAGGTAGGGTCGGCATTACTATCATCTGAATCAAAATCAACTTCTAAATCATCGTTATGTTCACTGCCATTTTGCGATATCTTGTCCAGCCAATTTAATATCTGCGCTTCAGAAGCAGTCATCATAAAAAACTATAAAGATTATATGCACACTCTAATTTTTAGCAAAAAAAAACAAAAAAACACACAAACTATTATGTTCGAAAAATTACCTTTATTGGTAAGCTTTGCCTCACAGGCGACTCACGTATATACTATTCCGCAACGCAGCGGAGCAATACAAAGCACGTATGTGCGCAAGCTCGTACAACACTCAACTGAGTTGGCACGAACGCACGCTTAGATAGGAGTAAGCGATCAGAAAATATCGTTAAAAAAATATTGCTTCCCCTCACAGGCGATGTTTACCATTCTAGGGTTAATATCATAAACAAAGCGAAAACTCGTAATTTTCTCCTTATAACATCATTATAAGTTATATGTAGTTATCGTTCTGATAATAATAATATAATTAAGGCAGAAATTAATAAAAACCTCATACATTTCCGCGAGGAATCGAACCTCAATCGTCCTCTTGCCGGACGGGTGTTTTATCATTGAGAGACCAAGTCTGTGAGATGTATGTATGTGTATACATATATGCAGTTGCATACGCATTTAATCATAAACAAAGCGTTTATTTGCCTGTGTCTTCTGTGATAAAGAAAAGTTTAAGAAGAAGGGTACGGAAATATGAACAGAAAGAATTCGGCATAGGTCAGACATTATACTGAATACATTTCTGCGAGTTATCGAACATCATTCGTCCTCTTACAGGGCGGGTGCTCTATCATTGAGAGGCCAAGACTGTGAGATACATGTGTATATATGCGGTTGCATACGCATTTAATCATAAACAAAGTGTTTCTTTGTCTGTACCTTATATAATAAAGAAAGGTTTAAGAAAACGGGTACGAAAATATGAACAGAAAGATTTCGGCACAGGCCAGATATCAGAAAAATTGTACTGAACATATAAAAAGTTGAGTGAACTAGATTTTTGTAATAACAAAGACAAACTACATATCATGTAATTGTATAATGTTATTTGTCTATTATACAGACAAGTTAACAAAGTGGCTGATGTAAGTAATAAAAAAATTCAAATAGGAGATTGTTGCAGACAGTACACAAGAAAGCGATTTTATTCTTTACTTGTTTAATTGTTGAATACAATGTTACACCTCTACGCACTAGATTATATTTCACAAGTCCGTATTGCTTTCCTTATAAAATCCTTCGTTACTTGTAGGACTGAAGCTAGCTAGTATAGCTCGTAGAGTTAGGGGGTTTCTATTAGAAAGAACTTAGCAAGGGCGCCACCCCATTAAATCTCCCAGAAGTGCTTGTTAATGCTGAAACACAAAAAATTATCAGCAATAAAAAAAACCTTAGTGACAATAACAACCCAGATTTATTATAACAATGAACAGTGGACAATGTTTACAGTTTTAAATGTAAATGCAATAATAAGGTATAATTAAATCTTATAGTGCAGAAACAATTGTTATTATTAAATAATTGTAACCCACGATCCCTGAATATGTACTCAGTTTACGTTATACATTATAAAGGGTGGCGCAAAAGTAATGTCATAATTTGAATTGACTGCTATTTTGTTATAAGTGGAAAAAAAGAGCTTTGATTTCATAAAAAGTTTATTTGAAAGTGTGAAATTGATGACATTAATTGGAAAAAGTTATATCGCTCAAATGGCCACTACCCGAGTTGATGGATAATTGTGCTCGTTTTACGGCATTTTGAATTGTTGCTCGCAAAATATCTGACTCAAAATTGGCGATTTCTTCTTCAATGTTAGCTTTCAAGACTTGCAAGGATCGTGATTTGTTGTGGTAAACGTGAGATTTTAAAAAGCCCCAAAGGAAGACGTCTGATGCTGTTAGATCTAGCGATCTGGACGGTCAGTTCAAATCTCCAAAACGGAAGATCACTTGACCTGGAAATTAGGGTTTCAAAATTTCCATCGTTGCCCAAGCTATGTGAGCGGCTGCTCCGTCTTGTTGAAACCAACAGTAATCGAGACCCAATGCAGCAACTTGCGGCAAAAAAACTCTTTTACCGTATACCTGTAACACTCACCAATTACGGTTGCGGTGGTGCTATGGGCGTCTTCAAAAAAATAAGGACCAATCACGTTTTCACGGCAAATGCCGCACCAAACGGTGACTTTGAGGGGATGCAATGGCTCTTCATGCATTTCACGTGGATTTTCTGTGCTCCAGAGATGCAAATTTTGTTTCTTTAAATAACAACTTAAGTGGAAATGGGCTTTGTCGCTCATCATGATTTTTGATACGAAATCATCCTCTCCTTGCACCAAGTTTAGCAGAGTATGGCAGTAAGTTAACTTTGTGTGACGGTTAGCAGGCGGCAATTCATAAACAATTTGCACTTTGTAGGGGAACATTTTCAAATCTTTCGCCAAAATTCGTTGCGACGAACGTCTGCTGATGCCTAATTGTGTGCATCGTCATCTCGTTGATATTTGTAGATTCTCTCTGACGTCGTCGACAACGGCAACGACGTTTTCCGTCGAAAGAGCAATACGAGGTCGGCCACTTCTTGCGACATCTGTAGTGGACCCAGTTTGCACGAGACGCTCAGCCAAACTATTAATTGTTCGAACACATGGAACACGACGAGGAAAACGACGACGAAATTCACGCTGCGCTAAAACAACAGACTGAAAATTTGTCAAATAAGCGGTAACAATAATTCGTATCGCTCCATGACTTGTTGACAACTGATTCTCCATATATTTACATCATAAATGTAAAAGCACGGTGACATTGGGCGCCATCCGTAAAAATGGCAGCCAATTCAAATTATGACATTACTTTTGCGCCACCTATTATTATAAAATGTGCCGTAAACGACACCAGTTAACATCAACGTTCTTTCTATAACGGCCTTTTTGCAATTTCTGTATTTTCTTCTTGTAAACTATTATACACATTTAAAATATATGCTTGGTATGAGGTACCATATGAACCTTTTGGCACTGTAATTTATATTGTCGTCACCTAGTCACAGTTATCGTTATTTTTTTCATATTGCACACCTTCCCTGTCTTCGTTTTAAGATCTCTACGTTTTCTTATAACAAAGTATATGCTTTCTCACCTTATGATTTATATTTTGCAACTAAGTTTATATGAACTGTAATACACAAACGCAAGGAATGTTAAATTGTAATACCTTTTTAATTATACGATGTCAAGTAATGACTATTAAATTTAATTCTCAGGACTGATATACGTAAATAAGCAAATTGAGTTCGCATTCTCTGACACAATTTATTTAATACCACTCTGACTATTAACATTGGGACGAGCTCACGTCTTGGACGTGTTTACATTCCATTCCAAGTTCTCACCGCAGGGGGTGCTATAAAAGTAGTAATCTGGCTGTTTAGTCAAATTAAAATATCTCTAAACGAAGTATACAACAACAAAAAACCATAGACAACTTACAGAAAATAGAGATAAGATTGCCTCAAGTGAAATGCTTTCAACATGCCTCTTTCACTACGTCATCATAAAAGTTTCCTAATTTTCCTTGTTCTGTTCGGTCTGACATCTTTACTGAGTGTAAATTAACTGAAAAGCGAGAGTCAGAACGGGTAGCTTTCCTTTGCAATAACATCCTCGCCCTTCAGTAGCACCGTTGCGGTCTCATGTATGACGAAAATCCAAAGTTACTAATTATTTCAAATTACGGAAAAGTATTTCATGGAGAAACTTCACGTTTGCGTTTGTATTTTAGGAGTTCGGAATTTAATATTCGACTAAAGTTGTCTTAATTAGCTCCTCCGTTGAAACTTTTTCGGGAATGTGACAATTCTTCTAATGAAATTCCAGTAAATTTTCGAAAGGTTTGATAAATGGAAAGTAAATTAGGAAAATATGCTAAACACAAGTTTATTTTGTCTGTCTGAAGTTAGAAAACAGATTGTTCACTAGAAGCTTTATATTGGCATGTAGGAGATACCAGCAGGCAGGAGACTTAATAATATTGTTTCAATTTTAAATGTAATTCAAAGAGTTTAATATTTTATTACTATTATGCTTCGAGTTGACTTATGTTGACGTGGGCGAATATATTTTCTTCAAGTTAGGTAGGTTTCAGCACAAAATTCAGTTGATTTTCATAAATTTATATGGAATTCCATACTTTCCTTGAATTTCATGTTAATGTAGTAATCGACCAGGTAGGAAAATAGATTACTTAACATTGGTTACGCGTACGGTATATTACTCCATCTACTACTGTCTAAATGGAGGTTTAAGGTGTTTGTATTTACTGACGTTAAAACTGCTCATATCTTAAAATATACAGCGCAATTCCCAAGCCTGTTCGACTAGTTATTCCAAAAACGTTGCATTCCATGTAACGCCCAGTTCGCTGTGACATATAGTACAATACCAGGATAGTTTGACAAGTAGTGAGAATGACACACAGGTGGCGCTCTAATTGAATCTATTAAATAAATATGAAGATTTGATAATTAACAACGATTTATGAATTAGCAAGTGAATCATAGCTATTGAAGTACATGTACAAGTATAAATGCAAGAATTATCAGAGCTCAAAGCTATGTAAGGTGTTCTAATCATCAGCTGTTTATAAACTATCACTTAAATCGAAACTTACGAATATATGTGTCGTTCTGATAATAATCTTTGATTAGAATTAATTAGATAATGTATAGATTCTATAATTATCAGTGGTCAGAGCTATGTAAGGTGCAATAGTCATTTGCTGTTTATAAGCTAGCAACTAAATCAAAGCTGTCGAATATATGCAACGTTTCGATAATGATCAATTGTTATAATTAAGTAGACATATGTACAACTTCATTAATCAGCCTTTACCTAATGAACTTAATTGTTACGTTAAATTATTAACTGCATATAAGCTTAACGATAACTTCTACTGTGCAATGAACAAAAAATATATATAATATAAAATATGAAAGATGTAAGAACAAACGTTACAGGATCTGTGTCTAAATCTTACTCCCTTTGCCTCGAAAAGAAGTAACAGGATCGAAGCTGCTTCGTACACTCTTAATAACAGTTCTCCAAGATGGAAATTCTATGTTCAAGCGGTCCTTGGCAAGGTGGCCGCAATAAGGTGCAAATGACACTTCTTTTCCTGTCAGATGTTAATATATTCTTTACTAAGATCACGAGTGCATACCCTAAGTAAAAATCCTAGCGTCAACACGAAAAAGAGGGAAAAAAGGCTCTTGTGTAATGTAGTGATTAAATTTGTCCGGCCTAGAGTTGGTACTGAGGGTACTAACTAGATTTTTAGATTTTTGTCCTAATAAGTCAAAATGAAGTTGAGATGGCGATTTTTATCCGATTTAATTGCAATGTGCTCGACTTATTTTGACACAACCTAAAATAAATAAATCCTAAGTCGATACATTAAACGATCGGCACAGTATTATTCCAATAAGGGGTTGTAATATGAGAAAGAAACATCCATTCTTAATTTTATGAATTTTATAATTTTATGAACTCTACTTTATAACAGACGAAGACTTGCTCCTCTTATTGTAGAAACGAAAAAAGAATTAATTATCTGCTGATGATGACAATTTAGTTGTCGAAACACGTATACAGAATATGAACATTGAGTTGGTGAAAGTTTCTTTTGCCTTTTTCGATTTATTCTATTAACCGCAAGTCTCCAACAAAATTTACCCCTCGACGCACGAACTTCGCTAAACCTAGTTGTAAGACTAGGGTTTTCCAATATCCGCTTATTATTCTTAACCTAAGAAAACAATCTACATGCGTGCTTGTCATTAGCCTGTCAAGTAGGAGGGCGCATGAAAGGAATCTTGACGATTACGTATGTATGTGTACTCTGGCAATTGGGATAGGCTATTACTCCAATAAATCATTAAATACGATTTATATATTTTTTGACCTAAGTACCTAAGTTAATCAATCAGAACAAAAGAAATTTTTATAACTGCAACAAGTCTGCATTGCATGCTTTAATTGCAATGGACAATATTTCTGTTAACCGACAAAACATCGTTGATGGAAAAGTATGTAATAATTTTTCGTAATTAATTTATATACATAACACATGGATCAATAAGTCCCGAGACTAACAATGAAAACAACATTTTTTTTGCAAAATTTTTCTTTATTCATCAACATAATCACCTTTTAGGGTGATACAATGGTTCCAACGCTTTTCCAATTTTTCAATACCATGTTTATAAAAAAATTTATCTTTCGCTTCAAAATAAGCTTCAGTTTCAGCGATGACCTCCTCATTTGAGCCAAATCTTTTTCCCTGGAGCATTTTTTTCAGATCAGCAAAGAGCCAGTAGTCACTGGGGGCTAAATCTGGCGAATATGGGGGGTGGGGAAGCAGATCAAAACCCAATTCGTTCAATTTTGCCATTGTTTTCGTCGACTTGTGGCAGGGTGCATTGTCTTGGTGAAAAAGGATTTTTTTTCTCTGCATGTGCGGTCGTTTTTTTGCGATTTCCTCCTTCAAACGCACCAGTAAGTCAATATAATAATCACTGTTGATCGATTTACCTTTTTCGAGGTAGTCAATGAAAATCACGCCATGTGTATCCCAAAAAACTGACGCCAGGACTTTGCCAGCTGACTGCTGCGTTTTCGGACGTTTCGGACGGCTTTCGCCAGCTGTGCGCCACTCAGATGACTGCCGCTTCGACTCTGGAGTGTAGTGATGTATCCATGTTTCGTCCATGGTCACGTAACGACGCAAGAAATCTTTTTTGTTGCGAGTAAATAGCGATAAACAGCTTTCTGAATTATCGACTCGTTGCTGTTATTGTTCCATCGAGAGCAATCGCGGCACCCACTTGGAAAAATAATTATTTTTATTATTATAATTTTTGTCACTTCACTCACATTTTCCGGTGTAACGGCTTCCACAGGTCTACCCGAGCGTTCCGCGTCATTTGTGTCGGTACGACCACGTTTAAACTTGGCAAACCACCGACAAATCGTTGCTTTTGATGGACAAGAGTCCGGGTAACATTTTTCAATCCATTGTTTTGCTTGCGTGGTGTTTTTACCCATTAAAAAACAATGTTTTATCAGAACACGAAACTCGTTTTTTTCCATTGTTTAAACAAACTACAAAACGACTTTACTCCAACCTCGATAACTCAGCTGTTTCTGGTCCGATCGACTTAAAATTTTGACACGTTTCAAGCAAAGGTTAGTACTCTAGAAAGACGTGGTTACTGGTTTACTACGAGCGCCATCTATGGGTTAGTCTCGGGACTTATTGATCCATGTGTTACATATATATAATAAAAAATCTTTATATTTGATTTTCGAGATTTCTTTTTTCTGTACAAACTAGCCCCAAAGACAATAGTGGAAACAATAGAATATTTCAATAATATGTGTTTTTAGTGGCAGGTGTTTCTCATGCGACAAGAAAGTAAGTAAAACGTATGCGACTACTGCAAGATTAAATCAATCAATCAAGATTATATCTAAACTTGAACTGATGGTGTAAATGTCATTAAAATAAAGTAAAAATGCAAGCAAGCCTAGAATATTACCCTGAGGAAGACCTTTATTTCTTATTTAATTTCTAAAATTTTCAGGGTTGGAATACAGATGAACAGTCTGCCTTCTATTTGAAAGATAGAATTCAAACCACGACGGAGCTATTCCACTGATTCCATAGTGATTTAATTGTTTAATTAACCAAGTTTAAAATCTGTTCAAATAGTAACTTATATTTCTCATCTCTTATCATCGAAGGAAGCTACCAAATTTTTTATTCTTTTTTAATAAATTACCAACACAATTCGTACACCGTAATAACAATTTCTAATTAACTTGGCAAGAAAGTTTATATAACTAATAACACTGTCTAATTATTTCAAATGTTATATCCAAAACATTTCAAATTATAAATAATATTCTAGGTAATATTTAGTACATACTTACGAGATACAAACAATTCCAAACTTTATCTCGAATAAGACACGAAGTCTTATAATTAGAACGGATTATCACCTAATCTCCAAGACACCAATTATAACGTATATTTTGACTACTCTGAGGAGTCTGGTTGTCAGACAATATGGCAAACTTTAATAGCCTCATTATCATCTAAATTGTATTCGAAGACTGGCTTCAAAAGCAGTCACGAGATATTCAATTTTGTATAATCTGAACAAGGGTTTCGAAAGTAAACTTCGTCGCTGTTAATAAGCTAGGAAAAAAGAATACTAGAGGGCGTGTAATTAATCGCAATATAGAAACGTAATGTCTGTTTCTATTAGGTGTGTGGAAATAGAAAATGTTGAAGAAAGGAGAAATATGTGCATATAAGGAGTTCTGTAATTTATACGTACAGTACGGTGCCCAGTGGGGCAAACACATGAAGTTCTCGGGTAGAATTCTTTCGATGTACTATTTAAAGTTTTATAACGTAATTTGTCAACAATTACTAACTACAATAAGAATATATTAATAAAAAAGTTAATTTGAATAATGTGGCAATGAATGTAATATAGCGAAAACCACTTTATCGGCAAACAAGGTGATGGCATCAATTTTTTGGGTTTCAAAGGGCGTTTTGCTCATTGATTACCTTCAAAAAGGTGCCACAATAAACGGACAATATTATGCAGAACTTCTATCAAAAATTAAATGTTGAGATTCGTGCTAAACGGCCAGGAATGGCAAAGAAAAAGGTTCAGTTTCACCAAGACAACGCTCCCTCACATACCAGCACAGTTGCGATGTCCAAAATCCACGAGTTGCATTTCCAATTAGTACCGCATGCGCCTTATTCGCCGGATCTAGCCCCTTCCGACTTCCACCTTTTTCCAAAATTGACAACGGCACTATGTGGAAAGAAATTTTCGTCTAACGACGAGCTTATCATCTTTTTATAGCACTGAAACTGCACTCTGCACTCAGTTTCAGTGCAGTAGTTCAGCCCTGAAGATGTCCCATACAAATGGGTACGAAGCGTCGGCTGATATACAAGTGACGCGGTTCCAGTCCGGAAGCCCAGAAGCAGACGGCATGAATTACGTTTATTATTGTTAACATTGATAGTAACTGAAGCGTATGCTACTGCGAAAGCACTCGTTCCTGCAGCCTTAGTACCAAGTTTCTGGCGGTTGTCCAAATAAACTAAGATGTTTTTAAATAATTATAAGGAAGAATGTTAAAAGGAATCATTCTATTATTAATAACACCCTATCTACTACATATGTTTCACCGATATCACGGATCGTCAGGCAGATTTGTGTTATTAATGAACGATTCCTTGGTAGCGTCTATCATATCATTTCGATACAGAAAAATAATGGATAACAAGCACCCCCCTTTGTCGTTCAGTACAGTGGACGAGAGAGGGAGGCGCTTGTTATTCAATTATAAGGAAACGGAATGATTTTATATTAATTTTCTTTGTATGTATTTGATTATTTATTTTTCTTTTTTGTATTTACCTGAACCACTTGGTTTTTCTTTTCTCGGATTAATGTATTCTAGAAGTATTATTTCTACCAGCTTGAGTTATTTAAAATATCTAAGTAAGTATTCAAAAAGAAGAATTAAACGTATTAATTGAGTATTATTTTTTTAAAGACCTCTCAAGTAAATATTAGATCTTTGAATAAATATATAATACAAAATTGTTTATTAAATATTTTCAATGCGAATTCACCTGTTTTTAAAACAACTGTGTATTATTTACAACCACTGAATACTGTAAGGGCGGAAAAATATTTAATCAGTAAAGCGGTTGAAATGAAATTTATCGTTAAATAATCATGTTATTAGAGAAACGTTTTATGAAGTTACATGCCTGAGTTACTCTGAACATTGCATAATAGACTTTTGGGAAGATAATGTGGTTAGGTTTGGATACTGGAGTTGTTAGGAGCTCGCTACAGGTAGCTAATTTAATTTTAAACTCAGAACAAACAGCTCCTTATATTTTCCTTGTTATTTACAATATACATATATAACAGCTGTTGAGTTCTCGTTTGGAATCATGAATTTCTTTAATTAACTCAACTAGTTAATTAACTTTTGTTTTTACTTTTCGTGGATTTGTTTCTCATATTTTAAAATGAAAATGTACATATTTATGTGCACGTATTATCAATTTATGGATTGTTTATTGCATTGCCTTAAAATTTTGCAATATATCTTGCTTTTCCTTAAATGTGGACTAAAAGTTAAGACTTAGTGCTGTAATAAAGTGATGAGTGTGGAGTCAAGATTATAAGAAAACCAGAAGAGCTGTAATCATGAACAATTTCAACATATATGTGCAAAAAAAAGAGAGAGAAACATAAGAGCCGCAACAAATTTGGGAAGATCGCTGTGGACTAAGCTCTCTGTCTAAAGTATTCCTAATCATAAATTTGCACGTTTCTTTTTACTTAAGAGTAATCGGATTATAGTTTGAAATAAATCAACGACCATTTGACATATCAATTTAGTTTTCTGCTTTATTTTCCTTGGGCAGTAGGACGATATATCATTTAATTGTTAACCATGGCTTGTTTACTCTGTTTTGCCTGATTGGTTCAATTTTCTATCACCCTGTCAAGCGTTTGTAGCTATATGCTGGCGATAGCTTGAAGAATGTTGGCTTCCAAATGATCTAAAGTTGTAGATTGTCAGCATAGACTTGTACTTTGACGTTGCCCCAAAGAAAGTAATCTCGCAGTATCGAATCACAGTCAATTCACAAATTCTTGTCGTGAGAAGATCTTTGCCAAACTTGTCCCTCAGCAAAGCGTAGCATTATCTATATGGCACGTAGCGCTATCTTGTTGTAACCACGTCTCTTCAATATAGATATTCTCAAATTCTGGTCACAGTAACTTGAGTAACATGATTCTACAGCGGTCGTCATTGATAGTTATACTTTTTCCTCTTCATTTTGGAAGAAATAAGGTCCGATGACGACACCATGCCCTAAACCACAGCACACAGTGAGTTTTTGGGGGTGCAATAGTATTTCATATGATTTTTTGTGGATTGTTCTCGTACCGAGAACACCAATTTTGTTTGCTAACATAGCCATTAATCCAAAAATACTCCTGGTCTAATATGATTTTTTTTGCCGAAATCAATATCATCTTCCAAATACACAACTCTTAAGTCAATACAACTTTGAAAAGATGTTACGATCATCATGAAATCGACAAATTTGGTTCATCGATAATATAGGCTGCTGCAGATCTTATATTCTCTTCACTTTGCCCTGTTGGTGGCTTATAGTTCTTTAAAGTGAATTTCTGCTCAAATTTTTTTACAGCGCGGCGTATAGACTGTGCTAAGAAGCGGTGACTGTGACTCAATTCTCTAGTGAAAAAACATTGAGCGTACACAACTGAGTTCGTAATATTTTTTAATAATTTCTAAACGATCAGGAAACGTCAAACGCTACATGAGGAAACTGCAATCTATATTGAATATTTTCACACCCGTAAGTAAATAAAATATATCAGGAACTGAGAAGTCTCTATTGAAAGAATTATCCTTCGCATTGAAAGATCCTGTATATTAACTTTTGTTCACTTACTCTAATGTGTCACAACCCATAGTCTATCTTGTTCAGATTTTGCTGTATATAAGGTGATACAGTTTTTGGGTTTGCATGCATAATGTTGGTATCATCTGAAAAAGTTGTATCTGTGATGTATTATTACAATCTGCCATTGTGGACTTCATTAACAGTAAATTTTCTACTGGTAAATCCATTCGAAAAGATACTTGTAAGTCATGGTAAATATCAGTTTCTTCTTCTTCTGCTACTGTTCTAGGGAGTGGTTTGATGATTTTTTATTTATTTCGCAAAGAGTTAAGCTTTATTTTGATTATTTCTATCCCACTAGTTGCATTTTCCCCTTATTGATGGTATATACTGCTGTGGTTTTTATCTTCCTTGTCACCTTCCAGAGAGAGTATTGTGTTGATTCAGTTACTGATAGATCTTCCAAATATTTCGATATTGTTGCATTCTGTTCATTCTCATTTAGTGTTTTTAATTCTTCGTGGCTGCTCTTAATTTCCATTTATCGTGAAGTATTTGTGGTTTTGCCAGATTTTCCGAAATTTCCTTTTTTCCATGATATTCATTTTCACGTTTCTGGAACAGTATATTCCTCTTTTAAATTAGCCAGTATTTGGTGTAACAACCCCAACTGCTTCTGGAATTTGTCTTGTCAAATTGCAGACCACATTTTCTAGTTCATTTTTAATTTTGTGAAGTATCTGGATATTGAGTTTTTCAACATTTTTGTTTTAGACTTAAATCCAGTTTGTGTTTTTGTTGCAAAACGTGTTTTCTGTCTTTGAAGAAGGAAGTACAAATCTGCTTTAAAGTACTGCAAGGGGACATTGAATATCTGCTGGACCATACAACGACCTGTCGAAGGATTTGTAAGTAACAGAGAAGAGTTAAGGCATCAATAAAAAGCAGAAGAAGTTTGATTTTTCGACTCTTAAGCATCTATCAGTTGTTACGTACCAATATACCTCTGTATTACCCAATAGCTATGAAAATATATTCATTCATTGTCTAATTTAAGAAATATTAGGACAGAAATGGTGTATGTGTGGATTTAACATTTATTTTCAAATGTTACAGCTCTAATTTAATAAGTAGCAAAGGATAAATCACGATTTCAAAATTAAAAATTTATTTAGGCTTTAGTAGGTCTTAATGAGTAATAATTAATTACAAAAACATGAAAGAAAGATAAATTTGTGACGTTGAAAATAAGTATAATGAATCCAGATTTTCCTTCTCGTAGCATTGATCACCGTTACAAGGATAATGAACCCATCATTAAGATAATTGTCAAAGCCACTTGTACTAGACCTTAGTCAGATATTTTTCCGGGCATTGTGAGGCTGCAATCCGCTTGGTGCCGTCTAGTCTGAACGGGATGTTATCGTCACGGCAACTTAGTCATTTTTGGAGCATTGATTTGTACTAACTCTGCGCAAGTGGCATGGGTAACTCCATTGGGGTATATTTGTACGTATGTACGTACAACAATGCGAAACTTTAGCGACATTTAAGTTTACCGAACCTGTAACTGAAGACAAAAGTATATAAAATGTGGAATTTCAGAACGTTTATTTGGATTAAAAATTTTATACCGCTGTCCAAAAAGGTTATCGAACTGGGAGCCGATGTATTATTTTCTAAAAATAAAATGCTTAATTAAGGATGAACTCACGGTAGTCAAAATGAAAACGCAAATTTATTCGTGTAATAAATTGACATGATTTTTTTCGGTTCATGGATTCCATTAACCCTTTAGTTGGGGGATGTGGTTTGTGAAGTCACACAATATATGAAGATATCTATAATTTTATATAGACCGATATCCTGTTTGAAACGTTCCTGTTAAAAAGAGTAAAAAAATTTATAGAAAAACAACAACTCATCCCTTCGCATCAATTTGGGTTTCGGAGTAAACCCTTCACGATCGATCAAATGCACCGTATTATAGAAATAATTAAAAAATCCCTTGAGGAACAGAAAATATATTATTAGATATTGTCAAAGCGCTTTGTAAAGTTTGGCACAGGGGCCTACTAATAACACTAAAAAGATACTTTCCTATTCAATATGTTCAGTTATTTGACTCATACTTAACAGATCGGACGTTTTACTTCGATCGTTATTAGTACTTACTTCTAGAAGTCTTTTAAAATTTTCTACTGAAAGTGATAATAAGTGATAGCAAAATGCATAGATAGAATATATTACTATAATATAGCAGGGATTTCGTAATGAAATGAAATATCTTTTATATATTCTCCCTTATATATTTCATTTAGTTTTGTTTGTAAATATGGCAAATATGTATATTTTGACAGATTTAAAACATATTTAATGAACTACACTACTATTATGAGATCTGAATAATTTTAGATCTTAATGTACCTTAGCCAAATTAAATACTGATAAAAGCTCGGATTTTTTAAAAAGGATATATTCTCATTTTAGCATACAAAATAGGATTATGGACAAGCTTCTAGAATGACACAATAGCACATGATAAAAAACAAAACAATAATGGCTCAAATAGGAAATGAAACATAAATACGAAGCTAGTATAGAAAATTATGGACGAAAATCAGTTATCATGATTTTCGGACACGACAAAAGAAGACCTGGTGCTGAGAAGGATATATGAAGCAAGACCCGGAAAAAGAAAGAAAATCTGGTGACTGAGAAAAGCCAAGGTAGATATGAGAAAAATTGTACAGTAGAAGGAAAAATTGTAATTTGCAACAGTTCCTCCTATCGAGGCAAAATCAAAGAACTTGAGCTGAATTTTGTTGTCAAAAAAAAACTCGATAGTCAAAAGAATATATGAAGCAAGACGCAGAAAGAATGAAAAAGTATGGTAAGGATTTAGAAGAACCGAGAGATGGAGACCTTCAAAATTAAAAACGAAGATTAGTTTTCTGAACTTAAAATAATAAAAGCAGGTGTTCCGCAGGGAAGTGTTCTTGGACCAGTATTATACCTAGTTTGACAAGTAGTGAGAATGGAAAAGAAAAACGAATTTTTTAAATACTAAATAATTTTTATTTTTCAATATATTCTCCTAAAAGAGCAATACATTTATTCCAACGGTGCTCCAATATCCTTACGCCATCTCTAAAGTGCGATTCCGGAAGGCTTGCAAAATACTCATTTACGAATATGATAAGCTCGTCGTTAGACGAAAATTTCTTTCCACCTAGTGACGTTTTCAATTTTGGAAAAAGGTGGAAGTCGGAAGGGGCTAGATCCGGCGAATAAGGCGCATGCGGTACTAATTGGAAATGCAACTCGTGGATTTTGGACATCGCAACTGTGCTGGTATGCGAGAGAGCGTTGTGTAACCATTGTTTCAACTGTTGTTTAGTTTCAGGTGTACTGCAGTGTATCCAAGTTTCATCGCAAATAACAAATCGCCTACAAAAATCAACCGAATTCCGCTTGCACCCATCTTGCCGAAAGTTTGGAAAGGCCCAATTCTTTCATTAAAATGTGGTGTACGCGTTCTGTTGAAATGTTTACCATGTCTGCTATCTCTCTCACTTTGAGTCGGCGATCTTGCGTAATAATATTATGGATTTTTATAATCATTTCCTTAGAAGTCACGATTTAGGTGCTACAGCGCACGCTTCATCAACACAGCTTGTTCTACCACGTTTTTCACACCCTTAATTACGAAGTATTTAATCACCGCACGATACTCTGCTTTTTCCATTTTAACAAAACGACGTGTTGCTTCTTCTTCAATCAGCTGTCAAAAATAAACTAATCAACCGATTTATCTAAATATCGGAATGTAAACATATAAATAGGCAGCCTAAATTACAGTGCATTTGTTTTACCAATTAGAGCGCCACCTATGTGTCATTCTCACTATTTGTCAAACTATCCTCGTATATTTCATTTCGTTTTTATAAGATCTACATAGATTCAAACATTTCAAATAAAGAAATATATTGTAGATAAGTGCAATAATTTATAATTTGCTTCATTTCTAATGACATCCAAATTACTACAAGTTTCGAATTATTACTACATTTCTAAGCAAAACAATCCAATATTGTGCAAAGCCTCCCTAACAAATACATTTTTAACTTACTCTGAATTATAAAACCTATAGGTATCACATAAAACGTTGCTTTTTATAGTAAGTACAAAGTAATAAATTATAAATATTTAGGGCAACCAGAATCGCTCAGCAAGCTGAACCAGTAATAAATGTGAAGTTAATACCGTATATTATCTTAATATCCTAGAGCGCTATATATACGATATTCGGTCAGACCATAATATTTATTATCAAAGTGTATATTATAGCGCCGTGTGCAGATTAATTTCGTTGATTTTTTTTTTAACTGAAGATATCCTGTTATGAAGTACGTCATAAATTTTGTAGACATTATTCTCCCATAAATTTATGAAGAAGAGTTGTATCGATGAAACGAAATGCTACAGAAGTCACTATGTAAAAAGTAAATCACATAAAAACTAAATTCGTACCTAAAATACGGGAGATATTTATATTTTATAAAATGCCTGGACCATTGCGATCTAACAAAATTTTCTGTGATTAATGTTCTTAAGTCTAGTATAATTATATTTAAGAAAAATTGGAATAGTTTTTCAGCAATCTAGATGAAAATCGCTTTATAAAAATTATTTAAGGCATATTAATCTAAAATTACAAATCAGTTTGATAAAAAGCTTTGTGGGCTTTCTTCAATACATTTATTCCGACGGTGCTCCAATGCCCTTATGCCATCTCTAAAATGCGATTTCGGAAGGCTTGCAAAATACTCATTTACGAAGATGATAAGCTCGTCGTTAGACGAAAATTTCTTTCCACCTAGTGCTGTTTTCAATTTTGGAAAAAGGTGGAAGTCGTGGATTTTGGACATCGCAACTGAACTGGTCTGCGAGGGAACGTTATCTTGGTGAAACAGAATCTTTTTCTTTGCCATTCCTGGCCGTTTAGCACGAATCTCAACATTTAATTTTTGTAGAATTTCTGCATAATTTGTCCGTTTATTGTGGCACCTTTCTGAAGGTAATCAATGAGCAAAATACCCTATGAATCCCAAAAAATTGATGCCATCACCTTGTTTGTCGATAAAGTGGTTTTCGCTTTCTTTAGAGGTGTAGAACCACGTTCTAACCATTGTTGCGACTGTTGTTTAGTTTCGGGTGTACTGTAGTGTATCCAAGTTTCATCGCAAGTAACAAATCGCCTACAAAAATCAACCGGAGTCCGCTTATAAAGGTCCAAACTCTCATTGGAAATGCGCAAACGAGCACCCATCTTGCCGAAAGCTTGGAAAGGCCCAATTCTGTCGTTAAAATGTGGTGTACGCGTTCTGTTGAAATGTTTACCATGTCTCCCATCTCTCTTACTTTGAGTCGTCGATCTTGCATAATAATATAATGGATTTTTATAATCATTTCCTTAGAAGTTAGGATTTTGGGTGCTCCAGCGCACGCTTCATCAACACAGCTTGTTCTACCACGTTTAAATTCATTTACCCATCTACTTATTGTGGCGGACGATGGAACAGATTCACCTAATGTTTCCCGTAACTCGTCTTTTATTTCAGTAGCTTTCATACCCTTAATTACGAAGTATTTAATCACCGCACGATACTCTGCTTTTTCCGTTTTAACAAAACGACGTGTTGCTTCTTTTTCAATCAGCTGTCAAAAATAAACTAATCAACTGATTTATCTAAATATCGAAATGTAAACATATAAATAGCCAACCTAAATTACAGTGTCTTTGTTTTACCAATTAGAGCGCCACTTATGTGTCATTCTCACTACTTGTCAAACTATCCTCGTAAGTATACTTTCTTTCGGAATAAAATGTAACTAAATTTATTTTTTCATTATTTATATGACTGCACATACTTTAATGGCTTAACTCCAATTACAGATGATGCTAGCAGCCATTACATTATCATTGGTCATTTATTAAAGCTTTAAATTAAATTACCTACTTTCTAAATTGAATCTTTTTCTGTTTTTTTTTGTTATGAGTTTCGGGCTTATGTTCATTAGATATTTTTAAATTAAAATTCCTTCCATAAGCTATGGTAATCATGTGGTCAAATGCCCAATACAAAAGAAGAAAATTTATAGTTAGAACAAAACGATCAACATAAAAAGAAAAGAATGTTGATACAAAAATACTTTCTTTCGGAATAAAACTAAATTTATTTTTCAATTTTTTGTATGACTTCACATATTTTAGCAGCCTAACTCCAATTACAGAGGACGCTAGCAGCCATTGAACTATTATTTGTAACAGTTCACGTTGATTTTGTGCAGTTTGCAAACGAATCTGTTCATTCAACAGATTCCTATTTTTGCAAGATATAATTTTACTGAAGACTGAAGCGAAATTGTCAAAATATCGCACGTTTGATGGAGATCTTTATTGAATACTTTTTCATTTGTTTTCTTTTTTTTTTTAAATTTGTTTTTACGATGCGGGCAATTATATAGTAGTACTACTAACTAGTAACTACTCTGCTATATTCAAGTAATGGAATAATATTCGCTGCTACAAATAATTTAAAAGATATTAAAAATTGCTACGGATTGTATTTTTTCACCGAAATTCTTCGTAAATCGTAATAAAAACGAATAATTTTCATTGTTTTTTAAAATTATTGACTTCTCGTTTAAGGATTATTTTTATAGAAAAATATTTAATCAGTTACGTCTGTGCTGACATCTATGTTTTTCAGTCAAGAAGCTGTATTGATTTTCTAGATATAAAACGATACTGTAATATACATGAATGCTTATATTTCGTCGCTTCTACCTAGATGTCTTACCAATAAGGAATATATAGAAGGAAATTTGTTTAGCAACCATGCATTTGCTACCACAATCTAGTACCCGGTGTTGTTATATCTGTAATTATTGAAAAACAGTCTACTAAATTTGTAAGTGAATTAGTAAACTGTTTTGTTACAATCTTCATACTACTTTATTGACATGTAGGGGTCACTCAATATGCTTGAATAGGTAGACGTATTTTTTTGCTAATTAATAAGCTTTTATTGTATTTGTTTAAAATAATTTAAAACTTTAAGACTTACGAATTATTTACAAGGAAAGATGTGCTTATTTTTGTTTATGTCGGCTGTAATTGTGGGCGAATTTTATTATAAAATATCTGTCAGTACCTCGACTTCAATAAATACATAGCAGTACCCTGAATCATTCTATTTTCGCTATGTAAATATGGCAAATATTATGTATATTTTGACAGATTTAAAACATATTTAATGAACTACTACTATGAGATCTGAATAATTTTAGATCGTAGTATAATACATTATTGTACTTGATATCTCCAAACGCACATTTACGATAGCCATATCTAAAGAAATTAATGTACCTCAGTCAAATTAAGTACAGATAAAAGCTCGGATTTTTTTAAAAGGATGTATTCCCATTTTAGCATATAAAACAGGATTATGGACAAGCTTCTAGAATGACAGAATAGCACATGATAAAAAACAAAACAATAATGGCTCAAATAAGAAATGAAACATTAATACGAAGCTATTATTAAAAATTATGGAAGAAAATCAGTTAACATGACTTATGGACACGACAAAAGAAGACCTGGTGCTGAGAAGGATATATGAAGCAAGACCCAGAAAGAGAAAGAAAAGTGTTGTAACTGAGAAAAGCCAAGGTGGATATGAGAAAAATTGTGCAGTAGAAAGAAAAATTGTAATTTACAACAATTGCTCTTATCGAGGCAAAATCAAAGAACTTGAGCTGAATTTTGTTGTCAAAAAAAGACTCGATAGTCAAAAGAATATATGAAGCAAGATGCAGAAAGAATGAAAAAGTATGGTAAAGACTCAGAAGAACCGAGAGATGGAGATGAGAAAAATTGTGCAATAGACAAGCTGGAATTCAAAACAAATCTTCTTACGAAGGTAAAATGAGAGAATTTGAGATGAGTTTTGTTGGAAAAAACGAATGCATTAAAAGGTAATTTCGATGGAGCCTGTGGTTGATTAACTTAATTACTTAAGGTTGATATCTAACCCCTTTCCACTACCGCCATGTGTAAAGAGAAAGTGCGTAAGTGAGTCAGAGACTTCAAAGATGACCACCATGATGTGTCCCGCTGCGGTAGCCCATCTGTGATTACAGACGATATGGTGGCTTCGGTTGAAGTGAAAATGCTTCAGAACAGACGCTTCACCATGAGCACTCTTTCAAATGACTTTCCTGAAATGTCTGGGTCAGTGCTGTGAATTATTGTTTCTCAAAAGTTAAAATTTAAGGAACTGTGCTCGTGTTGGGTCCCTAAACTCCTACACCACAAAAACAAAAGATTTGAGTATTCCCTGAATTCGCGTAATGGGAGACGAATTGAGGAAAATCTGCGAGTGAATATTCACATTTAGAGATATTCAAGTGAAGCTTGCTATAGGTTCACCTTGTATGGACAGCATCATTAAAGGTGAGCGCAGTAATTGGTATTGTTTATTAGGCGAAATATTTTCAAATCGTTTGCAAAATCATTTTCTGGCAAAGAACTTCGAAAAGGTCATTTATAAAAATAGAAAACGAACGATGTTCGAAGCTTGGCCTCTGCTAAACCTGTTATACACAATACGCAATTAACTAAAAAAAGGTAAAAAAAACCCTCTGCGCAATGTTTGTATTGTGTATACGCACTTCGAGTGTTGTAGTGTCGAGCTGTTATCATCAGCGGATAATTAATCACAGCGTAGCTAGTGTGTGTTTGGCTTTTTCATTAAAATGTACCTTAAATTGAAATTATAACACAAACATATTTGAAAACTATGGATTTCATTGTAATTTTCTAACTTTCTGTGTTCCTCTCTTACGTTATCATTGGTCATTTAATAAAGCTTAAAGTTAAATTATGTACTTTCTAAATTGACTCTTTTCTGTTTCATTTGGGTAACCTTATCGTGTTGGTTTGCTTAATTGAACATAGACTTTTGGCGTAAACAAAGGCAAGGCTTTGAAGAAATTTTTGGAGCTTAGGATCTCTTTAACACTACGAGTGCTTTCAAAATCTTCTGACTCCTTTATTAATAATTTATTCATCAGTTTTACTGTACACTTATGTCAAGCGACTTATTCCCTTCCGCTTGTCCAGCCCACCCACTGCAGCTCTTACTCGTTCACCACTGAAACACCACCTGCATAAATTTTGATGGTGAGGATGACACAAAATTGTTATAAATGCAGAATTAATTATACACACTAACAACTAGCAAAATTCTATTAATGTACATCTAAACATTCTGCTATCATCAACGTAGCAAACCTATAAACGCCAAATATAAAGGGACATGTTTGACTACATAATTGCCACACCTTAAGGATGTATCATTGAAGCAATTTTAAGTTAAAAATGTCTAACGAACATACACCGAAAAGTATCGTAATTGAGCTACAAATATTTATAGTTTTAGCTAACCTTACTAGTGCAAGTATTATGTACCGCTACAAAAAAACTCGATAAAAATCATTTAAAAAGAAGTCGCTTTTTGGAATTGATGTAGTTCAAAATGTCCACCCAGTTGTCGTATAGGTAGTCTAGCTTTACTTAGAATTGAAGAGATAGTTCTGCTAATAGTCTCAGGTTCAACATGATTAGTTTTTGCGATATTTATAATTCTAAAAGTTGTTCTCTGTTTGAAGTTGTCCTGCATAAATCTAATTTTTCACCCTTCCCTATAGAAAATAATATAGGGAATTTAAGTCTGGTGATCTTGGCGGCCACGCAAGATCTGAACCTCTTCCAATCCACCGGTTAATATAATTCAGATGAAAAACTATTCATAGTCTACCAGAATCCGGAGATCTGCTATCGTGCTGTATTCGTATTCATCACCTTAAATTAAGAGAAGCGTCATCCAATAACGTAAGGTTATTTTTCCAGAAAACATAAATAACAAACTACCGCGAGACGTTCTTCTATTATAAATGGAGCAATGAGAGTATCATCAAAAACACTACACCAAACATTCACCGAAAAACAACTTTATCTAAGATTTTAAATGCTTGTAGCTGCTTAGTTACTAGTTTCGGACTTATATTCAGTCAAGACATTTGTAACTTGAAATCGCTTCTTTAAGCTGTGGCAATCATGTGGTAAAACATGTCTCTTTATATTTGGCGTTTATAGGCTTGTTACATTGATGATAGAATATTGGGATGTTGTTAATACGACAGTAGTAATTTCAAGGCTTCGGTAACATATTCTTAAGCTGTGGCAATCATGCCATGGGACGCCCGGTATAAAACTGACATAAAAATCCAAACATATTCCCTATATCGTTTTTTATTTATTAATTCGGTGTACATTTGTGTTGTTATGAAAATACATTCTGTAGTTTTGTAAATTTGTATTTTCGAATATGTGTATTTGCATTTACAAGAGGTTTTAATTAAATATAACACTCGCAAAAAGGGTCTAAAAAAATATGTATGTACATGCAATCTTTACAAAACAAAAATGAACGAATATAATTCAACTTCAACAATCCTCACCGAATCTGTATTTCATTGTATGAAATATAGATTGAAATGAAACGATATCAGAAAAAAGAGGGTATAGTTAGAGTGTGTTTGATTTTATATTTTGGAAGCTTCGTTGCTATGTAATTAGGAATGTAATAAAATGGGCTGAGCGATATAAATTTTTAAAATTGAATAATTAATTTTCGTGATTTTAACCATCGATGGCTTAAAAGAAAAAAATAATTTTCACTAATTTATCATCGTTAAGTTGAGCTTATTTATATATTTATATATAATTATAAACATTAATGTCAAAAACCTGACTGCGGATTTTAAATATTAGGTCTGTTTCCATAATATGATTTATGCCGTGTTGAAAGACTCGAAACCGGACGACCTGGTGGCCTAACTAATAAGGCAGCCGTCTGGCAAACGGCAGAGAGAGATTCGAGTCCTTTTCCAGCGCATAAATTTGTAATTAATTTCTGTGATTTTAATCAACGTTGGCTTAGCAGAAAATATTAATTTTCATTAATTTCTCATCGTAAAATTGTATTCTTACACACAGTTTGTCGCAGAGAAAATATAACTTTTTAAAATAATACTAAAAGTTTACTATTTTGATAAAATTCACTTATTTTAATCAAAATAATCGCCTTCGATTTTACTACAACGTTTTGCACGGTCAATTAACATGTCGAATGAATTTTTAAGTTTATCTTTAAAGATGTCCTTCAAGATCGCTGTTGACGCCTATTTAATGTCTTCAAAGTCGGCATAACGCTGTTCTTTAATCCACAAATGCAGTTTGGAGAATAGATAGAAGTCACAGGAGACAAATTTGGTGAATACGGTAAATGGTTGATGGTTAAAATGCCATTTGTAGTTAGAAAGTCAGTGATAAGCGTCGAGCGATGAGATGGTGCATTGTCATGCAAGAAACGCCAGCTACCATTTTTAAGATAGCGGGCACACACGACGAATATGCGTCAAAAGACGCTTCGTAACAGCAAGGTAATATACAGCACTGACTGTCTGACTAGTTGGTACAAACTCTTTGTACACTATACCTTTGGAATCATGAAAACAAACCAACATTATCTTCGTTTTCGATCTCTCTTTCGGTCTTTCTTCGCTCATTCAGAACTTTGACGCTTGGTTTCTGGATCATATTGAAAACACATCCCATCACCAGTTACAATAGAATACCTGAAGTTTTCGTAATTTTTCGAGTCTTTAATCGAATTTGTAGAATGTTGAATTGAGTTAGCTTGTGTGGTTCAAACTTTTCACAAACGTTTCTCAGTCCCAAATGCGATGAACTGAATCTTTGGAAATATTTAATTCCATTCCCACGTATCGCAATGAGGATTTCCGCCCATTTCTGATAAATTTACGCACAAGTTCGATGTTTACTTTTCGAACACCAGGATGTTCGCCGTCATTTAGGTTCGTACGTCCGTCTTTAAATTGTTTATACCACTCATACACACTCGTACGTGATAAACACGCATCATCATACATTCGCTTCATCAAATTAAACATTTCTGTAAGCGATTTATTGAATTTAAAACAGAATTTGATATTTGCACTTTGTTCAAAATTCATTTTTTGACCAATGCCAAGTATACACTGTTACTGTATGCTTCTAATGCTACAAATATGATATTTTGACATAACATTAATGGAAGATCTACCTTACCAACACACATTTTTTTAGTAGATGGCGCCATTAAGATTACTATTTTAAAAGAGTTCGGTTTTCTCTGCGCAGACAGTGTATATAATTATAAACATCACAAACCTAATTGTAGATTACAAATATTAGACCTGTTTCCATAATGTGATTTATCATGTGTTGAAAGACTCCAAACTGTACTACCTGGTGGCCTAATTAATAAGGCAGCCGTCGAGTAAACGGCTGATAGAAGTCACAGATTTTCCCCAGCGAAGAAATTTTTAATTACTTTCTGTGATTTTAGTCAACTATAGCTGAACAGAAAATATTAATTTTCATTAATTTCCCATCGCAAAGAGCTTAATTATATATTTACATATGATTATTAACATAATATTGTGAGTAGTTTTACAGTAACAATAAATACTATTTATAGTTAATTATACATTCAAAATAAGCTCTAATTCTCACATTTTTAATTAAAATATTTTGTTGTTAAACCAGTTTTACACGCAGCTACCTTTGATGGTTTATTTGTGTGCTTACTGCTGTTACTACTGTGACTTATTTAATATAAAAATCTTCATCAAATACAAGGTCGTAAAAACAAATTAAAAAAGTGTTTGAAACAGCTTCCATTTTCCCTGTTCATTTCTCATAATTTCCGTGTAAATACATATTTAACTAAGAAATTTAAGCCGTCGAATGATTTAATCTGTACTATATATCGTAATTGCATCGTTAATTATTCAACAATTATACAAATTATATTTGCATTTCACGTAATATGTATTTATTAAATGGATTAATTAAAATTTGTTATATAATAATTTTATTTTGGGCACGTAATATTATTAACACGAAATGTTGTTTAAAACTAAAACATATTTTGTGGGTCAATTTATCTTAATTTATTTCTCAACAACTAAAAATGACTACGCTGGTAGGTAAGGTAATACAGAATTCGAAAGATATACTACTGTGGGCAAAAAATAGTAAGACTTTGTTCATAATTTTTAAATTCTTAATTTATTCTTCCAAATCTATTTCGTCCCCCTCAAAGTAATCACCCCTGGCCCCAATACACTTGTGCCAACGTTTCTACCAATTCTCGAAACAGTTGTTAAAGTCAATTTCAGGAACAGCCTTCAATGCGCGTAGCGATTCACGTTTAATGTCTTCAATTGACTCAAAACGGTTTCCCCGGAGCGGTCGTTTGAGTTTGCTGAATAGCCAGAAGTCACACGGAGCTAAATCAGGCGAATATGGTGGTTGCGGCACGATATTGGTTGAAAATTTGGCGAAAAACTCACGAAGAATTAAATCAGTATGCGACGGTGCATTATCGTGGTGCAAAACCAAGAGTTGTCGACCCATAATTCTGGCCTCTTTTTACGAATAGCATTACGCAAACGACGCATAGCACTCAAATAGTATTCTTTATTGACAGTTTGGCCGGTCGGAAGGAATTCGGAATGCACCATACCTCGATAATCGAAGAAAACTGTCAACATAACCTTGATTTTTGACTTGCTTCCACGTGGTTTTTTGGGCTTCGGCTCACCTTTGATACGATATTCGGCTGATTGATCGTCTGTTTCCGAGTCATAAGCGTGGATCCAAGTCTCATCTCCACTTATGATGCCTTTCATTTTCTCTTGATAGTCGGAAAACATTGTTTCATAGACGTCAACGCGACGCTGTTGAAAAAATTGAGTGATTTTGGAACAAATCGTGCTTTCACTTTTCTTAGGCCCAAATGATCTTTCAAAATGGTTTTCACTGATCCTTCCGATATTCCAACGATGCCAGTAAGGTCTCTGACTGTTAATCGTCGATTCTCAAGCACCAATTCCTTGATTCTATTGACGTGTTGATCATCAGTTGATGTTGATGACCGTCCTGGACGTGGTTCGTCATCAACGCGTTCTCAACCTTCTTTGAATAATTTGTACCAATCAAAAACACTTGCTCGCGACAAACAATTATCACCGAAGGCCTTTTGCAACATTCTGAAGGTTTCGGCACCAGAAATTTGATTTCGTACACAAAATTTAATGGAATTTCTTTGTCGAATAATTTCATTCATTGTAAAAATCGCCGAATGCACTTTTTGTACTTCAGAAAGACAAGCGTATACTAAACACTAATGATTATTTTGAGGTGACATTTGGCACAGATATCACTGACAGTCATACCAACCTAGAAAAAAAATATTTCGACGAATGGGTTTTCGCGCGAAATTTAAATTAAAAAGTCTTACTATTTTTTGCCCACAGTAGTATTTTAGAAACACATACATATATGGTGTAAATTATTAGAAATATAACAGCATTTACGCCTCTCGACCAATAAGTGAAAACCCACCTCTAAGAAACGGAGGGTGGCTTAGAAGAAATCAGGAAACCTTACTGCTATTTACTCAGCATTTGGAGAAGAGATTCAATTTAAGAGACGTAGAGATAGCAGAGAATCCACCTAGAATAGTTATTTACTTAATCCTTTAAAGCCTTTTACTCTTGTCGGGTGTAAGGCGGGAGAGGGTGGAATTGCGTTAAATTTTTGTTGATTTTATTCTTCATACTTCCTCCAACTTAGTTCTGTCCTATGTTAGGCTTCTCACTTAAAAATTTACTTCAATTTTTCCTGACACTTTTCTCATTTCTTCTGTCCATGTTTTTCTCGGTCTGCCTATGCGCTTTGTGCTCCCGGTGCTTGCTTCATACACTCTTCTTACCGTCCTTGTATGATCCATGGGTATTACATGTCTGAACTACCTTAACTGCCCTTCTTCTATTGTTTGTATTTGAACAGGTTTTGTTACCAATGTTTCTCTAAAGATTGTATTTTTTATTTTGTCCATTCTTGTTTTACCTTCAATTCTTCTTAAGAATCTCATTTTGGCACCTTATATTCGATTGTTTTCCCTTCCTTTTGCACTTTTCCCACTTCTTCTGCCCATTTCTTTCTAAGTCTGACACTGCGCTTTGTGCTCCCGGTGCTTCATACACTCTTCTTTCCATTCTTATATGATCCATGGACATTACCTGTCCGAACTGTGCTTTTATTCTTTAAATAGGTTTTGTTGCTAATGTTTCTCTAAAGATAGTATCTCTTATTTTGCCCATTCTTGTTTTAAACTCCAATCTTTTTAAGAATCTGATTTTGGCACCTTATATTCTATCCTTCTGCCTTCCTTCTGCCACTTTTCTGACTTTCTCTGCCCATTTTTGTCTAGATCTGCCTGTGTGCTTTGTGCTCCCCGTGCTTCATACACTCTTCTTACCATTCCTATATAATCCATTGTCATTACATGTCCGAACCATCTTAACTGTCATTCTATTGTTGTTTTAAAAGGCTTTGTTGCGAATGTTTCTCCACAGACAGTATTTCTTATTTTATCCTATCTTGTTTTACCATCTATTCTTCTTAATAATCTCATTTCAACATCTCGTATCATATCCTTCTGCCATCCTATAATGACCCATGATTGTAATCCATAAGTTAGAATTGGAGTTACTACCTTTTTGAATATTTCGACTTAGGTCTACTTTGGAATCTCTCTTTTGCTTAGAAATGTCCTGTTAACACTATTGAATAGTCTTCCTGTCGCTCCAGTTCCTTTAGTAATTTCGTCTTCTAATGGCTAACATATTATTTTTATGGCTAGTCACTTAAAATTCTTAATTTGTTTTAAAGTTGTTCCATGAAGTTTAATTTCATGTTATTTTTCTTCCGGTTGAATTAACATTATTTCTGTTTCGTTTTCGTTTATTTACATTCATAAAACCTTCAACGTTCGCTATAAATTGTGGTGTTCTTGTTCAGTGTATTTTATTCTTTGGTAATTGGCATCATAAATATCATCTGCGTAGATAATCTCTGATATTGTAACTTGTTTCATATGCCAGTAGCCGACATTATATATGTTGATATTAGGTGCGCAACTAAGTCCTCGCTGGCTTTTTTATGAAAATGCAACTTTATTGTGAAAAAATTAATCATTCAAAATATTGCCCATCGCTAGCGACAACTTTTTCCCATCTTTCTGGGGGAGCTCGAATACCGTCACGGCAGAAGTGTTCGTCTTTTGACGCTGTCCACGAATCAAGCCATTTTGAGATGTCTTCGTACGAGCGAAACTGCTGATTAGCCAGACCATGTGCCATCGAACGGAACAAGTAATAATCGGACGGCGCAATATCTGGGTAATATGGCGGGTGGGGTAGAACCTCCCATTTTAGCGTTTCTAAATAGGTTTTAATGGGTTTGGCAACGTGAGGCCGAGCGTTGTTATGCTGTAGAATCACTTTTTCGTGCCTCTGCTCGTATTGTGGCCGCTTTTCGAGTAGTGCTCGGCTCAATCGCATTAATTGAGTTCGATATCTTTCCCCAGTGATGGTTTCGTTCGGTTTCAACAGCTCATAATAAATAACACCGCCCCGGTCCCACCAAATACACAGAAAAACCTTCGTAGCATGAATATTCGGCCGAACCGACGACGTAGAAGCATGACCGGGCAGTCCCCATGATTTTGTTCTCTTTGGGTTGCTGTAATGAATCCATTTTTCATCACCCGTAACGATGCGATGAAGGAAACCCTTCCTTTTTTGCCGCTGGAGCAGTTGTTCACAGGCAAAAAAACGACGCTCAACGTCTCTTGACTTCAAATCATAAGGAACCCAAGTTCCTTGTTTTTGAATCATTCCCAACGCATGGCTTGGCAGGTAACTCCTAATGCTGAAGCAAGCTCTTCTTCCGTTTGACACGGATCCTCATCGAGCAATGCCTCCAATTCAGCGTCTTCGAAGATTTTTGGTCTTCCTTCACGCGAACGGTCATCAGCATCGAAATCACCATCTTTGAAGCGACGGAACCAATCACGGCACGTTGTTTCACTTAGAGCAGCATCTCCGTAAAATTTTTGGGGTTCTCCATGCGCTTCAGCCGCCGTTTTCTTCGAATGAAAGAAGAAAAGCATCACTTCCCGCAAATGACGATTATTTGGCACAAAACCAGAATTTTCACACAACCAAAAAGTATATGACGCAAAAACAAAATCACTAATGTGTCAAAGCGGTTTGTTTACCATAGGTCTAAGCTTGGTTCATGACGTTTTGGTTATGTCACAATCGACCAGCACTTACTACTGCAGCCATCTCTTGAAAAATAGCGAGAACTTAGTTGCGCACCTAATATATTTTGCTATTTCTTTAATTCCTTCATGCAGGAGGATTATAAACAAGATTCATCCCTACCTTACACTTTCTGTACTTACATCTGTGATGTCTCGTATCTGCTCCTTCGTAATTTTTAAGTTCATCATACTGATGTTTAATTCCTTGCATTAGCCTCTGTTTCACTTCCCTCTTTTCTAGAATTCTCCATATTTTTCTTCTTATATGATGAAGTCCAGGAAATAAATTTTACAGTTACCTAACAAAAAACTCTATTTAGGAACTGTTTTTTTATTCGGTTTATGGACAATAGGTTTGTCCTCAGTCTATCTTTCCGAATCGGTAAGCTCTTAAGTTATCCCATGAGCGGTAACACCACTTTATTACACATTTTGTTACATTTCACAGTTAAAATATTTCATCCAGTAGAAACAATTCATCAAAACTTTTAATATATTTTAAAACTTCTGCCAACGCAAACAACAAAAAGTACCGTGATATATTCCTTATGCGATATTTGCGTATATTAGCATTTGAATGCGGGAACATTGTCTTGAAAACTTCCGACATCAACGAGAGTAAACAAAACCAAGCAATTTGCGGGACTAACCTAGCCCAACAAGAAAAACGCGAGATGGCAATTTCCAGCGATAAAAATTCCAGACCAGTAACCCAAATCAGTTGCCAAAAACAAGAAAAAAGACGACTCGGTAAAAAAACCCACATGCATACGAGAGTTCGGATGCTGGTCCATGTATTTGTAAACCACCGCGTTTAATTTAAAAAAAAACAAGAAAACGAAAAGAAATGTTAATTAGAAAAGTGATGTTTCCAATAGTTCTGTGTGCATGCAATTTTCAGATACAAAATAAGAGCAACATTGTATTTTTTTCAATTAAACAGTGTATGGACCATAATGTGCACATATATATGCATTATACATATTTGATCTTAAATATATATATATATATATATATATATATATATATATATATATATGTATGTGTGTGTGTGTGTGTGTGTGTGCGTGTGTGTGTGTACGAATTTAGGAGAGAAATGGAGGCTGCGCTGAAGCCTTCCCGGAAAATGAGGTGGGAACTGCCAGTATAGTCCGGACTCCCGGAGTAAAGACTGTATGTCTATCAAAACGCTTTCAAATCGGGAACGCCCACAACTACGTATCATTTCGATTTATATTCAAAAAGAAATTATATTAACCAACCAATTGGAAAGCTTGAAGTTCCTAAATTCTTTCCAAAATTTCCAATAAAACTCTTACTGTTTGTGCTGAAAAATTTCCACGAGCAACTCTCTAACGAACACTTTTTAAATAAACTACTTGAAATTTTTCTTTCTAACGAAAAACTTAATTATAATTTGCTAGTTCCGTGTTCCCGAAGAAGCGTAAAGCAAACAGAACTTAAAATGAACTTTGAATTATGTTCAGTCTGTATGTGTTGTAAGATCGTGAGAAGTGGCTTTTTAGAATTATTTATAAAGTAAGGAAGGCAAAAAAAAAATAGAGAGAGAAAAACTTTTTGCGAACTTTTCCGTCAAAAAAAACACGAACTGAAAGAGATTCCTCGTAAGATGCAGTAGCGGAAAGGAGCAGGAGAAAATACGAAAAGAAAAGGAAGACACATTACAAATATAGCGGAGAAAATGTCCATTTGTGTGAATATTTGCGGTTTCATTTTTCCTCCGAGTTTATTGTGGCAAATTGTTAGCTGGCATGTTTGGATTCTGCTCGTTTTGTATACAGGTAGCTACATTATATAAATGGTTTCTGCTTTATTTGTGCACGTTTGTTTGAGTTATACGCGCTTATTTAAAATAAACATGAGAGATTAATGATGGAGTCCTTTCGACAAGAAATATACTTGCAAAAATGATAACAAATGTACAGTTAGATAGATTTTGTTTTGATAATGAAATGAAAACAAATGAACTGCGTTAAATATGTGTATGTAACTATTATTAATATTTTTATTTAGCGATGTTTTTTATGTTATTTTACTTCTATTAAATTACATGACCGTTTCTTTATTTCTGTATGTATATATATATATATATATATATATATATATATATATATATATCATTAGTGTGTTGTTTTTTTTACTCTTTTGGTGTTTATAGTTAGTAATATAAGGTTTTTTCCTTTCTTTTTTGTGTTTTTTGCGACAGAGTTAATTAATTATTGTTTTCTTTTAACGTTTCGGCAATATACGTACTGGCTTCTTCAGAATGTATTCAATGCTTCACCAAAATCCAAATATCTCCAATATTGTCTTAAAGTGTGTCATCGATATAAAATGAATTTTTCCTTTTCTTTGGTTTTGGAGGTGATCAATTATATCATATTATTATCTATATTTTGTATGTATTTTAGTTGTACACATCGTCGAAGTCATATATATATATATATATATATATATATATATATATATATATGATTTTAATAGTTCATTTATTTTTCTTTACTCTTTCTCGAGTGTTTGGATCGTGCACCACTTTGATGAAGTATGAATTCAGATAAACATATGAAAGATCAAAGTATCTTCTTGCTATAACATTTAATAAACTTACCAAAACTTATATCAAATTAAAAATAAATTTTATATATATTTTATTTCTATATTCAAAATTTATATCTATTTAATGTAGTACATTGAGTTTCTTCAATGTTGTTTTATAACTATGGTCAAAATGATTTAATCAAGATATTAATTTCTTATCCAAAAGAATAAAAATTATTTCTTTGATATGTTGGATCTTATATATTTTTACTGTTATCTTAAAATTACTGAACTTGTTTAAGTAAAAGATTTCCAAGTTTTAAACAGCATATTGTAAATCAAAATGAATTAAAACCTTTCATAATTAACAATTTAATGCTTTAAAAATTTTAAATCGATGTTATCTAAATTTTAACTTCGGCCTATTGTATATTGTTTCATTTAAACAAGTAAATTTTTCGGTAACCCACATATAACAAATCTTCAACATTCCATCTTAAATTAACCTCTTCTTTGACCTTCTTTATCCTTTTTTTCTAGATGTTCTCAGCATAATTCTTCTATATTTTCTACTATAAGTTGTACATGCGCTTTAACCATTTAATGTTTACGCATTGACAATAGCTTTTATGTTTTCCCACAAATAATAATAGCTTTAAAATAATAGTATATTTACATTTATTTACTTTAATAACACCTATTTAATAACATGATTGCCTTGGAATAAATAGTATCGTTGTTATTGGTACTTTTGTACACGTTGTAAGTATTTCTTTTATCTTTTTGCATAACCGATTACATTTAACGTATCTCAATTGTTTTTTTAATTTAGACACTCAATGCGTGTACACTCGACAATCGTATCTCTAAATTTTAAATCCATGTCTTATCTATAACATCTGGTTATAATTTTTTGTATCCAATAGGATTTTTAATAATAAACAAAAAGCTATGATATATTCTTTTTCTTATAAATGGCTAGTAAATTAAATTAAACATAAATCATTAAATTCTATTTATATTTTAATTTACAATTAAATATTATCACTATCAAAACTACAGTTCTCGATATAACCTCACTTTTTCCCATTATAAATCTTACTTTTCATATTGTTATTTATAACAATAATATTTCTTTAAAACCTTTGGATTGTCGGGTTCCTCACTATTTCCTACTTTACTACGACTGGTAATAAACTATCGACCAATTTCTATATTGTGAAGCTTTGCAAAAGTGTATAAGCAACAATGACAAATCGTTGTACATTGATCTATCATAATACTTTACTTTCCAAACTCAGTTCCTTTGGATTTGCTCCGACTGCGATTGCACTGATGAAGTCTTATTTGTAAAACCGTTACACTTATGTTTTCAGCAAATTTCCACACGAATTTGTAGCTAGCTCTGGGGTTCCACAAGGATCGAATTTAGGCCCACTACTTTAGGTTCTATTTATTAATTGTTTTTTATTGAATATCGATTGTTCTACGTTATCATATGTTCATGACATTAATATTTATTATAAAATAGCATCCGTCCAGGACACTTGCCTGGAATACATTGAAGCATTATGTAATAGTTATCAAATAAGACTGAATGCTGTGTAGTGACATGTACAAGAAAAAGTGCACTATTGCTGTTGGACTACAAAATAAGTGATAGAGTTCTTAACAAGCAGTTTCAAATTAAGGTCTTGGAAATTACTTTCAACCATCGACTTAGGTTTAGACCACATATTCTGGTAACTTATTCGTCTGCATATAAATCTTTAGGATTTTTAATTCGTGTTTCTAAGTACTTAAGGGGTATTGGTGTATTGAAATATCTTTATTACACTCTTATTACTATCAAGCTGAAATATTTTGATATTACATGTTACCCTGCTTTTGCTTGTCACTGCCTGCAGTTCGATTGAATACATAGACGATTCTTAGAATTTTTGTCTTATAAGATGGATAGGTCGTTTTGACCAGTTGAAACCAGTTAAGCAGGATTGCTTTCCAGACATGGAGTGCGATCTCTAGTGGGAAGAAGAAATCTACATTGTGCGAAGTTGTTTTGGAATTTATTACCTGGCAAGATTTACTGAGTTTCTTCTGCCACGAGTAGCTTTTCGCGTTCCTAGGATTTCTGCTAGGCATGAAAGCATGTTCTATCTTACGGCGGCAAGAACCAGTATTCTACAAAGAGTACGTGTCGTATTGCTGAAAAACTTATTTCAGATATTTTTTGGAATTCGAATAGTATTCCCATAACATTACTATTCGTTTATTATTTAGAATATGTGTCTAATTTTATATTATTGATACAATGGGTGTTTTTTAAGCTGCATAAGAAGCATCGATATCGATAACTATGGTTGAGTTTAGTAAGGTTTAGCAAGTCATCATTAATCGTTTAACGTCAGAACAACGCTTCTAAATTGTAGAAATTTACTTTTGAAAAAAAATAAATCTGTTCGCGAAGTTCATAGAGCACTTCGTCCATTTTATGGACAACATAATCGGCTTAGTGAGCAAGCAATTCGTGCAGTTATTGATCGTTTTCGCACTAATCTTACTCTTCTCGATTCGAAACCATCAACAAGACAAAGAAATGTGCGTACCTAAGAGAATATTGCTGCCGTAGCGCGAAGTATTGAAGAAGACGCCGAAATGTCGAGTCGTCGTCGTTCTCAACTTGTTGGCCTTTGTCCTACGACTACGTGGAAAATTTTACGTAAGGATCTTGACTTGCGTGCCTATAAAATACAGCTCGTATAAGAATTGAAGGCAAACGACCATCGTTCGCTTCGCATTTTTGCTGATTGGGCTCATTTGAAACTGGCTGAAGATGAGCATTTCTATCAAAGAATTGTGTTTAATGATGAAGCTCATTTCTGGTTAAATGGCTACGTCAATAAGCAAAACTGCCGTATTTGGAGCGAAGACAATCCTCAAGCCGTTAACGAATCACTATTATATCCATTAAAATTGACTATTTGGTGCGCTTTACACGCTGGCGGCATCATCGGTCCTTATTTCCCTCGAAATGAGGAAGAAGCTGCCGTTACTGTTAATGGCGAACGCTATCGAGCCATGCTGACTGAATTTTTGTTTCCAGTCAGCTAAACATCGACGTTTGGTTCCAACAAGACGACGCAACTTGCCATTCAGCCCGCTTAACAATCGATTTATTGCAAAATCAATTTGGTGACGACTTTATTTCCAGAAGTGGTCCTGTTCTCTAGCTCCCTCCCCACGTTCGTGCGATTTAACGCCTCTGGATTACTTTTTGTGAGATTATGTTAAGTCATTGGTTTATGCCGACAAACTAGCAATTCTTGAAGCATTAGAAGCCAATATTCAAGTCACCATTGGCACCATACGGCCAGATTTATTGGAAAAAGTAGTCAAAAATTGGATTGATCGAATGGACCGAGTTACATGGTCCATGATCTGTGTCTAATCTTACATTATTGATATAATGGGTGTTTCTTAAGCTGCATGAGAAACTTCGATATCGATAACTATGGCTTGACTGTGTTGACATTTCTGTTCAGTAAGATTTGTTTAACGCCAGAACAACTTCTAAATGGTAGAAATTTAATTTGGTACGTAGACTTCCGCGGTCGTGGTCCATGCTATCTGCTTCTGGGTTTCCGGGCTGGAACCGCGTCACTAGTATATCTGCCGACGTTTCGTACCCATTTGTATGGGACATCTTCAGGGCTGAACTACTGCACTGAAACTGGTGTAAGTCGATGGGGGACGTGTTTATATATGGATAATGGGTCATGGGTCAATGGAGCGTTACGGTTACGGTTGGGTCGATTAGAGATGCAGGATTGCCAAGCGTTATGTAGGGGGTAGCCATCATCGCGGTTAAGATTATTGGGGTGCTTAAAGATCTCTATAGTTTCACGGATTTAGCGACCATAGAAGTGGTTAGTGCGGGATAGGATCTTGGTTGAATTAAACTGAATATGGTGCCCGGTTTCTAGTCTATGCTCGGCAAGTGCAGAACCGGCTATGCGCAGCAACCTAGTACAACGCTCATGTTCAGAAACACGAGTGCCGACAGACCGCTTTGTTTCACCAATATATGCCCTGCCGCATGAACAAGGAATCCTGTACACACCAGCTGATTCTAAAGAAACATGGTCTTTTACGGAAAAAGGGTCAGATAATTTGGAATGGGGTTTGAAGATGGTTTTGATGTTGTTTTTGAGAAGAACCCTACTGATGCGGTCAGTAACACCTTGTATATAGGGTAGGTGGGCTTTAGAGAGGGGGGGAGATGATGTGAGCTGTGTATTGAGTTGTGAGATTTTGGGATTAAGATGTCGATCTATGGTTCGCTGAATATTATGGTTGGAGAAATTATTATTTATAAGAGCTTTGGTGACGTGACTTAATTCCTGGGATATAGAATGCTGGTCAGATATGTTGACAGCTCTTTGGACTAAGGAATTGATAACGCCCTGTTTCTGGACAGGATGATGATGGGAGAGGGCATTGAGATACCGATCGGTGTGTGTGGGTTTGCGGTACACTGAATGTCCTAGTGAACCATCCAGATGACGAGTTACCAAGACGTCGAGGAAGGGAAGGGAACCTTCAGATTCAATCTCCATGGTGAAATTTATGGAATCGTGTTGTGAATTTAAGAAAACGAGGAAGTTGTTCAAGGAATCCCGACCATGGGGCCAAATAACGAAGGTGTCATCCACATATCTGAACCAACATTTTGGTTTTTGGTCACAAGAGTGAAGAATTTGTTGTTCGAATGCCTCCATAAAAATGTCAGCGACAACAGGAGAGAGAGGAGACCCCATAGCTGCACCCGATACTTGTTCATAATAATTACCACGGAACTGAAAATAGGTGGAGGTTAAACAAGTATTCACCAGGTTGGCCAAATCATCAGGTTGGTTGTCAGTGGAAAGGATTTGACGGATTATCTGGATAGTGTCAGGTATAGGAACTCTGGTGAATAAAGATTCGACGTCAAAACTAACTAGTATATCATGAGGATCTACCGTTAGGCCATTTAGTCTTTGGACAAAATGTTTGGAATTTTTAATAAAAGAATCACTATTGCCGGTGTAAGGTTTGAGAATGTTCGAGAGATATTTGGATAATTTATAAGTGGGACTGTTTATGGTACTCACTATGGGACGCAGAGGAATGCTGGGTTTGTGAATTTTTGGGAGACCGTACAGTTTTGGGGCTTTGGAGTCGCTGGGTAATAAGGTTCTGTGAGTCTATGCTCGGCAAGTGCAGAACCGGCTATGCGCAGCAACCTAGTACAACGCTCATGTTCAGAAACACGAGTGCCGACAGACCGCTTTGTTTCACCAATATATGCCCTGCCGCATGAACAAGGAATCCTGTACACACCAGCTGATTCTAAAGATCCCACCTCACGAATAGAACGTACCATCATATCATCTATCAAAACCTCTTCTATCCCTACCGATTCTCACAGAACCTTATTACCCAGCGACTCCAAAGCCCCAAAACTGTACGGTCTCCCAAAAATTCACAAACCCAGCATTCCTCTGCGTCCCATAGTGAGTACCATAAACAGTCCCACTTATAAATTATCCAAATATCTCTCGAACATTCTCAAACCTTACACCGGCAATAGTGATTCTTTTATTAAAAATTCCAAACATTTTGTCCAAAGACTAAATGGCCTAACGGTAGATCCTCATGATATACTAGTTAGTTTTGACGTCGAATCTTTATTCACCAGAGTTCCTATACCTGACACTATCCAGATAATCCGTCAAATCCTTTCCACTGACAACCAACCTGATGATTTGGCCAACCTGGTGAATACTTGTTTAACCTCCACCTATTTTCAGTTCCGTGGTAATTATTATGAACAAGTATCGGGTGCAGCTATGGGGTCTCCTCTCTCTCCTGTTGTCGCTGACATTTTTATGGAGGCATTCGAACAACAAATTCTTCACTCTTGTGACCAAAAACCAAAATGTTGGTTCAGATATGTGGATGACACCTTCGTTATTTGGCCCCATGGTCGGGATTCCTTGAACAACTTCCTCGTTTTCTTAAATTCACAACACGATTCCATAAATTTCACCATGGAGATTGAATCTGAAGGTTCCCTTCCCTTCCTCGACGTCTTCGTAACTCGTCATCTGGATGGTTCACTAGGACATTCAGTGTACCGCAAACCCACACACACCGATCGGTATCTCAATGCCCTCTCCCATCATCATCCTGTCCAGAAACAGGGCGTTATCAATTCCTTAGTCCAAAGAGCTGTCAACATATCTGACCAGCATTCTATATCCCAGGAATTAAGTCACGTCACCAAAGCTCTTATAAATAATAATTTCTCCAACCATAATATTCAGCGAACCATAGATCGACATCTTAATCCCAAAATCTCACAACTCAATACACAGCTCACATCATCTCCCCCCCTCTCTAAAGCCCACCTACCCTATATACAAGGTGTTACTGACCGCATCAGTAGGGTTCTTCTCAAAAACAACATCAAAACCATCTTCAAACCCCATTCCAAATTATCTGACCCTTTTTCCGTAAAAGACCATGTTTCTTTAGAATCAGCTGGTGTGTACAGGATTCCTTGTTCATGCGGCAGGGCATATATTGGTGAAACAAAGCGGTCTGTCGGCACTCGTGTTTCTGAACATGAGCGTTGTACTAGGTTGCTGCGCATAGCCGGTTCTGCACTTGCCGAGCATAGACTAGAAACCGGGCACCATATTCAGTTTAATTCAACCAAGATCCTATCCCGCACTAACCACTTCTATGGTCGCAAAATCCGTGAAACTATAGAGATCTTTAAGCACCCCAATAATCTTAACCGCGATGATGGCTACCCCCTACATAACGCTTGGCAATCCTGCATCTCTAATCGACCCAACCGTAACCGTAACGCTCCATTGACCCATGACCCATTATCCATATATAAACACGTCCCCCATCGACTTACACCAGTTTCAGTGCAGTGGTTCAGCCCTGAAGATGTCCCATACAAATGGGTACGAAACGTCGGCAGATATACTAGTGACGCGGTTCCAGCCCGGAAACCCAGAAGCAGATAGGTAGAAATTTACTTTTGAAAAAAATAAATCTGTTCGCGAAGTTCATAGAGCAATTCGTCCATTTTACGGACAACATAATCGGCTTAGTGAGCAAGCAATTCGTGCAGTTATTGATCGTTTTCGCACTAATTTTGCTCTTCTCGATTCAAAACCATCAACAAGACAAAGAAATGTGCGTACCTAAGAGAATATTGCTGCCGTAGCGCGAAGTATTGAAGAAGACGCCGAAATGTCGATTCGTCGTCGTTCTCAACTTGTTGGCCTTTGTCCTTCGACTAGGTGGAAAATTTTACGTAAGGATCTTGACTTGCGTGCCAATGAAATACAGCTCGTGCAAAAATTAAAGCCAAACGATCATTGTTTGCGTCGCATTTTTGCTGATTGGGCTCATTTGAAACTGGCTGAAGATGAGCATTTCTATCAAAGAATTGTGTTTAATGATGAAGCTCATTTCTGGTTAAATGGCTACATCAATAAGCAAAACTGCCGTATTTGGAGCGAAGACAATCCTCAAGCCGTTAACGAATCACCATTACATCCATTAAAATTGACTGTTTGGTGCGCTTTACACGCTGGCGGCATCATCGGTCCTTATTTCCTTCGAAATGAGAAAGAAGCTGCCGTTACGGTTAATGGCGGGCGCTATCGAGCCATGCTGACTGAATTTTTTTTCCAGTCAGCTAAACATCGGCGTTTGGTTCCAACAAGACGACGCAACTTGCCATACAGCCCGCTTAACAATCGATTTATTGCAAAATCAATTTGGTGACGACTTTATTTCCAGAAGTGGTCCTGTTCTCCAGCTCCCTCCCCTCGTTCGTGCGATTTAACGCCTCTGGATTACTTTTTGTGAGATTATGTTAAGTCGTTGGTTTATGCCGACAAACTAGCAACTCTTGAAGCATTAGAAGCCAATATTCAAGTCACCATTGGCACCATACGGCCAGATTTATTGGAAAAAGTAGTCAAAAATTGGATTGATCGAATGGACCATGTGTGACCATATGTGGGAAATCATATTTAAAAAATAAATGCGATGCAATTATCTACCAGATTATAATAAAACAAATTTCATTCCAACAATATTTCTGCCTTTTATTATCATTTTAAGTTCTCAAGCTATTAAAAAAAACAACCTATATAACTACTAAATTGCTTTAGAATTCGAATCTGTGATTTTTTCCTGGCTTATGTTTTACTTTTATAATTATTTTATTTATTTATAATAGCTGATTGTTGAGGTCACTACTATGTGAAATTTCATTACGCTAAGGAATAAATAAAACACTAAATTTTGCGCTATATTATATATAAACTGCGACTAGTTTCGTTTGTTAAAACATTATGCTCGAAAATGGTCTAACAGACGAAACTAGTCGCAGTTAATATATAATATAGTAGGAAATTTAGACAATGTGTGTTATTTATCCTTTAGTTTTATTTATTCCATATTTTTTTAAATTTATTTATCATATTTTCGTCCTATAATTAAGAAATTCTATTGGGCAATAAAGATTTATTATTATTATTACGATTTTGCATAGATAAATGCATATAAAATGAGCATTCACACCGTAAGTGTTTCTGATCTCAGATAAAGAGATGTAATCAGCTAGGCAATCTGGAATGTTTCAGACTGAAAGGAAATGAAACAGAGTCAAGATTATAAAAAGGTTGAAAGAGCCGTAATCAATACCGGTACTTCAACAGACATATGGAAAATTCTGAGAGACTTCAGACAGACATTAAAACCACAATAGGTCTCAATAGGTCACGGTAGAATAGGCTTTATTGCCATCTTGATCTATTACTACTTCAAGAGTTGAAATACAACCATTTTTTTGACCTTAAATAAAATTAATATTTTAAAACGGAAATTATATTTAATTTGCCATTAAGTTTCTGGGAGATCTGCCGAAAACCGAATTAGTATTTTTGTTAATTAACTAAATAAAGGGTTTTCCAATAGGGACTTGACAACTTTTAATTCAATTTGTGAACGCACCCTTTCACTAATCATCGAACTCTCACTGTCAATTTATCCAGTAAACTTAACACTTTCATCATGGTAAAGTACACGAACAAACAACGTCTGCAAATTATAAAAATTTACTACAGAAATTCGGAGTCGGTGACCGCTACTTTAAGAGCGTTAACTCCGATTTTCGGTCGCAATTCTCGCCCTAGTAGACAGGCAGAAACAAGTTCAGTGCAAAAATTTGAGTCTACATATTCGTTGTGTGATGTTGCCGTGCCAGTGAGACAACGGGTTGGTCGAAGTGTCGAAAATATCGCTGCCGTTGAAACGTCCGTAGCAAATGATCCAAATCAGTCAATTCCACGGCGTTCTCAAGAGTTGGGCATCGCCCAGACCACTTTACGGCGAATTTTGCGTAAGGATCTTGGTTTACACCCATACAAGATCAAGCTGACTCAAGAATTGAAGCCGATGGAACATTTGAAGCGACGTACGTTCTTCGATTGGGTTCTGGAAAAGATGCGCCAAGATGATCAATTTCATTGCAAAATCATTTTCAGTGACGAAGCTCATTTTTGGCTCAATGGGTTCGTCAATAAGCAAAATATGCGTTATTGGTCGGTTGAAAATCCACATGTGCTTCATGAAACACCACCTCATCCACAAAAAATAACTGTTTGGTGCGGTTTGCATGCCGGCGGCGTCATAGGGCCATATTTTTTGTCGACGATAATGATCGTCAGGTTACTGTGAATGGTAATCGTTATCGCGCCATGATTACCGATTATTTTTGGCCCGAATTGGAAGATATGGACTTGGACAACATGTGGTTTCAGCAGGACGGTGCCACAAGCCACACAGCACACGATACAATCAATTCATTAAAGAGTAAGTTTGATGAGCGTGTTCTGTCAAGAAATGGAGCAGTCGATTGGCCGCCTCGTTCGTGCGATTTAACGCCTCTAGACTTTTTTCTTTGGGGCTACGTCAAGTCATTGGTCTATGCCAACAAGCCGACAACATTGGAAGAGCTCAGAGCCAACATTGAACGCGAAATAGTAGCCGTTTCGGCCGAATTGTGTGGCCGAGTCATCGAAAATTGAGTCCAACGAATCGACCGCTGCTAACGTGCCCGCGGTGGCCATATGAACGAAGTCGAGTTCCATTCATAAATGTTTTGATTGTACTTCAACCCGATAATAAAGTTTTTGAAATATCTCAAATGGTCTGCATTTTATTTTGAAAAAAAGTTGTCATGTCCTTATTGGAAAACCCTTTACTTGAGATAGAATTATATAAATCCAAAAATAACTTTCTTAGGCAAGTGTACAACGAAATGCATGTCTCCAAAATAAAAGTAATTAATGCTTTATTGTAATATTCTTTTAAGTCTTTTATAATACCACGATTAACATTTCGGGATAATTATCTTCTTCAACATTTACCATGGTAATTTTATACGTTCTGTGTAAACGGATATAATTTTACTTCCATACCTTCTCTCTTCCTATCTCCTTCTCTCCAATTCCCAGGACTTTTGTCGGGCAATTTTATTCGTAAACTAAACATCATTTGAAATATATCTAAAAGGAATACAATTGTAATGTTGTCGAGATCGTGGAACTTCATGCATATCTTACGCCTGACACAAAAGGGATTCTCGAAGCGAGAAGGTGAATTTTCCTTACCTCTAGCTCACTTAACTGTAAATAATCCCTCCTAGAGTGGACGCCTTGCACTTCCGACCTGTCTAACTTTCTATAAAGAGATTATGTCTTGGATGCTGTAAATAAATTTTTGATAAAATTCGCGGCTTAGGCGCTTTTAAAGTTTGAAAGCACGGTCAAAATGTTGTTTAAACTTTAATAAAGTGCCAGGTAATGTAATGTTCTACACCTGTTTTCTTCGTAAGCACTCTCGGGCTTTAAAAGCCATCTTCCGTGGAGTTATGGCGGATATACTCGTCTGCTTTAAATAATTTAGCGTACGGTTATTATATACAGGGGAAATTTATTCGGAACATTAACATTTTTTAAATGAAACAAGGCATTGGGAAGTTATTGCTTATTGACAACAAATTTTGGAAAGAAATAAAAGTAATTCAAAAATTATGCTCTTGAAAATAATAATAATAAAATCAACATTAATGAACATAACGATCATAATAAAAATTTTGCACATGTATTGTTAGATATGTCGAGTGATAATAAAAGTGAATAATATTAGTGATCGCGATAGTGGCAATGAAATTGTTTTTATTACGAATAGAAGGAAATTATGATGAAGATATCGCAATACGTTTCGGAACGAGTTTACAGCACCTCTCTTGACAGCAACAAATGCTCATAATGACATAAATAAAATCGTCGGAAGAACTGGATTGCTTCATTCTTCACTGCTGGTAAATTGGTTCGTGAGCTTAAATGTTGTACAATCGTCAAAGATGTAGCACGTAGTGGATGTCTAAAATCTGACGCTATACCAGAAATTGGGGAAAAACTGCGTGCGATGATGTTAAAAAGCACAAAATGTATTTTAAGTAAATATTTGGTTATGAAAAAGTACCCGTTATAATACGACACGATTGTATATAAGTATATATTATTTAGGGCTTCCTTTTAAGTTAAGAGAGGATCGATTTTGATTATATATCTTCTTCGCTTGAATAGCTTAAGGCGTTAGAATATAAATGTGGAGTAGGGGAAAGCAGTGAATTAAGATTGGTCACTCCGCAAAGTGTTACAATGTGTCAGTCCCCTGACCGTTCTAAATGTCAGTACTATTACATTATGCGCCTTGTATTAATTGCTCTAGCTACAGACCCCTTGTATAAGTGCTACTATTCGTCATTGCATATTTTGTGGATGTATTGAACCAAATGCCAGTATCTTTACGTTATGTGTCTTGTATTAATTGCTCTAGCTATGGACCCCTTGTATAAAAGCTACTATTCGTTATTGCATATTTTGTGGATGTATTGAACCAAATGTCAGTATCTTTACGTTATGTGTCTTGTATTAATTACTCTAGCTACGGACCCCTTGTATACGTACTGCTATTCGTCATTGCATATTTTGTGGATGTATTGAACCAAATTTCAGTATCTTTACGTTATGTGTCTTGTATTAATTACTCTAACTACGGACCCCTTCTATAAGTGTTACTATTCGTCATTGCATATTTTGTGGATGTATTGAACCAAATGTCAGTATCTTTTCGTTATGTGTCTTGCATTAATTGCTCTAGCTACGGACCCCTTGTATAAAAGCTACTACTCGTCATTGTATATTTTGTGGATATATTGAAATACTAGACTAAGCAAGCTAAATTCCTGTTCTGAAAAGTTTAGACGAAATCCTGGAGTAAAGCAATTTCATCTTATCATATAATTAATGAAGTCGTAAGTTCATTCTTTCGAATAAATAATAGTATAGAGAGACTAAGAAGGTATAAGGCATCGAACGACCGAACACAATAAAACATAAAATATGATATAAAATCATAATTTTACAAAAACCTTAAAAAAATCGACAATACCTAGTCATTACCTAGTGATGATCAAATAACAACGTTTTGGAAAAGCGTATGGTTATATTCTATACAACGTAACAATACAGTTACATGAACAAACGAAGAAGATAAACAGCGAAACATTACATAACCAAAAAATCATGTTTATCATTGAAGAATAAAAAATACAATACAAACCACTTATAACGGAAAGCACCAAGTGCAGATCACATACATAATTTTTGGTACAAACGGCTTATAACTATTATATCTGTTGGCATAATGTGATTAATGGCTTATTAAGAGACTCAAAACTGTGCTGTCTGGTGACTTAATTGGCAAGGCAGCCGTCTAGCAAGCGGCAGATAGAGATTCAAGTCCTTCTCCAACCCGGAAATTTTTAATTAATTTCTGTGCTTGTAACCAACGATAGTACAACAGACTATAATTAATAATTTTCACTTATTACCCATTTTCCCATTAACCCTCATTTAACTAAAATACTTCAGTTATAAATTTTCGTCTCTTTTTTCAATTATTAAACGAAGCCTACTCCATTGTAAAGGATGTTTCAAATTAGGCGCTTTTTTTAAGTAGAAATAAAATATAGATGGCTCCCTGAATTTGTCTGGGTATGTGGGCATTTAAAAATTGTGATGTATGACATTTATAAAAATGGCTTCGTACACGGTACAACAACGCATTCAAATTGTTGAATTATTTTATGAAAATCAGCGTTCTGTGAAAAGAATTTTTAGTAAATTACGTGAATTTTATAGTTTACATAATCGTCTATCTGAAAGCACTATTGATCGAATTATTAAAAAATTTCAAGAGACCGGTTCCGTGGAAGATCAAAAAAGTGAAAAATACAGTCGTAGTTGTCGTTCACAAGAAAATAATACTTTGGTTCGTGAAAGAGTTGCTGAAGATCCTGAAATGTCATTTAGACGACGTTCACAACAACTTGGGCTATTTTTCACAAGAATTTAGCTGTGAAGGCATATAAGGTTCAATAATAACACAGGAACTGAAGCCATTAGATCATTTAAAACGTCGGTCATTTGTCAATTTCATCAATGAATAAACAGCTAATTTTTCTCAAAAAATAATGTTTTCCAATAAGGCACATTTTGAACTTGGTTAATAAACAAAATTGCCGTATCTGGGGTGAGGAAAATCCACGAATTATTCATGAGAAACCTATGCATCCTGAGCGATTTACTGTTTGGTGTGCATTATGGTCAGGTGGTGTAATTGGACCTTACTTCTTTGAAAATTCTGCTGGTGAAGTTGTAACTGTCAATGGTGATCGATATCGTCGGAATTTTTGCGGCCTTAATTAATGAATATTGATCTAGAGGATATGTGGTTTCAACAGGATGGCTCTACACCACACTTTGCACACGAAAAAAAGAGAAAAATTTCCTGGAAGTGTAATCTCAAGAAACGGTGATGTTAATTGACCACCAAGATCATGTGGTTTGACACCGTTAGATTATTTTCTTTGGGATTATGTGGAAAGTCGGGTTCATAGAAACAATCTACAATCAACGCCTGCTTTGAAAGATGAAATTATTCGTGTCATTGGTGAGATAGAGCCTCAATTATGTCAAAATACCATTTAAAATTTTAACACAAGATTGGACGTCTGTGGAGCTACAAGAGGAGGCCATTTGGCAGATATTATTTTTCGCATATAAATAAATAACTGATACTTCAATTACCAATAAAAAGTTTTTGAAAGCGAATGCAAATTATGTGCTTTATTTATTTTTTAAAAGAACCGCGAAATTTGAAACACCTTTATATTCATTACGGCTTACAAATTTCTGTACATAATTAGATTGATTAGTTACAAGCACATTTTCAGGCATTTTCTAAAATAATTCTGTATTTAAAATAAATTTAATCCTCTGTTACAAAATTATTAAAAGCAGTTTTAGTTCTACTACAGGAACCTTTCCAATACAATAGTAAATTCCTTCACTATTAACGTAGACAACTTCTTCCGAACGAATTCCTTATTAATTTAGACACACAACTAGAACAATTTATTATGCGACAACATTTCTATAGCTTCATGTTATATAAATGGATACAATTCCGAGTGAGCTTTGGACGGTTTCGATTCCATCTATGTGGAAAGACTATAGGTAAATCTTAAATTGCAGGTACATATCTGAGGAATATGTGAATGCATTTGCCTATTCTGCATAATCATGAACGTAGTATTATAAAATGTATTGAGACGTACTCATATATGAGTACGTACAATGGAATCTACAGAGTATAATGTATGTTTCCCGCTGCATTTCCTGAATTACATCGCGGGCACAAGTAGTATTTACAAAATGTAATCATCAGTTTTGCATACGTTTCACGTTTTATTATTTATTTCATTTTCATTTTGAATGTTCTAGTTGTATAATTGTAAAAGTTTAGAAACCTAAGATACTTGAATTCTTGGAAGTTATTAACAATATCCATTTATAATAAGAAGATTCTGCTGTAAATCTACGAGCGAATAAGAGATTCTAGTTGTTACTAAAATTAGGATAGTCTCCCACGGATCAGGATGGTAACAAATCGAGAGTACGAAGAAACGGGTGATACATATGCACTTTATTTACATATATCACTTATGTTTTATTTTATCAAAAACACACATTATTTACAGTGGTTGCGCAGCGCAAAATGGATAAGACTGACAAAAAGTTTGCAGCATGAAGTAAGTTTTTACATTTGTATCGGAGAGCAACATACGTCGATGTTTATTAGAAAAAGGTAGCTCTATATCTACAGATATGATACACATATAATTAAAATAATTTTTAGAAATAGATAGCGGATCTATACGTGCACCATCATAAACTTCTCTTAATCTTGTAAAATCGATATCTTTGTTTATGATGCCGTTGAACTTTTCTACAACACATATTTTTTATGTCACTTGTAGCACATAGCAGTAAGCGTACATCATTTAAAATTTGCATTGACTCCACTAATGACAGCCCAATGTTACGAAATTTTTCTATTGAGTCAAATAAATCTTTATAATTGTCATAAACTTGTTTTAAATCAGTTTCGACTGAAGTATTTTCAAATCTTTTATGGGTTTTTGTAATTGCTGCAGCTTCGTTAGGTTAGCTTCGTAGAACCGCGGATTTCATTTCTTGTAAATTCTCGCAATAGTGGAAAGCTACCTTTAACCATGTTCCCCAACGTGTAAGAATTGGCAGGAATACCAGAGCATCATTTGTGGAATTCTCGAATTCGTTTGGGAAATTTTAAAAACACTCTTTTGGTATTTGAAACTAATGCATCTACTGCTCAATTGATTTGAACTTTTTTTAATAGAATTTAGAACACGCGATAATCAAAATAAAATGTTTTTTCGATCTATCGTTTCGTCGACACATTATCTCAGTTGTTTATCTTTTACTATCGCTTTGATTATGTTTTCGTTGTCGTTACGCACAGTCGGCATATGGCTCAGTGACGCTCTCCGAGATGGTAGCTTTCGGTTGAAATTGTAAGTGATTCACAAGAACCACTCTACGGATATAGGGCCGTCCATGTCCTCCGGTCGGCCCTTCTGGGGATGTGCCACTTACCTACGATCAGCAAAAATTGCAACAGAGTTCATAAGTAAACTACAGGGGTTTCCTGGCATAGGGTTGAAACGCTAAAGAACAGTAGAACAGAGAAGTCATGAAACGGTTGCTTGTCGACTAGATGAAGTCTTAAATCACAGGCGATTATCGTGAACAGTGAATCAAACATAAATCGTGTTTTTATGGCTAGTTATTTTCCTTATTTTGTTATTACACACTTTATATCGTTTTTACAGTCGCGTGTGTCCCAGTACATCAATGGTTTGTCGCAAATTTTACTGTACATCTTAGCGCCATTATAATGCGAGTATAAATCACTAGCCTTTCGTACTGCGTTAACCGATGGTCTCGTTTTTCCCTTACGATGGACTTAAAAGGGAGAACCGGCTCCAAAGAAGGCGAGGACTGTTCCATCTGCAGGCAAGGTCGTGGCATCGGGTTTTTTGGGATGCGCGTGGAATAATTTTCATTGACTATCTTGAACAAGGAAAAACTATCAACAGCGAGTATTATCCGAACTTATTGCACCGTTATTGCAATGGCCAAAATTAATGAATTAAAGTTTGATTGCTACCTCTTGCACCCTATTCGCCAGATTTAGCCCCTTCGGATTATTTTCTGTTCCCAAACTTTAAAAAATGGCTCAGTGGTCAAAGATTTTCCAACGATGGTTATTTTGAGGAACAAGACAGTTCTTATTATAAAAAGGGTATCGAACTTATTAAACATCGCTGGGAAAAGTGTATAGGGCTGAAAGGATATATTTCTTTCCAAAATTTTTGTGTTTTCTTTGTTGGATCGGGTACTTCTGGTACCACCCTCGTATTTTACCAAGAGCTGATAGTACGAGATAATTGATATAAGAATATTAATTTTAAAATTTATGTTTGATAAAGCACAGAATTATAATAAAGTTAAAGGGGAACAAATTCGTTATTATACGTTAAAAGTAAATATCCCCAAAATTTTTTGCTGTAGAAGTTATATTATCAAGCAAAGACAATCCAAGAATGTAAAAAATTGTATTTACATCAATTAACATTTTACAGGGATTGTATAAACATGTTTTGAAAGCAATCGCGTTAAAATTTATTATGCAAGTCCTTCACAAATTCAATAAATAAATTACCAACACTGCTTACTTAATCACTATGATTTGCAAACTCTCTAATATACAAAATTTTTAATAAAAATCCTTTTACAAATGTGTCTACTATATAGTGTAACTTCTAGAATTATTTGACTCAGCATATGCCGATTACCAAAAAGAAACGAACTAAACTACAAACTAAATTGGGACACGTTCAGAAGGTACGGTAGTTTATCGTGATTCGATTGTGGCCTTATGTTGAGTGATTTTTTTTTGGGTACAGCTAACGTGATTATCTTCCTAATCTGGTTCGGTAACGAAGCGAAGAGGTTTCGGATGAAAATGTAGTTAGATTGGGGAACTTGATGCTAACGAAGGGACACATATCGTAACGGAATATCTTAATTGGAAATTAAAAAAATGTATGTACGAATTAAATGATTTGAGTTTTGCTTCATAATTCTTTGTATTCTAGGTTTTAACAGATAAAGGAATACTAAGAAAAACATCTGCCGAATAAGTAACTTATTTTCTAAAAGTGTTTCGGGTTTTATTAAACATTCTATAAGCTGCCAAATATAACTGATAAATTGGATAGTATGATAGAGATCCTTGGTGATAGTAGACACACAGGAGTTTAGAAATATATAAAAAAGTTTCTAAATGATATCTGCAAATCGGAACTGTTGACAAAGAATAAATATGTAGTGGTGAATATATTGAATAAACCGATCGTTACTCATTAGTTATTGACCTTTTATAGTGTTGAGCGTATGATTAACTCTATAAAATGGAATGCCAGTCAAGTAAAGCCTAATAAGTCTACTGAATGAATAACTATCGATATAGTCGTTATATATTAATTCCTTGTCGACAGTTCCGATTTAGGAATTTAAGTAAAATTTAAAAAAATGTATTTTTATAGCACTATAATATAGTTTCATCATACTATGGCTTCATCAGGTGTATGAACACTAAAATACACCTGATGAGACTATAAGAAAGAAACGGTGAAATAATATTGTCGTCTCGATAAGACTTTCAAGGAGAGGTAACATTTTGTTTTGACGTGAAACGTTGGTTAAATTCTTGCCACGCAAACCTAACAATAATTGGCGCCCAACGTGGGCTTTACTATCTTCATACTCAATTTAACGTTAGAAATCTATAGATATGTTAAGATTTAGATAAATTAGTTACCTAAGTTAATATAATAGGCCCTTAGTTGAATGTTTGAAAGAATCAACTACTTCCTATTCTTCAGAAAAGGCGCTTAATTGATTCTAATTCATTTATAAGAATAAAGAAAGAAAACCAAATGTATATCAGAGATGTTATTGTCAATTTTAATTAAATTTTCTGCTTAGTTGAAAGAGATAATAAATAAATTTTATCGTTTTCATTTTTGTTTGCCTATAATTGATTGAATATATTTGTCTGTGTATGTATTATTGAAAGTTGATGTGTAACCCCTTGCCACATTAATTTTCGTATTCTGTATACGTATTTCGACAACTAAGTTGCCGTTATCAGCAGATAATTAAACAGTGTCGCACCTGGACAACTACGGTAAAAATACCCGTGCGAAAACAAATTCCGCACGCGATCCGTACTGCTGAAAGCTAAGACGTACACTGTATCTTGTGTATGTATGTACATATGTAGTTAATAAATAAATATCTGAAAAGTAAATATTTAGCAGTGAATATGTTAACTATACCAGCAATTACCCAAACGTCCAATTGCATAAAATGAAATGCCAGTGAAATAAAGAGTAATAAGTTCATTGAATGAGAAAAGAAGAAAGGATTTAAGAATCCAAGTAGTTTCATAAATTTACAATAGTAGCACTACAATGTTGCTTCACTCTACTATTGATTCATCAGCTATATGAATACTAAAATACATTTAGTGCGACAATAGTACTGTGAAACTATATGGCAGTCCTCGCAACACTTTCGAGAAGAAATTACATTATTTTGTAGGTAGAATAACAGATATAAATGTTAAATAGCGATCTTTACTAATAGGTTATCTTTCCCCAATGTACAAGATCTTACACTTCATATTTCTTAACCGCTCGTCATAAATGTATTCTCAAAACTTGTTTTCTTACTTCTATTTATTTAATTTATAATAAATTTTTTAAATTTTTGTTCCAAAAATATTGGATTGGCAACTAAGTACTTTCGGTTTTGTAGTATAAAATAAAACACTTTTTTTTAAACAAAGAATAGTTTTTAATCAATTATATATTTTCCATTTTGCTCAATGACCTTTTGCCATCTTTCTTTCAGCTGCATGATTTCGCGCTCATAAAATTTCTGGTCCTTATCAGCAAAAAACTGAACCAGGTTCGAGTGAAGGTCATCGTCATTTGTGAAAGTTTAACCATTCAAAGAATTCTACAAACTTCGAAATAAATGGTAATCAGATGGTGCTAGATCAGGGCTGTATGGGGGATATGGCATCACTTCCCAACCAAGCTCCAATAGTTTCCCACGAGTTGCCAAATAACATATGTGTGAGGCCTTGCATTATCTTGGTGGAAAACTACACCTTTCCGATTTGACAGTTCTGGCCGTTTTTCTTTGATTGCTTCATCCAGTTTTATTAATTGTTGACAGTAAACATCAGAATTGATCGTTTGGTTCTTTGGAAGCAGCTCAAAAAACACAACACCTTTCTAATCCCACCAAACTGACAGCATGATATTTTTTGGATGCAATTCAGCTTTCGATGTGGTTTGAGCTGGTTTATCATGTTTGCTCCATGATCGTTTTCGAACTATGTTACTGTACAGGACCCATTTTTCATCACCAGTGATGATTCTTTTTAAGAAAGGGTCGGTTTCATTTCGTCTAAGGTGCATATCGCAAAAGTTGATTCTTTGTGTTAAATGAATTTCTTTCAATTCGTGAGGTAGCCAAATATCAAGCTTCTTAACTAGCCCAAGACATTTTAAATGTTTTTCAATTGTTGTGTGCGATACGTGTAGCCTCTCCGCAACCTCACGAACAGTTATATGACGATCCTCTTCAATTATGACTTTGATTTGGTCATCATCAACTTCAGTAGGCCGACCAGAACGTTGCTCATCTTTGAGGGAAAAATCTCCAGAACGGAATTTTTTATACCAATTCTGACACGTGCGCTCTGTTAAGCAATTAGCACCATAAACTTCACATATCTTTTTGTGAGCCGGAGCAGCTTTCTTTCCTTTGCGGAAATAAAATAGTAAAATATGTTGAAAATGTTCGTTTCTGCACTCCATTTAAAATTAACCCACAACTAATAGCTTTAATAAAAATCACGCACTACTTGCTTCTGAAGTTACCTCAATGTGACTAGCATCACGCGACAAACGGTAAAGTACAGTACTAACATATGTTATACAAAAAATAAAGCAACGCTCTCTATCAGTAGAAACCGAAAGTACTTAGTTGCCAACCCAGTATATTACGAATAATCACGGATTCATTTTTTCATTATATTTTTTCTCAGCTTTACATGTATCCCAGACATTTGATGTTTGTCATGAATTACTTTAAATTATTTATTATAATGCTATGTCTAGCCAAAGGATCCATCAACTTGACCTAAAACGTTTGTGAGTTTCTATCGATGCAACTTTAACAATAATGGGCGCCCAACGTAGAGCTTTTGCTATCTTCATGCCCAATATAATATAGGCTGCCAAACTTTTTAATGCCATGGTACCCTTAACGTTTAGATTACTTCTGGAGGCGTCCATCATGTGAAGCAAAACTCCAGACCTTATAATTTTAAGTCTACAATCTTAAATTGAAATAAATTCTAGGCCATGATCTCTATATTTAACTTTTAGATTTTTATAAGACTAATTTTGTTTGAATACCTTGTGAATAGTTGGTAAATTTGTGTTTTTAGTAATTGTAATAAGGAGGAGAAGGAAAACGTAAATCAATTATAATAAAATATTTTTAAATTTTTTTTCGTTTTGGCGAGGCTCTCGCGGAGTCCCTGGAGACTCTTTGTCGCGGCGCATACTTTGAGAAGTCCTGCAAAATAACTTTAAAAATCTATAGATACGGGAAGAATCAGATAAACTAGGTACCTAAGTCATGCTACTACATTGACCTAGGTAACTAGTTTATGTCTTCTTAGTTGAATGTTCGAAAGAATTAAAGACTTGGTATTCTTTAGGATGAAGAAACAAAATCTAGTTTTAGATTAGAATTATTATTGTCAAGTTTTATTAAATTATCTGCGTAGTTGAAACTGAGATAATAACTAAATTTTATCATTTTAATATTTCTATGCATTTGTCTGCGTATGTACGTGTATGTGTATGTAGGTATTGTTGTTTTATTTGCTAGTAAATTGGATTTTTCAACGTTAACCTAGCGTGACATCCAATAGTGTACTTATTTCCGAACGTGTAAAAAGTCACGGCCCAAATCGATCGGTATATTTTATCGCGAAAAGGAGAAAAACGCGCCCCAATAGATACCAGTGCTAGGGTATAGATGGCGCGACATTTTTTACGTTCGTTTGGCGGCGTTCTAAGCGAAATGATGCAGATTAATGTTAAACATTTAATTGCACGTGTAGTAGGAGAGATACGGTTGTACGTCAAGCGTGAGAATTAAACGACTTTTAACGAATTGACCGGCGATTGTGGCAGAGAGTGGAAAATTGAACTGCGTGCTTCCGAAAAAAAAATAATTACAAATTACACGTGTCGTTACTTCGTTCGTTCAACAGAAGTGTTTGATAATTTGTTATGTGCTCGAGATTCATATAAATAAACTGTTTACCTGGAATAGAACTGCAAGTAAGATATTTTGTGTATTTTACCCGGATTGTATTCGATAATTTTGAAATCACTGCTCCACTTAGAAAAACACTGATTCTTGGAATTTTTAACGATGGACTTTTTATCGTAGGAAGCTGCTTGTTGCTGCATGTTGAGACATGTTTATACGTGCATAATAGCCGCCGCACCATGTCGATGGGCTCAGTTATTCATTAGCAGTAAGAGTGTAAAGTGCTTGAGATGGCATCGTGGTCACGAAATGAGATAAGGGCAGTTTTGCGTTATAATTTCGTGCGTGGTTTAGACATAGACCTGCGCTTCGAAGAAATGACTCTTGCGCTAGGTAATGTTCGTCCATATCGCACACCGATATTCAGGTGACATAGAGAATTCCAAAGGGGAAATTTAACTGTGGAGGATACTGAAAGGCCGGGAAGGCCACGAACGTCAGTTACGGAGGAAAACGTTACTACTGTGAGGAAAATGCTTGGCGAGGACAAGCGAGTGACCTACCAATAGATAGAGGGTACTTCAGGCATAAATGCACCAGCAATTTGTTCGACTCTGCATAATTATTTGCACGTGAAGAAACTTTGTTCTCTCTGGGTGCTCCATCGACTGACTGAAGAACAGATGACATGACGTGTGACTTGGTGCCGGAAGATGCTAAAAAAGTTTTATAAGGGACAATCAAAGACCCAAACAATGTTTGGGTCTTTGATGATGAGATCACACCCGATCAATAAAGACGAAAATGATAGCTGTATTTTTCAAATGTAGTGGAATTGTGGACCGCGTCGTTTCGGACACACAGAAGACAGTCACAACTAAGTGGTATACTGGACAGTGCCTGCCTAAAGTCATTGGATGTATGAAGAACCTGCGGCTAAAGTCAAGAATGGACACCTGGTTCCTCCATCACTATAATGCTCCAGCTCACAACCCCAAAGCTTGCACCAAATATTTGAGCACGACAGGATTCAAACTACTCGAGCACCCTCCCTACAGTCCAGATCTTGGTCCCTGCAACTTTGCACTGTTCCCGCATGTGAAAATGGAGCTAAAAGGGAGGCAGTTTTCCAGTGATGAGAACTTTCTGCACACTTGTGACAACGAGTGCATTTGGTTTTGGAGCATGGAGAGGTGTATTGAGTGTAGAGGAAATTACTTTGAAAAAATTAAATAAACAAAGCTGTATTGCAAAACTTTCCTAGTAGCCTTCGTATAGATGTTATAATCGATATGGTTTACTAATTTCATTTTATATCTGCTCACCGAACCTATTTAAACCATTTCTCTAACTATTGCACCTAACTTCGTACAGATAAGTTGCTTGAACTTGTTTGTTTCCTGTTCAAGAGGTGTTGGAAACTGTTCATTACCAGTTCAATAGGTGTTCATTCTCTGTTCAATATCTGTTAAATAACTTGTATACCATTGCTAAAGTAGCTGCATTACTCAGTGTAATGTTTTAAACGGCCTCGTTGAGTAGATACAGAGTTAGATAGCAAGCCACAACAGCTTAGAACGGCTGTTAAACAAGTAAGCTGTTTGAAGATGCTCATTACCTGTTCAGCAGCCGTACTAAGTTGTTCATTACCTGTTCAATAGCTATTATCAGCTATTCATTACCTGTTCAGTATTTGATTTTTTACTGTTCATTACCTTTTAAATAACTGTTCTAAACTATTGCGAAGTTGGCTGCAGTTCACTCAATGCAATGGCTTAAATGGCCTTGGTAAGTAGCTACAGAGTGAAATCAGCAAGCCTTATCGACTACAATTTGTATTTTTAGGCAAATAACTTTAAATTACAAACTTAACTACTTCTAAAGTCCCATGATGACAACAAAGAAATCTAGTTACATTAACACAAATTTCTAGATCGTAGCTTCGAAGTTATACCTTTCGTCAGTATGATTTTTGTGTTTTATCGTATTTTTCTACATTTAGAATACTCATCTTTTACATTTACATGTGTTGATCCAACGTAATATCCGTTTAAAAGACCAATTCTTTCTGGTTCTAGAGCTTTTGTAATAGCATTTCGACGTTAAATTAAATTCTCTTTCTAATCTTGGACAAATAAATTCCTATGCAAAGTAGAATTTACAAAATACGACGAAACTTCGTAAATATTTTTTGTGGCACTCTGTATGCTTCTTTCAAATATCAGCAACTAAAAGAGTTTCATATGTAGAAAAGCTTCAGAACGTCAGGATAAAAATATGAATTTTGCATGTCGAAATATTGTAGAATATTATTTTCTTTGTAAAGGGGGTAAGCTCCCAGCAGGAAGAAATTGAATCCGACTTGAAACGTAATGAGACTGTGATTTCCATCGAACTGGAAAACTCCAGCTTATACATTCAAAGTTCCATGTTTTACAATATTTGACTACATTATGTTAATTTCACCAGAGTTTATTTTCAATGCATATCAAGTGCACGTCTATCTGCTCCTTTTGTTAAGCGCTCGAATTTTTTGTTCGCCTTTTTCCTTTCACCCTTGCCATACCTCATTATGTTTCACGGCAATTTTCTTTTGTGTTACCAACAACGGGTCGCTTTTAAGAAGAATCTGGGCGAGAAAAGGGATGTTTGCGCATTGCGTATGCTTTAGCAATAAGGTTCTTTTTCATGTATACATATTATAATTTTTAAAAGATACGAGGCGTGACATTTTAGTTCAAGGAATAGTCGTCTACCAACATCCATTACGAAATTATATTGGAACATTGTGCGTATTTGCATTTCAATAAGTTTTGCTAACAATATAAGATTACAAAAATTCAATTCGCAGGAACTTAAATTTGCCAGCGTTTGTTTACATTTCCACGTGATTTACTAAAGCCGTACAGTAAATATAAATAGATCTTTAATTAGGGGTACACATAAGCGTGGCCGCAAAGATTCAACTTCATAAAAAACGCCCGATATCAGCAGTGATCCTGCAGATACTATTGTGTATAAAATAATAAACACAAAAATGTGCCCAAACCTATTTGAAGTTAGGCTTTATAGGCACAGAAATAGGTGGTGAACGAAATCTCAATGTGTTACAAATTTGCTTCAAAATTTTAGATGCAAATAGAAAGAACCACAATAAATTCAAAAGGCATTTAGAAGCTCCACACAAGAAATACATCGATAGCTGTCTTAATTTTCTTTTTGTACGAGAGTAGCCGTTTATATTTCGGGAAAAGTAAACAAAAAAGAATTTTTTATTATCGAAAATAGTTTTGTAGCCTTTCAAAATATTCTCCTTGAAAATCAATACACTTTTGCATTCGTTTAAACCAATCCGAAAAGCGTTGCCGACACTGTGAAGGCGGTATCTCCAAAATATGAGTTTTGATTGCTTCAACTGCCTTTTCCGGCGTAGAAAATAAGAAAGAAACTTTATGTAATTGTGGTGTCTACTTAGATTTGATGGTTCAATATTAAACGTAGTCAATATTACAGATTAATATGACTGTAGCCTCGAGAAGGATAGTTCTCAGACTGATGAAAGAAAAGGTATTTTAGAAAGTGTCTTTGTATTAATTCTAGCGCATAGATATATGTGTTTTACAAATAGGTGACCATCCCAATAACGTATATTCAAGTTTGGACTTAACAAAGGAAAAATGAGGTAGTAATATGCTATCGACTGGTGAGAAGAACCTAGTGGTTCTAATTATTCTATTCTCCTTGAAAATCAATGCACTTTTGCATTCGTTTAACCCAATCCGAAAAGCATTGCTGCCACTGTGAAGGCTGTATCTCCAAAATATGAGTTTCGAACGAAGAGAAATCACAGGGCTCTAGATCAGGGCTGTACGATGTATGGCTCATCAATTCAATGTTCTGTCCGGTCAAATATTCAATTATTTGAACCGACCTCCAAGAGCTCGCATTGTTTTGGCGGCGAATGATCTGCCGTCTTGAGTTTGGTGAAGAATAATTACTCGATTGCCTCTAGATATGATTGATACCAAATCAATAACGGTATTGTTTGTTCAACTGTTAGAAATAGTATGGCAAGCGTAAATATAAGTTTCATCTAAAAAAAACAGTTGGTGTACCTTGACTTCTATAATATTTAATTTTATCCAAATAATTCAATCTCGAAACCCAAATATCAACCTTTTCCAGTAACAACCTCAATTGTCCTTAATTTTCCTACACTTGAATTCAAGTTTTTTAATAATTGTGTGCAGGGAGGATTTTTCTTATAAGTCAGAGTGAAAACAATGTTCAGTTTTGTGTAAATTATAAACCATGTTTCCAATACCCATTCCTTCCCATGGCAGTATGTTGGTTTTTGTGCATCTTTTCTTAAGCTTTTAGAAGAATTGAATTTTACTTCACTATCAGCATTCTTTTCGTCTTGTAAATCGATACTTTTACGTAAAATTCCTTTTATGTTAGGTAGAGAGACTCTATAGCATATACAACATGGTTTTTAGTTCTGTTTTACTTTCATTTGGCAAAATTGAAATAATATACACTTACGCAGCATCCTTTGACGGGAAATTAAATTCCTTTCTAATATTTTTCACCTCTATTGTTTTCTTTTAGTACGAAAATACACTTAAAATGGACATGCACTCACAAAGAAGTACGCTACTTAAATCGGTTGCAAACCACAGTATGCAAGTACCAATTGCCCTCCCTCTATTTATCATAGCTGGGTGATACGATGATATACTGTTTGTATTCTCACCATATATTTTGGTTCGTGCTGTCCTTTCTTTCCCACTATCGTGTGAACATAATAGATAGTTTTTTGGTAATTTGTTTTCCATATAATCGATTTTAAAAAAATTGTAAAAAGTCGAAGCTTTAATTCTCTGATAGAAAATAGTTATTATCTGTCAAAGATACACCTATGGGGTCCATCATATCCATTTTTCCTAGTACTTATGGTGCGCAACTAAGTTTTCGCTGTTTTTTTTGATGAAAATGCAACTTTATTGTAAAAAAATGTTTACAAATGAATCATCAAAATATTGCCCATCGCTAGCGACAACTTTTTCCCATCTTTCTGGCAGAGTTCGAATACCGTCACGGTAGAAGTGTTCGTCTTTTGAGGCTATCCACGAATCAAGCCATTTTGAGATGTGTTCTATGAGTGGAACTGTTGATTAGCCAGACCATGTGCAATCGAACGAAACAACTAACAATCGGAAGGCACAATATCTAGGGAATATGGCGGGTGGGGCAGGACCTCCCATTTGAGCGCTTCTAAGTAGGTTTTAACGGGTTTGGCAACGTGAGGCCGAGCGTTGTCAAGCTGTAGAATCACTTTTTCGTGCCTCTGCTCGTATTGTGGCCGCTTTTCGCGCAGTGCTCGTCTCAATCGCATCAATTGAGTTCGATACCGTTCCCCAGTGATGGTTTCCTTCGGTTTCAACAGTTCATAATAAATAACACCGCCCTGGTCCCACCAAATACACAGCAGAACCTTCGCAGCGTGAATATTTGGCCGAACCGACGACGTAGAAGCATGACCGGGCAGTCCCCATGATTTTGTTCTCTTTGGAGCAGTTGTTCACAGGCGAACAAAACGACGCTCAACGTCTCTTGGCTTCAAATCATAAGGAACCCAAGTTCCTTGTTTTTGAATCATTCCCAACGCATGCAATAGCTGGGAAATGGCTTGGCGGGTAACTTCTGATGTTGAAGCAAGCTCTTTTTGCGTTTGGCACGGATCCTCATCGAGCAATGCCTCCAAATCAGCGTCTTCGAAGATTTTTGGTCTTCCTTTACGCGAGCGGTCGTCAACGTCGAAATCACCGTCTTTGAAGTGACGGAACCAATCACGGCACGTTGTTTCACTTAGAACAGCATCTCCGTAAACTTTTTGGAGTTGTCGATGCGAAGATGCGATGATGAAGAAAACCACACGTCCCGCAAATGACGATTATTTGGCACAAAATCAGACATTTTCACACATCCAAAAGTATATGACGCAAAAACAAAATCACTAATGTGTCAAAGCGGTTTGTTTACCATATGTCTAAGCTTAGTTCATAACGTTTTGGTTATGTCACAATCGACCAGCACTTACTACTGGAGCTATCTCTTGAAAAACAGCGAGAACTTAGTTGCGCACCTAATACTAATATCGTTGTTACATTACATAGGTAAGTCATGTGAGATATCATTTTAAACTACTTTTTGTAACCAGTTTTTGATATTATTATTAATGAAGTCATAATCCCTTTAATTATATCAGTATCTTTAGCTATATCAATATTATAGTTATTCGTTGTTCAATTAAGTCTGATTATCAATAATCTATTGTACCTGTTTATAAGTTACATTACAAAACTTATATGAATGCACGCTAGTACACTTTCAATTTATATATTGTCTTTGTGTATTTTACAAACAATTCTTCTTCAGCAATTTATAGCTTTCGATACAGAACTTATAAAACTGTTTTTTCTTTTACTTTATTTATGTATATTTTATAACTATCCAACGAGCACAGTATTAATTAAGTAGAACTGTGCTCAAGTAAAGTTTCTTTTCCTTCCTTGTTAGAGTTTTCCGCATTTCCTCTTCTTTTTGGATCGCACATAATTTTGGTTTAAATGCTTCTCAGAGAATCGGTTTTTTTTCGTCTCCTTTTTATTTCGTTTCGCTTCCACTAAACTTTTCCCATTAACAAGTAGATGAAGGTCTAATTTATCTATCGATAAAAAACATATTCTGCGAAGCGACAAAGAAGTGAAAGATATAATGGAAGTTACTAAATATATTCTGTGTATGTGAAAGTTGTTCATTTATATTCTATCTTGCGTATGACATTTCAAAATCTTTCAGAATTATTTCCGTTCATTTTACATACATTATTGAAGTCATCGTAGAAGGAAACCATATCCAGTGGTCAATATCTGAGTTCCACGTAAAGCGGCTTAAATCTGGCGAACTGAATATTTTCGTGTAGGATTTACCAGTAATTTTATATTTATGAATATGTAGTGTATTGATATAGGATATGTAGCGACATATAAATAAAATATCATACATCATACGTAGAATTTTTTGGCACAAAAGTATTAACTTTCCAATATTATAGGACAATATTCTTTATCTTTATGCTACGCTTTTTTGTAATTTGTTTCTTCAACCAATCGATTTTAAAAAATTTCTGAAAAATTTTTATTTTACGAGTATCATGGTAAAGGTTACTACTGCTTTGGTAGTAATTTTTTTATTTAATTTAGCTAAATAAAATTTTAAAGACCATCTTACGGATTTGCTTTTTAATATCTTCATTTAGCCTTATGCTTGTCTTGGAATATTCATGAATGATCCTGAATTACGAGGGTGGTCCCAGAAGAACCCCACCCAACAAAGATAACACAAAAATTTTGGAAAGAAATATATGTATTTTTCAATACAATCTCCTTTCAGCTCTATACACTTTTCTCAGCGATGTTCAATAAGTTCTATACCCTTTTTATAATAAGAACTGTTTTGCTCCTCAAAATAGTCATTGACTGCTGACATCGATGTGGTCCCCCGAAGCACCCGACCCAACAAAGAAAACAAAAAATATATTTATTTTGCAACATAATTTCCTTTCAGCTCTATACACCTTTCCCAGAGATGTTCAATAAGTTCGATACCCATTTTATGATAAGAACTGTCTTACTCCTCAAAATAGCCATTAACTGCCGCATCACTTCTTCATTGTTGGAAAGCCTTTGACCACTGGGCCATTTTTTTCAAGTTTGGGAACAGAAACTAGTCCGAAGGGGCTAAATCTGGCGAATAAAGTGTATGATGTAGCAATTCAAACCTTAATTCATTAATTTTGGCCATTGTAGTAACGGATTTATCAGCTGGTGTATTGTCTTGATGAAACAACACTTTCTTCTTAGCCAAATGCAGGCGTTTTTGTTTGATTTCTTCGCTCAAAGGTTGCAATAAGTTCGCATAATACTCGCCGTTGATAGTTTTTCCTTTTTCAAGATAGTCAATGAAAATTATTTCACGCGCATACCAGAAAATCGATGCCTTGACCTTGCCTGCAGATGAAACGATCTTCGCCATCTTTGGAGTCGGTTCTCCCTTTTGAGTCCATTGTTTTGATTGTTCTTTAGTCTCGGGTGTGAAGTGATGTTTCACTGTTGTAAATGAAGGAGCAGACTCGCCCAGTGTAGAATTCAATTCAGCTTTTATATCGAAAGTATTATGTCACGGAATGATGACCAATTTTCTCCATTTTTACAAATTCACTGAAAACGTTCAGTATTGATGGCTGCCAAACAAATACTAAACAACGTGGCGTCTTCAAACTTGAAACATAAGCTTTATAGATTACGTACTTTCTAATACATTCATATTTTTCAAACAACTACCGCCATCTCTAGGTCAGGCCGGGTATATATAGCACCACGCTCTTAGTTTATTACCATTCTTTAATTCTTGTAACACTATAGAAAGTCTATAGCCCCATTGATCACACTTAACATGAGCTATTTTCCTCTGCCATTGTTAGCAGTTAATAATAATATTTATTACTATGTAAATAGTGCAAAATACTTCAAGCGTAAGCAAGAGTAATTCCACAACTTTGCAGAAAATAAAACGAAATATGTAAAGCAGAAACAGTGCAAGGAAAAATTATTAATGTCTAATTCGAAAACAAGATCTTAATTAATGAGGAAGTTCGCTATAAAGCTATATATGTTTGAGGAGCCATAATTGACAACGAGTGGGAGTAGGAAGAGGAAATTGATCTAAAAGTAGTAAAAAGATGTCTGTTCGGATAGACTAAAGTATATATGTAATATTAGTACAGGATGGTGTGGGCTGATTGATATATTTCATTATGTAATTATGTAATCATAAATTATAAAATGGAAGTAGAAGAAGTGAAATAAAATAATTTATGAGTATGCTAAAACATGCTCTTCATTACCCAAAGTTTTTAAGCTTATTTCTTGAAAATTGTATTAGACAGGTGCCTCCGTAGGGAATAGCGGCTATACTATTTCGCGCAGTCTGAACTGTAGCATCATTCTGTTGACGATAAAGTGTCTTCAGGTCGCTGCGAATCCTTAGTAAACTTTGCTCTATAAAATTTTCCAACATAGCAACATATCGTTTTGAATTAACAGTCACTGTTTCTTTGTCAGTTTCAAAAAAGTATAGTTTGAAAGTCTAAACGCTGAGTTCACACCCAACCGTCACATTGGGAGAATACATGTAACTATTATCATTGGAGATGATGATGTAAGTTCCAGGGATCCATTCCGATTGATCATATGAAATGGCGTTATGTCATCCACCCCTTTCCTCTTCGTCTCTAGCTATTGTGTCTGAAAAATATTCAGATTTGAAATGTGTCAATTGACTAAGATCCACCCAGTATTAATAAATCGTATTTTCTGTTCTTAAAAAAAGGACTTTTTGAGAAAACGTAAAATAGTAATTCTGAGTTATGCGTAGCTACCTACGTTTAGTTACTAAGTGTTTTATAGCATTGTAATATTTTCTAGTTGTTCATTTTTAAAGTAATATGTTTCTTTTCGTAGAGAAAAATTTCATCCAATTTCTTGGATTACATGCTTCTAATCTATGGATGTTATATTCCTTTATCCTTGTTGTGATATCATAAAATCACGACGTTCATAGTTTCTAGAAGTTGAATTAAACGTAATCCAGACTACGAGGGTGGTCTGAACAGTTTCCGACCTCGATGTGAAGATGGCAGCACTCAACAATAAAAGCTAGGGAATGTAGTTGTGTATCTATTGTCAGGTATTCACAAAAGTTTCAACCATTTTGGACTCGCAGTTGTTATTTGATAGTCGTTTGAGTAAGTCGATGTGAGAGTCGAGTATCGAGCTGTCATTAAATATTTGTTTTTGAAAGTCAATACGCTTACGCAAATCAAAGATGAGATGGACTCTGTGTACGGGGACTCTGCACCATCATTTACCACAGTGAAATTTTGGGTAGCAGAATTTAAACTTGGCCGTAAGAGCTTGGGAGACGATGAAAGTTCGGGACGTCCAAAATCTGCAACTACTGACATCGCTAACATTCGCCAATTGGTGCTAGACGACCGTCGAGTTAAAGTGGAAGAAATAGCAAAGGCTATGAGTATGTCCAAAGAACGTGTTTGTCATGTGTTAAATTAAAATTTAGGGACGAGAAAGCTCTCCGCGCGTTAGGTGCCGCGTTTGCTAACGTTAGACAAAAACGTGTTCGCAGTTTAGGGGCAATAAATCCGAGTTTTGGCGCCGATTAATTGCTGTAGATGAAATTTGGATACACCATTATACGCCTGAAACAGAAATACAGTCAAAGCAGTTGACTGCAAAGGGGAACTGGCTTTAAAAAAAAGCAAAAACTGTTTTTTCGGCTGGGAAAGGGATGGCGACTATTTTTTGGGATAGTCGAGGAATTATCTTAATCGATTATCTTCAAAAAGGAAAAACTATTACAGGAGCATACTACGCATCATTACTTGACAAGCTGAAGGCAGAAATTGTGTAAAAACATCCACATTTTCAGAAAAAGAAAATCCTTAGCGGTTGCCATGGCGAAAATCTACGAATTAAGCTTTGAACTGCTTGACCATTCGCCTTACTCACCGGATCTAGCCCTAAGCGACTTCTTTGTGTTGCCTCATCTAAAAATTGTGCTCGAAGGACAGTGCTTTTCGTCAAATGAGGAGGCAATCACCTTCGTGAAGAATTATTTTGCAGAGAAAAACGCCGAGTACTACTTGGACGGGTTAAAGTGTGTAAAGTTACAAGGAGACTATGTAGAAAAATAAATATAAATTTTAAGAATGAAATGTCTTGTATCTTTGTTAGGTTGGAAAGTTTTCAGATCACCCTCGTATTTTCCCTTTGAAATTAGTTAGAAGGCAAAACGAAGGATTCCTCATAGACGTTCTAATGTAAAATACTGAAAATATTTGGAAGCGAACGTCGAAAATTAAATGGAATACGCATGCGTAACTATTATTACTGTACTGTAACTATTAAGTAATCTGAAGAAAATATTGCTCGTTATTAAAATTAGTGCAGATGAAGGATCACATATCCTTGTTTTCCACAAACACGTTTAAAGCAAGTGAAATGAAATAAAGTATTTAAATATTTTTGCCTATAACCTGCCAGCAATTAGAATTTATTTGGATTGAAATTTATTTATGTTTATATGTGACGATATGTTGTTTTAATGCTTATACGAGGATAGTTTGACAAGTAGTGAGAATGACACATAGGTGATGCTCTAATTGGTAAAACAAATGCACTGCAATTTAGATTGCCTATTTATATGTTTACATTTCGATATTTAGATAAATCGGTTGATTAGTTTATTTTTGACAGCTGATTTAAAAAGAAGCAACACGTCGTTTTAAGGGTATGAAAGCTACCGAAAAGGTGAGTTACGAGAAACATTAGGTGAATCTGCTCCATCATCCGTCGCAATAAGTAGATGGGTAAATGAATTTAAACGTGGTAGAACAAGCTGTGTTGATGAAGCATGCGCTGGAGCACCCAAAATCGTGACTTCTAAGGAAATGATTATAAAAATCCATAATATTATTACGCAAGATTGACGACTCAAAGTGAGAAAGATAGCAGACATGGTAAACATTTCAACAGAACGCGTACATCACATTTTAACAAAAGAATTGGACCTTTCCAAGCTTTCGGAAATATGGGTGCAGTGATTGCGTACGACTGATCAAAAGTTCACTCGTTTGCGCATTTCCAATGAGTGTTTGGACCTTTATAAGCGGAATCCGGCTGATTTTTGTAGGCGATTTGTTACTTGCGATGAAACTTGGATACATTACAGTACACACGAAACTAAACAACAATCGAAACAATGGTTAGAACGTGGTTCTGCACCTCCAACGAAAGCGAAAACCACTTTATCGGCAAACAAGGTGATGGCATCAACTTTTTGGGATTCAAAGGGCATTTTTCTCATCGATTACCTTCAGAAAGGTGCCACATTAAACGAACAATACTATGCAGAACTTCTACAAATATTAAATATTGAGATTCGTGCTAAACGGCCAAGAATGGCAAAGAAAAAGATTCTGTTTCACTAAGACAACGCTCCCTCGCATACCAGTACAGTTGCGATGTCCAAAATCCACGAGTTGCATTTCCAATTAGTACCGCATGCGCCTTATTCGCCGGATCTAGTCCCTTCCGACTTCTACCTTTTTCCAAAATTGAAAACGGCACTAGGTGGAAATTAATTTTCGGCTAACGGCGAGCTTATCATCTTCGTAAATGAATATTTTGCAAGCCTTCCGGAATCGCACTGTTGGAATAAATATATTGCTCTTTTAGGAGAATATATTGAAAAATAAAAATTTTTTTGTATTTAAAAAATTCGATTTTCTTTTCCTTTCTCACTACTTCCCAAACTACCCTCGTACCTATTCGCTTTACTTGATTTATATCCAGTGTTTGCATATGTTTAAATAAATACTTTTCTGTAACCAAAACAATTCACATTTATAGGCGTCGCGATGAAAGTATAAAATTAATTCCCATGAGCATGATGGCTAACGAAAAGAAATATAGCCAGACTAATGGGTTATATAATTGTTTGCCGCCTCTGAAACTGTAACTCTTCCAATATATATGCAAATAAGTAGGCATAAAATTCATATTACGACTTTTTTTACATACGTAAAAACTACACGTGCTTGTTATTTGACAGAAGTCGTTTTATGTACTAATTATTTATATGGTTTCGGTTCACATATTTTTTCGCTGTTTCATAAAATACGTTTTATGTAAAGAAACTCGACGTTTACAATACAAGGTGTGGCTAGGAAACAACCGGATGGGTAGATTTGATGATACCCATCTTATCTGGACCAAGCGACGTCCGTCACTATTATTTGTAATTATTACCTTTTGAGTCTGTTGCAAAAGTTGCAAGAAGGGAGCTTCTTTAGTTGAGTCGCAGAGGTTCATTGAAGTAGGTGGTGTTTTCGCTCCTCGCTGGAATCGTGATGAACGCTAAAATGAAGCAACGTGTTAGTGTGAATTTTTGTGTTAAATTCAACAAAAACACTACAGAAACTTTCAAGTTATTACAGGAGAGTTATGGTGAAGAGTTGTTACGTCCATACATATTGATGTAGATAATAAATCACAAAAATCCGTAAAACTCGAAAACAATTAGATCAACAAGAATGCCTCACCGACTTGGTCTCTATTTTCGACAATGAAGCACCACATCAGTCAACAATTTCTGGCTAGTATGGAGAATTCAAACGTGGACAAATTAGCCTTGGCGGCGATCCAAGAATAGGTTCACCAATAAAGGCAATCACTTAGAAAAACGTCGATGCTCTGCACAAGTTCATTAGCGAAGATCGACATGTGACATATCGCCAAATTTAAGCGTTATTGGGGGTTTCAAAGATCTCAATTCAAAAAACAGAAAGCAACTAGGGCGAATTGGTGTCAAAAACTTCTAGATCGCTTCAATTCCGGAAACTCTAAAAACGTGTACAATATTGTCACTGGTGATAAATCTTAGATTTAATCATACCATCCAGAAAATAAACGCCAATCGTCTGTTTGTTCCAAAGTAAAGGAAAGCCGAGAAAAATCATCCATTCTTAAAGTGTCTCCATAAAGATGGTCACGACATTTGTCTCAAAAGCAGGTCATGTAGCAACAATTCTTCTACAATATCAAAGAACTGTTACTGCGGATTGGTATGCAATGTTTGCCACAAGTCATTGCCGAACTTCGAAAAATCAAGTCCTAACGATGAATCATCCTCCACCAAGACATAGTATGGAAAATTCAAATGTGGACGGACTAGTCTTGGTGGCGATCCAAGATCAGGTTCACCAAAAAGGGCAATCACTCAGAAAAAGTCATTGCTGTGCGCAAGATCATTAACGAAGATCGACATGTGACATATTGCCAGATTTAACAGTATGGTTTTATTGGGAATTTCAAAGATATCAATTTAAAAAATTTTGCAATTGTGCAAAAAATTAGTTTACCATTGGATACCGAAGAACAGAAATCAGCTAGGGCGAATTGGTGTCAAAAAACTCTAGATCGCTTCAACGCCGGAAACTCTAAAAACGTGTACAACATTGTCAGTGGTATTAAATCTTAGATTTACTCATAAAAGCCAGAAAATAAAGACCAGTAGTCTGTTTGGGTGTTTCAGGATGAAAAATAGCCGGTAGAAGTAATCCGTTCTCGAAGTATCTCCAAAAAGATGGTCGCGACATTTGTATCGAAAGTAGGCCATGTAGCAACAACTCCTCTACAATATCAAAGAACTGTTACTGCCGATTGGTATACAACCACTTGTTTCCCGCAAGTCATAGCTGAGTTTCAAAAAACCAACCCTGAACGACGAATCACCGTCCACCAAGACAACGCAAGTTCGCATACTGCACGCAGGACAATTGAAATTTTAACGCAATAAAACGTCGAATTGTTGGGTCATCCTCCATAGAGTCCAGACATAAGGCCCAACGGTTTCCTTACCTTTCCGAAAATCAAGAACGGACTGTGTGGTCAAAGGTTCCAGTCATCAGAAGGAGTAGGCAAATTTGGCTGTACCAACAAACTACTGGAACAACTGCTTTCAGAGTAGGTTCGTATGCATGCAAAAGTGCTTTAATCTTCGTGGAAAATACTTCGACAAACAATTAAGCTTTTAAAAGCTATCTATTGTTTTATTCCAGTTTTATATGCAAAATTTAAAAGACAAACTACGTAACACACTTTTGTCACCTCATCGGCAATCTATAAACCAAGATAAACAGAAAATTAATATAAAATCATTTCTTAAGTGAAAAAATGCAAAAAAAAATTGTTGAGTTTCGAATCGTTTTTCGTGAGATTCCAGTCGTCAGAAGGAGCAGTATAAAAACGCAATTTTGACTGTACCAACAAACTACTGGAACAACTGCTTCCAAAGTTGGTTCGAGAAAATGAAAAAGTGCATTAATCTTCGTGTTGAATACTTCGAAAAACAAAGAAGTATTTTAAACCTATCTACTGTTTTAGTCCAGTCTCATATGCAGCTCCATAGATGGTAACACATAACATAAAGGGTCGACAGTCAGATTAAACAGGCACCTATTTTAGGTAATAATATGAACGCATGTTTTGAATTTTAGATTTTGCTTATTAATTTACTCTTATCTAAAATAATAAAATTAATATACAATATTATCAACATTATTTATACAATAGTTTGTAAATAAAGATATACCATCTTTAAAAGCTTCGTTCCATTCATACTTTTGTTTGAAGTATCGTAAATGATCGTGGATTAGGACAAAATTCCCCGGAAGGAAGCGAAACAGACGAAGGGAATAAAAGAAGAGGAAGACCAAGAATCCAAGGAGGATTTTGTAAATTTTCCACCCATTCTTCTTTTTAAAACTGCTTAACGATTCATTTCGCGAAGATTTACATAACTTTTACGTAGCCTCCGCCGAAACAGTAGGATCTCATTTCACGCAGATTTAAGTTCGTTGATCCGAGGTGAGACACCCTTAATTGAGAATTACCCTCGGAATATTATTGTTGGCCGGCGATATCGTTATGAGGTCAGATTATACGAAACTTATAACAATTGCTTTAATCGCGTCACGATCGGGAAGCTCCGCTGTATCAGATAGATCGTTCGAAATGGAATCATTCTTGCATGGCGTTTTTGGCGGCGGCATAAATCGCTGCTGTTGAAACCGTCAGCGGATCATTTAATCCTCTTTTAAGTTGTCGTTAAATTTATTTACCATAAATTCAATTTAAGTTGACAATGCTAAATTTCGAATTAAATTTTGGATGTAAACTGTAATTCGAAAATGCGAAATCATAGACTGGAATGTATGTGTACAGGCAAGTAAAGCAACGATCTACGAAATGTGTATAAAATATACACTAATTTAATGCAAATTTTAAGAAAAATTAATACTCCTTCGCCTATTCAAATATATTATTCTACATCTCCTTTCACACGCCCACACTTACCGCATAGCTTTTGGACTATACTATGTAAGTACTATAAGCATCTTACGTTCAATATCTTCATCAGTCGCTAGATGTCTACAGCCAGTAACAACCCTCTTAAGTGTGCTTTTTCATTTTGTTATTTAGCAAGAAGGATGTTGTGAGGGAGAACTTCTATTATTGCTGTTCTTTGGTGAGTAGTCTGGACATTCATTATCACTTTCCAAATGCTTAAAGTAAGACAATATAGATGGTGAGGATGTTTACAAAGGCTGAGAAACGTAATACCTTTTGGAACCATTTTTGAAGCTAAAATATCGGAGGAAAAGAGAGAAGAAGACCTCAAGCTATATGGAATTAGAATAGTTACTAAACCAGTAATTTTGCAAAAGTAGTTGACATGGTTCAACTTATTTAGAAGAAAAATGGTATACATCCTGAAAGCATAAGAGCCTATTATATTTGTCTATTGACGACAATACAAGGCGCTGCAACAAGTGCATCCAAAATAAACAATAAACCCGAAGGAAAATGATATGTTAAAAATATGATATTTCCATATACAAAATCTGCTTTGAGAAATATCATTCCTTCCTAAAAAATAAAATTATTTTTGAAATAATCTTCGTTCTTGTAAGTAATTTTGGTGGAGCCTTTCAACGTTACAGATCCTGTGTGGAATTTGTTTCGTACGGGTATTCTGCCGTAGTTTTTCAGGTGCGACACTGTTTAATCATCTGCTGATGATAACAACTTAGTTGTCGAAATACGTATACAGAATACGAAAATTAATGTGGAAATGAGTTATATATTAACCTTCAGTGAGAGAGATGATCGATACTTAACAGTATTTGCACGTAGAAACCCTACTCATAAACGCAACGCAGTTTAGAAGTGACCTTGCTGCTGCTATGGGAAGAGTAGTATCAACTCAAACAATAAGAAATCATCTTCATAATGTTGGCATGTATGCTCAAAGACCCCTAATATGCATTCCACTAACTGCTCTTCATAAAAGGTCGCGAAGAATATGGGCTGAGCAGCATAGAAATTGGAATCACGATAAATGGACCCAAGTATTGTTTTGTAACGGATCCAGATTCGCCTTAAATCCAGGTAATAGGAGTATTTTAACTTGGCGTGAACCCGGAACACGTAATCAGCAACAATTTGTTCGAGAAAGGCTGCAGTATGGCACTGGGAGTGCAATGGTATGGGCTTGAATAAGCGCAGGAGATCACACTGACTTTTATGTGATATAAAATGGCAACCTGACTGCTCGAAGGTATATGGATGAAATCTCGAGATACATTGTTCTTCCGTACGCTGACGCTATGGATGAAAGATTCATTCTCGTCCACATCAAGCAAACATCATGAACAACTGGATGGAACAATTGAGAATCCATAGAATGGATTGGTCAGCAAATTCTCCTGATGGTAATCTTATCGAACATGCTTGGAATTGGAATGCCATGGGAAGACGTATTGCAGCAAGAAATATGCCACCGCGCACAATTCAGGCACTTCAAATAACTCTGATAGGGGAATGGAATAATATTCCACAAGAATTTTTTAATGTCTTGTTTCAATCAATGCCGATGAAATGTCACACCTTTATTGCCGTTCGTGGAGATCATACATATTATTAACAATAGACAATAAAACGTCTTGTAAAGTCTCATAATTGTGCATTCATTTAATGATTTTCATTCACTCTATAAGATTTATCTAATTTGTGAGATGAACATCTTCGGAAAGTTATAGAAAGTAATATGTAGCGTAGGTATTCCCCTGCTATGGTGATATAGTCATGCATTACTGGGACTGAAGCAGAATCTTTGTAATTTGTCGAAGGCACAATGTACCAGTATCAATAAAATATTGTAATAGTAACTATTTTGGTGCCCTTATTACTTCACTAGATGCACATGTTTGTGCAAGATAGGCAGCTTTATAACGTGCACAAACAAGTTCAAACGTGTCAATGCGTTCGATCTCTTATTTAAAAAAATACAAAAATATTTGCGAGATGCTGTTCTTTATTTATTTTTTCTGTTACTATTTTACCAAATGAGAGACGAGTTTTCTGAACTTAAAATAATAAAAGCAGGTGTTCCGCAGGGAAGTGTTGTTAGACCAGTATTATACCTATTATATACACGTGATATTCCCTAAAAATTAAATATCAAAGTAGCAACATTTGCGGATGATATTGCTCTACTAGCTATTGGATATAATATAGAAGAAACAACGGCCAATCTCCAAGGCGTAATTAATGAAATAAGTACATGAAAAAATGGCGTATAAAGGCAAATGAAGACAAATCAACTCATGTTAACTTCACGAATAGAGAAATAACCAATTTCCCAGTGAAATTGAACAACAACACAATTCCACGTTGAGGAACGGCCAAATACCTAGGCTTAAATTTAAATTCAAATCTGAAATGAAAGGAGCATGTTAAAAAGAAAACAACTGAGCTAAAATTAAAATATAACAGTATGTATTGGCTATTGGGAAGGAAATCCTAATTATCAATTCGTAATAAAGTACTGGTTTACAGGTGATACGTCCAGTATGGACTTATGGCATCCAATCGTGGGGATGCACAAAAAAGTTCTTGCATCCAAAAATTTCAAAACCGTGTTTTACGTAATATAGTAAATGCTCCTTGGTACGTGCGAGACAGGGATTTGCATCGGGAATTCCAAGTGGAGATGGTGGAAGACGCGATTGGGAAGTTTGCCAGAAGCCACGAGGAGAGGATTTACGAATACCCAAAACAAGAAGCTCTACAGGTACTAGTAAATGAGGACCTTGTTCGCAGACTCAAAAGAACAAAACCTTTCGAACTAGTCTAGTGTAGTGAGAACTGCATTGAAGTAGTGAAACGCAGAGAATAGTGCACGTGTAACCATGTGAAGGTTGAGTGCAAAAAATCTCCAGGAACTAGGATGGGTCGACGGAAACATTCAGACTAATAAGTATTGATGTAGTAATTTAGGACAATAACAAAATGCTAGTTAATCTCAAAGATTAGGTGCATTGTAAAAAATGAAAAAAAATTTTTTTCCAAATATCCCCTAATTATTTTAAGCAGTATATATAATAGAATATTTTCTCAATAAGTGAAAATTAAAAAAAAACTCTTTACGTTTCTCCTACGACAAAAAAATGTAAAATCACCAATTCGTGTTTACTTACTGCATAACTTTCAACAAGAAAAATCAATTTCATATGATTTCATTGAAAAGTAATTAAAAATTGCTCCCTAAATCGCGAAGTTTACAATAAAAAGGACTTCCTGGAAAGTTTTCAATGCGTACATTTCAAGACCTCAATAATCAGTTAATTACGAGAAAGAAGAAAAACGGCAATCGATTCAGTTTTTAATGAAGATGATGGCCGAGAAAAATACTTGACTGCCTCACTCGTCCCTCCAAAAGGAAAAAAAGAAAGTTTAAATTCGAACAATGCTCCCCAGAAATAAAAAGTTGAGGAAATCCTAAAATCGTAATAGCTAATTAATTTTAACAAAACAGTTTTCTCAGAATGTCAAAACCAGTGCTAAATTAAACTTCTTCTTCTTCTTCTATTAATTGCACATCTTTGTTGTGCATTATTGTGGTTCCGAAAAGAGAATTACAAAAGGGCCTTTTTTTCTTAGGAGATTCCAATTACAGTGCCTACCCACGATAAATTCATTTTTAAAACTTTATCGTGTAAACATAAGGTACAAGGGAAATAATAGACTTCGCGGTGATAATTTAAACTTTTAATAGTTCCACACATAACCGTAGCATTTTTGTTAGTTAAACCGGATTTAATATTTCTTTCAATTTTATCGTGCACAGAACCTGCATGATTTTCGTTTGCGTTGCTGTGCTGGTCGGTTGCTACGCTTTAATGAGAAGATAAGCAGACACATGGTATATAAAAGATGTGACTTTAACTACAATAGCACAGCATAGAGCCGCGAGGTGAGCTCCGTGAATTTTTAATAAAGGAAAAATAACACGAATTTTATTAAAAGCTAAATTCTTTTCTTTATAGACACAATCATGTGCAAGTAATACAAATAATTTTTGTTGTGTACGTACGAGTGTGGTCCCTGATCTAGAGATGGCAGTAGTAAATAAAATATAGATGGCGCACTGAATTTGTCTCACAAACCCGACACTTACACCAGTAGCAGAATACACAACGCTACACTCCAAATATAAACGACCACGGATGGAAATCACAAGTGAAGACAGCGAGCAATAATAGCAACAATACAACTAAAATCAGGACTAAGCAACGCCAAGACTAAGAGTAAAAGGGCAGAGCCCTAACCCCAACAAACTAAAAAGAAGCAGAAAGAAGCAGAATTTGTCTGAGCATGTACGTATTTAAAAAGCGTGATGTATGACATTTATAAGAATGGCTTCGTACACGGTACAACAACGCGTTCAAATTGTTGAATTATTTTATGAAAATCAGCGTTCTGTGAAAAGAGTTTTTAGAATATTACGTGAATTTTAATGTTTACATAATCGTCCATCTGAAACCACTATTGGTCGAGTTATTAAAAAATTTCAAGAGACTGTGGAAGATCAAAAAAGTGAAAAATACAGTCGTAGTTGTCGTTCACAAGAAAATATTAGTTTGGTTCGTGAAAGTGTTGCTGAAGATCCTGAAATGTCCATTAGACGACGTTCACAACAACTTGGACTTAGTGGATCAACAACATGGCGAATTTTACACAAGGATTTAGCTCTGAAGGCATATAAGGTTCAAATAACACAGGAACTGAAGCTATTAGATCATTTAAAGCGTCGTTCATTTGTCAATTTAATCAATGAACATCCAGCTGATTTTTCTCAAAAAATAATGTTTTCCGATGAGGCACATTTTGAACTTGGTGGCTATGTTATTAAACAAAATTTCCGTATCTGGGGTGAGGAAAATCCACGAATTATTCATGAGAAATCTATGCATCCTAAACAAGTTACTGTTTCGTGTGCATTATGGTCAGGTGGTGTAATTGGACCTTACTTCTTTGAAAATGCTGCTGGTGAAGCTGTAACTGTCAATGGTGATTGATATCGTCGGACGATAACTGAATTTTTGTGGCCTGAATTAATGAATATTGATCTAGAGGATATGTGGTTTCAACAGGATGGCGCTGCACCTCACTTTGCACACGAATAAATTGCTTTATTGAGAGAAAAATTTCCTGGACGTATAATCTCAAGAAACGGTGATGTTAATTGGCCACCAAAATCACGTGATTTGACACCGTTTAACTATTTACTTTGGGGTTATGTGAAAAGTCAGGTTTATAAAAACAATCCACAATAAATTCCTGCTTTGAAAGATGAAATTATTCATGTCATTGGTGAGATAGAGCCTCAATTATGTCAAAATGTCTTTGAAAATTTTAACAAAAGAGTGGACGTTTGTGCAGCTGCAAGAAGAGGCCACTTGGCAGATATTATTTTTCGCATATAAATGTTATAACCGATACTTCAATTACCAATAAAAAGTTTTTGAAAGTGAATGCAAATTATGTGTCCTATTTATTCTTTAAGAAAACCGCGAAATTCGAAACACCCTTTAGAATTGAGAACTTCCACCATGACCCATGATATTGAATAACACTAGTAAATGTAAAGTCAAAATTAAATTATTGTCAAGCCGCATTTGATATTTAAAAAATTGTACCTCATTTTACTTTAAAGAAATAAGAAATAAGTTGCCGATTTTCATCGCCCGTGATATTAACAATAAAGACTGCCATTACGGTTATAAGTTTTTATCAAAGTGCAGATATAAATAAATTTCAGATGATGTGAATGAGAACGGAAACGGAGAGAAAGATAAGAGTTTGCCAATACTTTCGAGTATCAGATATTGGTAAATAGCTGTTTATTTCAAGGGACTACAAACGATCGAACAACTACGAAATAGAAACATAAATATAAATTGTTCCAAATTTATATGGAATTGAAGTTTTGACTGGAACATTGCAAGGTACAAAATAAATAATTTCCCCTTGGAAATATCAAGTTAATTTGTGGTCTTGTGTTTTGAACATTATCAGAAAAAATGGTCTCATAAATACCATATAGCTTTCCGCCGATGTTAAAAATACTATTTTCTACCTTGAAAGAATATATCGAACATTATATGTACAATATAATTATTATAAAAGTTAATTTCTGCAGCAGTTGTTCATTAATAAGTTAACAAATGAAAATCGTTTTAAAGTTTAAAAATATTTTATTTTATATTACAGTTTTGCCAGCTGACGGTCTGCGGTTAACCAGTATGACCGCACCAAGATTAATCGACTACAAGGAAGACATGGAATTGGACTGCCATTTTGATATGGGCGACGAAGAACTATACGCCGTGAAATGGTATAAAGATGATCACGAATTCTTCAGGTTAGTTACTTAATTATTTATCATGAAGTTGTTAAAACTCGCTGTTACCTTATATTTCACAAAAAAAAAAAAAACTGCAACGTCCGTCCTGTTTTTATAAGGACCTTGAATTAAGGCCACCATTTTTTTTGCTAATAACGATTATCTCGATTCCTCCAGGGTGCTTACCAGCTCAATATAACTGCGGAGAGTGGGAGGCGTTCCCTGTCAATATAAAGCCACAATATTGTAACCCCGAGAACCTCTCTGCTAATATTGAAACAGATAATCCACAAAGTATATTTGTTAAATTACTATTCCTAATGATAAGGGTCCCTCGTACAAGAAAAAAAGGAGAAAAAACTACTAAGCTAGTTATAAGATTAAGCTTATTTTGGTAGTGTTTTATTTAAGAGACGCTCTTGAGTATCATTCTTGTTACCCTTAACGTCAACTGGAGTATGCTAAAATTTTGTATTTCATAGTGGCCTAGCTTATTTTGTTTCTCTCTGCTTTAACTTCAGCTTTTATTTGTGTACCCCTGGAGCACTCCTAATAATTACGCTAACCGCGCGGATAAGGCAAATGTGAATTTATGGTTACCCTGACCATTCGACCGAGCTTGAATATCCTACTCAATTGGTAACAGTTGTACCAGATCATCGAGTTACTGGAGTGTTCAACCAGGGATAACCGTTCGTACACCTATTTTATGTTATTTGTTAGATATTTTTAAGGGTTAACCAAACAAAAGACAGTGGTAACAACAGATAGTTTTAATTGATCATTTTCTTTGCACATTAATAAGTAAATAGTTTGCCTCAGTCAACTTTTATAGTTTTCTTTTATTCTCTTCGCGATCGCTTCCATACGGACTTATTGAATGTTCGAATTTATTAATTTACTAGATAACAAGTTAGATTGTTTATAGTGAATACGTATTAAATGGGAAATAAAAAAGAAATTGCTTACGATATTGTCATTAATTACTCTAAATAAAATCTGAGAAAATTTTACCCCATTATACGTGTAGCCGGTTCACAATAATAAAAATTTTGCAATAGTATATGTGCCCCTAATTGGACACTTCCCAAGTATAACAATGAAGCACACCCACAAAAAAAATTGGAAAGGTAAATTATATAAGTTAATTAAAGTTCAGTTTTCCAGAGAATTAATTGTTATCAGGTTGTTACATATGAAATGTCCGATTTTGTAAGGAATAAAAAAGCCTAAATTTAAAAAAATATAAATATTTATTCTGCAAAATAGTCTCCATTTACATCAATAGTTTGCTGCCAACGGCCTGGAAGCTGAAAAATTCCCTTTGAAAAGAAATCTATGTTTTGACGGCTCACATATTGCTCAAACACTGCTATTACAGATTCCCGGTCAGGGAAGTCCCTATTTTTTAAATGATTGTCTAAACTTCGGAAAAAACGAAAATCAGTTGGCGAAAGGTCAAATGAATAAGGTGGGTGAGGGAGAATTTCGTAATCAAATTCCGAAAGTTTTTGGATTGTCTGTCGTGCAACATGAGGTCTTGCATTATCATGAAGAAGTATGGGTCCATGTCTATTGACTAGTGAGGGCTACAAGCGGCTCAATTTTCCACGCGTAGTTTCCAGTTCGGCACAATAGGACGCTGCCGTGATGGTTTCACCAGGTTGCAAAAATGAATAGTGAATAATACCATTACTGGTCCACCATACAGTCACCATAATCTTTCGCGGGTGAGGTGATGCTCGTGCATGCTGTCTTGGTGCTTCACCTTGATCTAACCATTATCCTGACCGTCTCCGATTATCATAAAGTATCCACTTTTCGTCACACGTTACCACTCGATGATGAAACGGTTCAACTTTCTGTCGATTAGCCAAAGAGGTAGCCACCTCTAATCGACAGAGCTTATTGGGTTCCGTTAATTGGTGCGGCACCCATCGATCGAGTTTGTTCACTTTGCCTTACCAGAAAGGTGACGACTAATGGCGGCAATGTACACTTGAAATGTTTCTGCAAGGCTACGCACTGTTGTCAACGGATTACTTTCAACTTCTACACGCAGCTCGTCGTCATTAACGGTGCTACGCGCATATCAGCGAGGCACATTTTCCAAATCAAAATTTTCCTCGCTGAATTTTTTAAACCATCGCCGTAATGTGCGTTCATTACACGTGGTTTCTCCGAACGTCTGATTAATTTCTCGCGTTGCTGCAGCTGCATTTAATCCCTTTTTAAATTGAAAGAGGTAAATTGCCCGAAAATCTCTTTCTGACAGCATTTCCATAGGCGAGACAAGGACAGGTCTATTAATCTTTCCAAGAAATAAATACCCTTTTCTACAAATACAATAATAATTTTCACCAAAAACATACACGTCTTCACACAGGTGCGATTCAGTTCAGACTGATCGCATTACATTTGTAACAACCTGATACTTAAGTATTTGAAGAAACATTTTAAAAAATAAATTGCGTATTCGCTTTATTATTTTTCCGTACATCACCTACTAAATTTTATTTTAAAGGCATGAAATAAAGTAAACTCACTATTTGCTAAACTGAATTCTCACGAAAGAACAACAACATGAAAATATCGTTTCCATCAAATTAAACATATTGCGGAACTAATATTCCAATATCTCGCCGTTCTTTCTTTCGTGCCCTACCGAAACTTATTTATTCATATTGCCGCGCTTCAAACGGAATCCCCAAAAATTAATAACCATGGAATATTTATGGGATGTACAATTCATCCCCTTCGATAAAGAAATTGTTTCTTTATAACTCTCCTCCGGTGAAGCGTGAACTGAAAAACCGGGCGCGTAAGGGCCCAGAAAATATGAACAAGCACAAACACGTATATACGCGATTTACAGAGGAAAAAAGGATAATGGGAAAGAGGGCGAGAAAGAAGGAGACAGTAGAAGAAAAAAAAGGGGAAAATCAATTTCGCCTCATGCCTATCAATGCAACGGGTAGAGAAGGCACTTCCTATTTATCAAATATTATCTTTTGCCCGTTTCGCAGTTACGTTACCATGAAAGAGTAATTGATTTATTACGATTCCAATATGAATATATATGTATATATGTATGTACCGCGCTGCTCTTTGTACTACATGTTATCATATTTACATGCGAAACCGTAGACTGGCAAAATTAATAACATACCGAACCTAATTAACAGATATGCCTGAATTATTCTACATAAATTATCAACCGGGTAATGCAATTGAATTAAAGTAGTATTGTTAATATTATAGACGTACATACGTAATACAGACCTGCGTAGTTAATTATTCCCTAGTCTTGTGTTGGTATTTTACGAATTTGTAACTTCTCTAGCCCAAAATTATTGAGTAAAGTTGGCGCTTTGTGTCTGCTCATGCAGAATTTATATATTCATGTGAACACGTATTCTTTTAAATTAAAACAGAGACTAATACGTCGATGGCTAACGCGCAACAACATTATCTTAAGGGAATAGTATACGAGGGTGGTCCCAGAAGTAGCCGACCCAACAAAGAAAACATAAAAATTTTGGAAAGAAATATATTTATTCTTCGACATAATCTCCTTTCAGCTCTAAACACTTTTCCCAGCGATGTTCAGTTACAGGATTAGTAGCACATAGTAACTGTCCGGTTCTCGACAATTTCTATTGCCACACAATTAAGAATTAGGGCATCCGCTCTTAAGAAATTTTGTTCCACACGAACGTATGCAGAATGCCTTTGGATAAAACTTTAACAAGTCGACTGAATATATATTTTATAAAAATATATTTTTGTACATATTAATAATTAGAAATTCCCCCGTCCCTTCTTACGTAATAATATTCAATTGAAATCGTGCTGTAATTGTAAAATTAATTTCTATTTGAATGTGTTCGACGCTTCACTAAGACACTGCTTTACTTGCGAGAGTGGTCCAGAAGTACCCGACCCAACAAAGAAAACACAAAAATTGTGGAAAGAAATATATTTATTTTCCAACATAATCTTCTTTCGGCTCTATACACTTTTCCCAGTGATGTTCAATAAGTTCGATACCATTTTTATAATAAGAACTGTCTTGCTCCTCAAAATAGCCATTAACTGCCGGCATCACTTCTTCATCGTTGGAATATCTTTGACCACTGAGCCATTTATTCAAGTTTGGGAACCGAAAATAGTCCGAGGGGGCTACATCTGGCGAATAGGGTGCATGAGGTAGCAATTCAAACTTTAATTCATTAATTTTGGCCATTGCAATAACGGATTTGTGAGCTGGTGCATTGTCTTGATGAAACAACACCTTCTTCTTAACCGAATGCGGCCGCTTTTGCTTGATTTCTTCGCTCAAACGTTGCAATAAGTTCGCATAATACTCGCCGTTGATAGTTTTTCCTTTTTTAAAATAGTCAATGAAAATTATTCCACGCGCATCCCAAAAAACCGATGCAATAACCTTGCCTGCACATGAAACAGTCTTCGCCTTCTTTGAACCCAGTTTTTCCTTTTGAGTCCATTGTTTTGATTGTTCTTTTGTCCCGGATGTGAAGTGATGAACTCATGTTTCATCCATGGTTATGCAACGGCGCAAAAATTCCTAAACACCCAATTGAAATATCTTCATGACACTATTTTTGCTCGAGTGTGAGCAAACGCGACACCCATCTTGCACCCAGCTTTCTCATGTCCAAATTTTCAAATAATATGCGATGTACCGCATCTTTTGAAATGCTTGCTATGTCTGCTAGCTCGCGCACTTTCAGTGGACGATCATTCAGTACCGTTTTGCGAATTTTCATCACCATTTCTGGAGTCGTTACCTCATTTGATCGATCACTTCGATGCTCGTCTTGGCAGCTCGTACGGCCTCGTTTAAACTCTGCTACCCAATATTTCACTGTTGTAAACGAAAGAGCAGACTTACCCAGAGGAGGATCCAGTTCAGCTTTTATATCGGTTGTATCACGTAACGATGAAAAGCAATAAAACTATTTTCGATAATAAAAATTTCTTTTTGTTTGCTATTCCCGAAATATAAACGGCTACCCTCGTATATATATATATATATATATATATATATATATATATATATATATATATATATTGCATTGTAGATATTATTACAAAACTAATAGTAATAACATATATTTTTAATTTATGGGGAACAGATTTTCCTAATTTATATAACCATGGAAGAATAACGATTTAGATTACGTGTGATTTTATTATTTAATCTTCAGCAATTATTCACTTAATATACTGCCAAGTATAAAGTTAGATGTAAACTCGAAGTTAGCCAATAGTTCGAACTATCAGCACTGTGGTTCTAGTTCAAGTTTGGGTGGTCGCACGCCCTTACACCTGTCAAGTTCCGATACTGGTCATTGAATGTGAAAGTTAATTTAGAGCGTACCTGTTAACACAGTGTCTGTTTACTTTAACAAGTTAATTGAGGCGGTTAATAACGTTTGCATACGTTTAAATTTGATGTGTAATGAATACCGTATAAACAAAATAAAGACGTGATAATTACCTTATGAAAGGTATTATAATTTTGATATATGAATATATGGTGAATAATTAATCAAAAGTAGAAGTGAAGATCCAATTCGTTGTTTCGGGGTAATATTTTTGAATGTGTCTTTTGAAGATGAGTCGAAAATAATCTTTGTTAGATAGTTTTACTTATGTAGGTATTCTATATCTATTGCGTCTGTATTATAGAGCTGTTTTTCTTCTCTATTTTATTAATCAATATTTTCCCAATTTAATCTATTGCTGACATCTTCTTTATTTTTCAAAAAAATTGTAAGTAATTTATACTAGTCTAAAGAGTGCAGTCTTATTGAAAAGTCCTTAAAACGTGCGAAAATATATACGAGGGAGCGTTTTTATATTCGCAGAATGGGGGACAAGGGGTGGAAATAAAAAAACCAAATTATTTTTCTTTTTCAATATATTCACCTGCAAGACGGATACATTTTTCACATCTTTCAATTAATTTATTTATACCCTCATAAAAAAATGATTTCTCTTTATCTGCAAAATACGCCGAAACAGCCTCCTTGACTTCATCATCGGCAGTAAATTTTTTACCCCGCAGCTCTTTTTTCATTTTAGGAAACAGGTAATAATCTCTCGGGGCCAGGTCTTGGCTGTAGGGTGGGTGATTCACAATTTCGAAGCCCACCTTATACAGGGCAGCTAACGCAACGCGGCTCTTGTGGACGGGCGCGTTGTCGTGCAAAAGCAGAACACCTTTTGTCAATTCTCCCCGTCTTTTCTCTTTAATGGCTTCTTTTAGTCGCTCTAATATTGAAGCGTAATATTCTCCGGTTATAGAAACACCTTTATCTTTATAATCAATCAACAATATTCCTTCCGAGTCCCAAAATACCGTTGCCATGAGTTTTCCAGCTGATTGTGACACTTTAAATTTCTTGGGAGGTGCTGTGCCCTTTTTATTCCACTGCATGGAGTCTTGTTTGGACTCAGGTTCATAATGATGAACCCAAGTTTCGTCTCCAGTAACAATTCCACTCAATACACCATCCTTGTCTTCATTACAGAGGTCCAAAAATGCACGCGAACACTCTACGCGCTGTTGTTTTTGCGGCGGCGTGAGCATTCTCGGCACCCATCTTGCGCTGACCTTAGATATGCCGAGATGATCGTGTAGGATTTTAAAAATTGTTGTATCGAATACTCCAACCATTTCTGCGAGTTGTTTCATCTTTAGTCGAGCATCTTCGAGTACAATTTGTTTAACTTTTTGGATAAGTGTTGGCGTGGTCACCTCAATGCTCCTGCTCGGCCTCGGGTCGTCTTCAAGGGATTCCCTTCCTTGTTTAAATAAACTATGCCACTTGTACACCATGGTTTTTCCTGGACAAGACTCGCCGTAAACCAATGACATCTCATTCATTATGGTCGCGACTGATTTTCCTTGCCTGGTAAGGAACTTTATAACGGCACGATATTCGATTTTTTCCATATTTCACTTTTCACTCCTGATTATGTTACTTGGTTGACGATAGCTCAAAGACTAACTGTCTAATAACAATGAAACTTCGTATTTATACTAATCATGAGTCGCTGCACAGGCCACGCCCCCAATGCGCCTACTCACCCCTCTACAACCCGCTCATTCCGCGAATATAAAAACGCTCCCTCGTACAATGTTTCACCAAGAACAGTTTACTAGTAATTAACTGACGTGACCTTTACTTTATGAAAATCCATCACAAAATTAAACACGGAACCTCAGTTGTGTGATTTTCACAAAATATTTTTATTAAAAAATGGCAACAATTGTTTGGCCAACAGTGTGGCTTTCTCATATTGAAATGCTAACCTAACAGAAACGGAATATTTTTAGTTAACTAAACTATTTTCAGATCGGGGGTGATATACAGTTGTAGTGATTGCTCTTAGTTATGTTTATATCGGCCAAACTGGAAGAGTCTACGGAAACAAGGATATCAGAACACAAAAAAGTTTTAATCATAATGAAAATGGTTCTATCTATGCAGTATATTTAGATACTTGTAGTAGCCTTTTTAATTCTATAATGAAGGGATAAAGTTATCATTACTTGAAACTGTAGAAATTGGTAAACATACAAAATGTAGTAATTTATTAAATGACAATGTAGATTTGAATAATTCTCCATTGTTAAGCTTATTTGCTTGTAATTGTATATCACGCCCACCCTGAAAATACGAGGCATGTCTTTTAAGTAAGGTCCGTTTGGTTGTATACAATAATAGGTGGTGCGCGCGCCGTAATTACTTCTTGCGTCGTGTCCCGGCATTGCTTGGGAACAACTGGGCTCAGTTGCAGTTGTGTAGGTTACATGTATGATCTGTTCTGTGTCTTTCAAATGTTCAAGGTTATCGAATCACTCGCCTCGTGCGGTTTACGGTTAGTGATACGTTTTGTGTCGGCAAGAAACATGTCTGTGGCAGATATCCACCGACGTATTTCTAAGTTCATGGAGCTATTGCCATGTGTGAAGGCAAAGTGCGTAAGTGGGTCAGAGACTTCAAACCTGACCGCTACAACCTCCATGATTAGTCTCGCTCTGGTCGTCCATCTGTGATCGCAGACGATATGGTGGCTTCAGTTGAAGCGAAAATGCTTCAGAATAAAGGCTTCACCATAAGCACTCTTTTAAACGACTTTCCTGAAATGTCGGGCAATCTTGTACAGCTCTGACGTACGTACAAGATTGTTTCTGAAAACTTAAAGTTTAAGAAACTGTGCTCCCGTTGGCTCCCTAAACTCCTAACGGAGGACCACAAAAACAAAAGATTGGAGTGCTCGCTGAATTTTCGAGTCGCTTTAACGAGAAAGGTGATGCGACTTGGTTTTCACATGTCACGCCCGAATCAAAGCAACAGAGCATGGATTGGAGACATACATACTCTCCTGTAAGGGTCAAAACCAAACAGATTCAGTCCCAGCGAAAGATCATGGCGTTCGTGTTTTGGGATAGGCAAGTGTTTTGTTAGTCGACTTCATGCAACGCGGAATCACCATAAATGCGATATCCTACGATCAAACCCTGCGAAAACTACGCAGAGCGTCTCAAAACAAAAAACGCGGCATGCTGACAGAGGAAACTTTGCTACTCCATAACGTAGTTCAGATCCGAGCTTTCTTAGACTCTTTTTACAACGAATTTTTTGGACCAGCCCCTTCTACAGTCCCGACTTTGTGGCAAACCATTTCTATCTTTTCCGGGATCTCGAACAACATCTCGGCGGCAACCACAACGAAGATGACGAAGATGGAAACGGCCCTGACCTCTTAGTTATCGGAGCAGGCGGCAAGTTTCTATGAAGAGGGTATTCATAATCTAGTTGTAAGATTTGATAAGTGTTTAAGCAAATTTGGCAGCTGTGTTGAAAAATAGAGAAATGTATGTAGACTTTGGTTTTTAAAAATTTTCTTTCGTTTGGTTTTTATTTTCAAACGGCCCTTACTTAAGCAACACGCCTCGTAGTTTAGTTGACTAGAATATTTTCCGTTTGTGTTAAATTTACATTTTAGTCTGAAGAGGCCACTGTGTTGGCGAAACAATTTACTATTTCTTAATAAAGATGGTTTGTATAAACCACACATCTGAGTTTTTTTATTTAACAGTTTACTACATCAATTCCCACACTTTCTTTCTGTTTATTTTCCGGAGAAAAGGTGCATTATAATAAGGACTATCGATTTACTGATTGTTTGTATTTCTATTAAACATATTTTCATTAGTCACTTAGTATTATGTAACGAAGAATGGAAACACAAAACACACAATACAGGGCAAATATTAGCACATATTTCTTGCAAAATAATAAATATCAGGTTTTTATAACTTTTATACTAGCAATTTTAACTACATACTCAATAACGTTGGAGATTAAGACGAAGATTTCCGGAAAAGATTGGTAGCTATAAATCATCAAACCTTCCTTTTCTGTTACTAGCAAGTGCTTTTTGTTTTAAGAGTGTATTGAGAGTCGAAGTCTTTTAGAATAAAGTACAATTTACTGTTTATATAATACATTAATAATACATTGAATAGTACAAACTTGTTGTATAAAAGATAATCGTGGAAAATTAAAATCTTTTGTTTTACATAGAAAGTGGATGAAGGAATGTTGTACGTGTTGTAATCGGTTTCGATAACAATTGAATAAAATTAATTTATTAGCAAATGGAGATTTACGAGGGTAGTTTGACAAGTAGTGAGAATGGAAAAGAAAAACGAATTTTTTAAATACAAAATAATTTTTATTTTTCAATATATTCTCCTAAAAGAGGAATACATTTATTCCAACGCTGCTCCAATGTCCTTATGCCATCTCTAAAATGCGATTCCGGAAGGCTTGCAAAATACTCATTTAAGAAGATGATAAGCTCGTCAACGAAAATTTCTTTCCACCTAGTGCCGTTTTCAATTTTGGAAAAAGGTGGAAGTCGGAAGGGGCTAGATCGGGCGAAGAAAGGGGCATGCGGTACTAATTGGAAATGCAACTCGTGCTGGTATGCGAGGGAGCGTTGTCTCGGTGAAACAGAATCTTTTCTTTTGCCATTCCTGGTCGTTTAGCACGAATCTCAACATTTAATTTTTGTAGAAGTTCTGCATAATATTTTCCGTTTATTGTGGCACTTTTCTGAAGGTAATCAATGAGCAAAATGCCCTTTGAATCCCAAAAAATTGATGCCATCATCTTGTTTGCCGATAAAGTGGTTTTCGCTTTCTTTGTAGGTGCAGAACCACGTTCTAACCATTGTTTCGACTGTTGTTTAGTTTCGGGTGTACTGTAGTGTATCCAAGTTTCATCGCAAGTAACAAATCGCCTACAAAAATCAACCGGATTCCGCTTATAAAGGTCAAAACACTCGTTGAAAACGAATGAACTGTTGCTCAGTCGTAAGCAATCGCGGCACCCATTTTGCCGAAAGCTTGGAAAGGCCCAATTCTTTCGTTAAAATGTGGCGTACGCATTCTGTTGAAATGTTTACCATGTCTGCTATCTCTCTCACTTTGAATCGTCGATCTTGCCTAATAATATTATGGATTTTTATAATCATTTCCTTAGAAGTTACGCTTTTGGGTGCTCCAGAGCGCGCTTCATCAACACAGCTTGTTCTACCACGTTTAAATTCATTTACCCATCTACTTATTGTGGCGGATGATGGAGTAGATTCATCTAATGTTTCCCGTAGCTCATCTTTTGTTTCGGTAGCTTTCATACCCTTAGTTACGAAGTATTTAATCACCGCACGATACTCTGCTTTTTCCATTTTAACAAAACGACGTGTTGCTTCTTTTTCAATGAACTGTCAAAAATAAACTAATCAACCGATTTATCTAAATATTAAAAATTACAGTGCATTTGTTTTACCAATTAGAGCGCCACCTATTTGTCATTCTTACTACTTGTCAAATACAGGAGAATTTTCGAATAGACATGAATAATTTTTAAAGGATTATACTGCCTTGTTAATGCTTTGTATAATAATAATATTTACTGTATTTGTAAATTTTTACAAAAACAAAAGTCAAAATAATAATAATAATGAAACAAAGTAAATTAAAAGAAAAATAAAGCGTACATATTACTGACAATAACGACCAAATCATTTATATAAAATTTAAAAAGTTTAAATAGTCGTTTAAAGGATATGGTTCAAAATTAACTAGGAAATAATGTAATCTATACTTCAGCATGGTAATAGGCTGTGTGGATTTAATAAATATTGGAAGTTTATTGTATACTTGCAAACTAGAGTAACGCAGGCCCTTTTCTGTGAGAGCGAGTCTGTGGATGGGATACGAATAATTTATATTGCTTGAACGTGTATTATACTGATGTGTCATCTCATAATTTTGAAAATATTGTTTGTTTTTTATGAGAAACATTACACATTCATAGATACAAACACCATCCACAGTCGGGTTATTATTTTCACTAAATATAGTTCGACAACTTTGATTAAAATTAAGACCAAGAATCAATCTAATCATTCGCATACGTGCTACAAATATCCTACTTATGTCACTGCTACGGCCCCATAGCACGATGCCATACTTCAATCTGCCATAAAAAAGGGCATAATAAATGCTCATTGGTGTGGCGGAATCTAAAACAGGTATTAAGTTCCTAATGCCATAACAAAAAGTATTTAGTTTCTTAACCAAAGGTTCAATGTGACTGCGCCAGTTTAAATTTTGATCAATATTTGCACCGAGAAATTTGGTAGAGTTAACAGTGTTGTATACCTTATCGTTAAGCTCCAATTCTCATAATACACGAGTACTATTGATTGTTCTAAATATCATGCAGACCATTTTAGATTCATTTAGTAACAAATTATTTGCATCGAACCAATTATTCATAGCCCCAAAGTAGTATTCACATTCACTCGCTAAATGAAGTAAATTGTCTTCTCGTAATAGGAGATCAGCATAATTTATTAACAAATGTTGCTCATTCTGAAGGATGTTATGAGTATCATTTAGATAAATGTTAAAAAGCAAAAGTCCAAGTACGCTTCCTTGAGGTATTCCCCCATTAAGAAAATGGGAACGCGAAAAAGCCGTCCCGCCATTACAAGAAATACTAACTACTTGCTGTCTGCTTGACAAATAAGACGACAGCAATTCATTACTCCACGTACGCCGTAAATTTCGAGTTTGGTAATAGTATTTTATGGTCGACGCAGTCGAAGGCTTTACTTAGGTCTGGAATTATACCACAAGCATATTTACGTTCTTCTAGTATTGTCAATATTCTATCTGTACAAAAAAAAATAAAAATATACCGTGTGTCCCATGAGATGATTGCAACAGCTTAAGGATGTGTTACTGAAGCAATTTTAAGTTAATGTTTAATAAACATATGTCCAGACCTCTATCGTAATTGATTTGAAACATTTGAAGTTTTAAATAACCCTACTAATGCAGATATTAAGTACTATTGGTCCGTTTATAACCTAATAACATCTGATGGCAGTTTGTTATTTACGTTTCCTAAAAGTCTTTTACTTAATAAAGTAATTTCTTTACAGGTACATGCCGCAGCAACATCCACATGAAATATTCTATCCCGTAAATGGTGTTTACGTGGAAAAAGATGGCACCAATTGCGACATGCATAGGTGCCGTATTCGTCTGTCCAACTTGATAAGAAATATTAGTAGTGGTGCTTACCGATGCGAAGTATCCAGTGAAGCTCCAGCTTTCCGTCTTGCATCTGAAACGCACAACGTTACTGTGGCTGGTAAGTTTATACAAATTACACGCATAGAAGCGTCAAATTAAAATATATATTACGTATGCGAAATTATATTGTATATATATATATATATATATATATATATATATATATATATATATATAGATCGGTTTAAAACGTGCGACGACGTTATTCGATGTTAGATTCGTCGAAGAAGTTAGATGAATGACTTGATGAATGGTTTTGCTAAAAGGACACACAGGTTTTTTTGAATGGCATCCATAAATTGCCTGAAAGATGGGCAAGATGTGTAGAATCAAATGGTCGATATTTTGAATAAATAAATTTTTCCATTTTCTTGAAAATTATGTACGTTTTTTATGAAAAAATCGGTAATGGCTTTCCGGCACACCTGGTATAATGCTATCAATTCAACAATATTTAGTGTTTTCCTCTCGACCACGTCCTAAATCTATGTTGTTAATCTGTTGTCAACTTGAAACGCACTATGCAATAGAAATCTACGTTCGAAGCTTGTAATTTCTTTCTACCAAAATGGTATTTTCTTTTCAATTGTTGCTGTGCTATTTAGCTATGTGATATCTATAACCTTTCCATCTCGTTCGATTGGTTAGAAGATTGATATGGAATGATATAAGACAATGAGACAGAAGTAGGGTACAAGCAGGAATTATGAGTTATGACATGCTTTCTTTTAAAATTTGGCACCTGTTTCTTGAAGTATCAGGGATTGCAAAAAAGTTTTGCAACTGCTACCCCTCCAGAATTAATGACCGATTTTGAACTTTAGAGAAGTTTAGAGGAGAGGGTAAAGTAATGAATCCACGGAATAAGTATTCAACTGATTAGAAACGCATATAAATGAGAAAGATCCAATCTGGCCAAACCCAAAGCTTAAAAGTCACTGTAGATTATCAAAAACAATATAGGTGTGTGTATGAGTTAATCTTCTGTCGAAATTTGTTTCAATTATTTCCAATTATACCTCGTTTTAACTATTGTTCAAACTGATTTAGAAGGATTTGCAGACCACTACAAAAAATAATTTTTTCTTTTGTCGAATTTCACGAAATTTCATCCTGGTGATTTTAATCTTAACAACGGTTACAAAGGCTGACTGGGGTTGAAAAGAACAAAATAAACTTGATCAAAATGTCAAACAGAAGTCATAAGAGATTGTACAGTTTTCTAGCCAGTGCATTCTGTTGCAATATTTTAAATTGTTATCACCCCAGGTCCTTGTATCTTTACTATAATGAGTGTCCTAAAATTAACGCAAGATTTGAATTTGTCGCCATTTCTGCTGTAAAATGTTGGCAACCCTAAAAAGAACAATTCGACTGTTGACAGTTTAGGGTTAGTAAAAATGAAGCGTTACACGATAGAACAACGTGTCTTCATTATTGAACAATATTTCAAAAATAATGAAAGCTTGGCGGTCGCAGTTCGAAAATTTCATACAAAATATGGTCGGAATAGTGTTTTAACTTCGTCAACTGTGAAGGGATTCATTGAAAAATTCAGGGAGACTGGATCCGTTGGAGACGCCAAACACACTGGTCGTCCAAAAACAAGCCGTTCAAATGTCAATATCGAAGCAGTGCGTGAGAGTGTCGGTGACAATCCAGGAACCTCAATTCGGCGTCATGGACAAAAATTGCAAATTTCAAGAAGCTCTCTACAGCGTATACTCACTAAAGATCTGTGTCTCCATGCTTACAAAATTCAGTTAACACAACAACTGCAGCCTAATGACAATGCATAGCGAAGAAAGTTCGTTGAATGTATTATTTATTGAACATCAACAAAGGGATGCTGATTTTTCGAACAAAATCATCCTAAGCGATGAAGCACATTTTCACCTTGATGGCTTTATTAATCGCGAAAATTGCCTCTTTTTGGGGTGCTGAGAACCCACACGTGATTGTCGAAAAACAAATGCATCCACAACGTGTCGCTGTTTGGTGTGGATTTTGGGCTGGAGGCATAATTGGACCATACTTTTTTGAAAATGGGGCTGGTCAAGCAGTGACTGTTACTGGTGCTCGATATCACGACATGATAACACAGTTCTTTCTGCCGAAATTGGATGATGTTGATGTGGCCAATATGTGGCTTCAACAAAACGGTGCCACATGCCATACAGCCCGTGAAACAATTCAATTACTGCATGAGACATTTCCAGGTCGTGTATTCTCTTGTTTCGGTGATATGAATTGGCCCCCTAGATCGTGTGATTTAATACCATTAGATTTCTTTTTATGGGGTTATTTGAAATCACAGGTCTATGTCAACAAGCCTACAACCACCTGGGCAGTAAAGGAGAAGATTCAACGCTACATCAACGAAATTCAGACATATTTATGCATAACGGTCATGGAAAATTTCGACAAACGAGTGCGTATGTGCGTACAAAGCCGTGGAGACCATTTGCCCGATGTGTTACTCCATAAATAACCCTATCATATGTACTTTATGATTCAATAAAGAAATACCAATCAAAAGACTAAAAATTGTGTTTTCTATTTAATTCAAATATTGCTTTAATTTTGGGACACCTTCATAATTTTCTATATTAATTATTATTTAAGGCGCCCGACAAAATATAGGGATACATAGATATAGTCTCAATAAAACAAGAATCTATAACAACTTTCCACTTTTCTGATATTTTTTGTCTTCTTTTTGGCTAGTTTTTCGTTGACTGTGGGCAACGGATCGAATTTATTGATAAAACAATTATTCATTTTATAATCACGACCTTGATTATTAATTAGATTTTAGTCTTGGGTGAGACACCACTATAATATACGCATTTACATAAAGTTACTACAAAAAACTACACATAAATAACTCTTTTGTCCCAACTTTCTCCGGAAGCATCTTAAATTGACGCTCATATTAAATCATCAGACCAGTATAACTATCCGCGTAATCGTTTTCGGAGAGCTTCTAGTGATTTATCGCATCCTCCGCTACACACAAACGTAACAAACATACAACTCATTTAGTAGAAACGTATGAACACAGCAGGATCCACGAATAACACCATGGAATGGTTTCCGCGCTAAAGTAAAAACGAGCCGGTTTATGTGGGCTCTTTTCTTTTTTCTTTTAAACCCAACGCCGGTAATGGACTGGAATATTACTAGAGTGTTAAGGCAAATTCGACGAGGGCCAACAACGAGAGACCGGAAATGCGGTAAAAAAGCTCGTAATAGGAAAGAATGAGGGTGGAGAACAGATAATCTTTAAGAAACTGGAGGAACATATATATATATATATATATATATATATATATATATATATATAAGTAGTGGAGTGCTTGTCCTGGTTTTAAAAGAGTTATTATGACGTTTCTAAAATAGGTTTCGGATGTATTATTTGCTCAGGATTCTTTCAAATTTAGAGAAGCAATTTATTTAGTTTCTAGAAGACGTATTTAATGGGTGATTTATTGTATTCATGTGCGAAAAGTATGTCTCTCTTGCACTCTTTCTCTTATATATTTAAGGAAATATTATCTGTACAAATTGGAAAGAGAACTAAGCCTCTGAAGTACCAGAAAAATAGGCTAACTATCAAGTTGTTACAAATGTAATGTCCGTTTTTTCCTTCAGTCTGAACTGAATCGCACCTGTGTGAAGACGTGTATGTTTTTGGTGAAAATTATTATTGTATTTGTAGACAAGGACAGGTGTATTAATCTTTCCAAGAAATGGAACAAGTGTGTACCTGTTCCATTTCTTGGAAAGATTAATACACCTGTCCTTGTCTCGCCTATGGAAATGCTGTCGGCAAGAGATATTCGGGCAATTTACCTCTTTCAATTTAAAAAGGGATTAAATGCAGCGGCAGCTACGCGAGAAATTAATCGGACGTTCGGTGAAACCACGTGTAACGAACGCACATTACGGCGATGGTTTAAAAAATTCAGCGAGGGAAATTTTGATTTGGAAAATGAACCTCGCGGATATGCGCGTACCACCGTTAATGACGACGAGCTGTGTGTAGAAGTTGAAAGTAATCCGTCGACAACAGTGTGTAGTCTTGCAAAAACATTTCAAGTGTCCATTGCCACCATTAGTCGTCACCTTTCTTCGATCGGCAAAGTGAAGAAACTCGATCGATGGGTGCCGCACCAATTAACGGAAGCCAATAAGCTCCGTCAATTAGAGGTGGCTACCTCTTTGGCTAATCGACAGAAAGTTGAACCGTTTCTTTATCGAGTGGTAACGTGCGACGAAAAGTGGATACTTTATGATAATCGGAGACGGTCAGGCCAATGGTTAGATCGAGGTGAAGCACCAAGACAGCATGCACGAGCATCACTTCACCCGCGAAAGATTATGGTGACTGTATGGTGGACCAGTAAGGGTATTATTCACTATTCATTTTTGCAACCTGGTGAAACAATCACGGCAGCGTCCTATTGTGCCGAACTGGAAACTATGCATGGAAAATTGAGCCGCTTGCAGCCCTCACTAGTCAATAGACATGGACCCATACTTCTTCATGATAATGCAAGACCTCATGTTGCACGACAGACAATCCAAAAACTTTCGGAATTTGGTTACGAAATTATCCTTATTCGCCTGACCTTTCGCCAACTGATTTTCATTTTTTCCGAAATTTAGACAATCACTTAAAAAATAGGGACTTCCCTGACCGGGACTCTGTAATAGCAGTGTTTGAGCAATATGTGAGCCGTCAAAACCTAGATTTCTTTTTAAAGGGAATTTTTCAGCTTCCAGGCCGTTGGCAAAAAACTATTGATGTAAATGGAGACTATTTTCCAGAATAAATATTTATATTTTTTTAAATTTAGACTTTTTTTATTCCTTACAAAATCGGACATTTCATATGTAACAACCTGATACTTTGGGTGTTAAGAGGGTTTCGCTTTATACTGGAGAAAAAGTAAAACCTTATCAAAGGAGAAGTTTACTTTTCTACAAAACAGCAAACTACCAAATTGATGTCTTTAATTCGTGTTATGTGTATTTATTTTACGATTTTTACAATGAAATTATGTCCTAGCCTTATATTGTTACATGTTTCTTGTTATAAGAAGGAGCAATATTTCTCCAAAGGTGTATTTTAAATACAAAGTAAAAAGTGCATAAAAGTTTCTCTTAGTCTTTGACCTTAAAGGTTATGAGAGGCTAATCCAGCTTGTAGCTTTCTTCAATTGGTTTCCATAGATTAGGTTTCCAAATTTGAATTGCGATTTTACCTATCACTGTTTCTTCTTCTATTGAAGTTTTGTCAACTCTTCCGATTGGGATATCATCAAGGTTGCTACTGGCGACGTTGCTATACTGAAGCTAAAGGTCTTTGGAACAAAGTTGTGTGAGAGTGGCCCTGGACAACTTCTGTACAACTATGTCCTGACCATAAAGTCTGTCAATGAGCTTCATCACTAAACAAAATTCTTTGATAAAGATGCCCATCTTCAGCCAGTTTCGAATGAGCCCAAACAGCAAAAATGCCACGCCAACGATGATCGTTTGGCTTCAATTCTTGCACGAGCTGTATTTTATAGGTACGTAAGCCAAGATCCATACGTAAAATTTTCCACGTAGTCCAAGGACAAAGGCTAACAAGTTGAGAACGACGACGAATCGACATTTCGGCGTCTTCTTCAATACTTCGCGCTACAGCAGCAATATTCTCTTCGGTACGCACATTTCTTTGTCTTGTCGATGGTTTTGAATCGAGAAGAATAAAATTAGTGCGAAAACGATCAATAACTGCATGAATTGCTTGCTCACTAGGCCGATTATGTTGACCGTAAAATGGACGAAGTGCTCTATGAACCTCGCGAACAGATTTATTCTTTTCAAAGAAAAATTTCCACAATTTGGAAGCGTTGTTCGGGCGTTAAATGATTCATGATGACTTTCCAAACTTTTCTGAACAGAAATGTCAATACAGTTTGACATTATCAGCTTTCAAACCATAGTTATCGATATCGAAAGTTCTCATGCAGCTCAAACAGTAAAGAAATGTATAGTAATCATATAAGCTAGTCTTTGAATCGAGTTAACGGATTTATAAAGGAACTATCACAGCACATTTGCCTTCTCATCATTTATGAAAAGCCGTTTAATTAATTTACTATTAAAATTTGTCATATTTTATGCATTTAAAAACAGAAAAATATTTTGATTAATGGAAACTGAAAAAGGACATATCCTATTTTAAAAAATATAAATTGCGTTTGGTATCATGTGAAATATTGCCGCATATGCGACTTTTTTTACGAGGGAGCGTTTTTATATTCGCGGAATGAGCGGGTTGTAGAGGGGTTAGTAGGCGCATTGGGGGCGTGGCCTGTGCAGCGACTCATGATTAGTATAAATACGAAGTTTCATTGTTATTAGACAGTTAGTCTTTGAGCTATCGTCAACCAAGTAACATAATCAGGAGTGAAAAGTGAAATATAGAAAAAATCGAATATCGTGCCGTTATAAAGTTCCTTACCAGGCAAGGAAAATCAGTCGCGACCATAATGAATGAGATGTCATTGGTTTACGGCGAGTCTTGTCCAGGAAAAACCATGGTGTATAAGTGGCATAGTTTATTTAAACAAGGAAGGGAATCCCTTGAAGACGACCCGAGGCCGGGCAGGAGCATTGAGGTGACCACGCCAGCACTTATCCAAAAAGTTGAACAAATTGTACTCGAAGATGCTCGACTAAAGAAGAAACAACTCGCAGAAATGATTGGAGTATCCGATACAACAATCTTTAAAATCCTACACGATCATCTCGGCATGTCTAAGGTCAGCGCAAGATGGGTGCCGAGAATGCTCACGCCGCCGCAAAAACAACAGTGCGTAGAGTGTTCGCGTGCATTTTTGGACCTCTGTAATGAAGACAAGGATGGTGTATTGAGTGGAATTGTTACTGGAGACGAAACTTGGGTTCATCATTATGAACCTGAGTCCAAACAAGACTCCATGCACTGGCATAAAAAGGGCACAGCACCTCCCAAGAAATTTAAAGTGTCACAATCAGCTGGGAAACTCATGGAAACGGTATTTTGGGACTCGGAAGGAATATTGTTGATTGATTATAAAGATAAAGGTGTTTCTATAACCAGAGAATATTACGCTTCAATATTAGAGCGACTAAAAGAAGCCATTAAAGAGAAAAGACGGGGAAAATCGACAAAAGGTGTTCTGCTTTTGCACGACAACGCGCCCGTCCACAAGAGCCGCGTTGCGTTAGCTGCCCTGCATAAGGTGGGCTTCGAAATTGTGAATCACCCACCCTACAGCCCAGACCTGGCCCCGAGTGATTATTACCTGTTTCCGAAAATGAAAAAAAGAGCTGCGGGGTAAAAAATTGACTGCCGATGATGAAGTCAAGGAGGCAGTTTAGGCGTATTTTGCAGATAAAGAGAAATCATTTTTTTATGAGGGTATAAATAAATTAATTGAAAGATGTGAAAAATGTATCCGTCTTGCAGGTGAATATATTGAAAAAGAAAAATAATTTGGTTTTTTTATTTCCACCACTTGTCCCCCATTCCGCGAATATAAAAACGCTCCCTCGTATTATTAGGATAGACTTCCGTTAATATTCTATAAAATCACCAGAATCCAATTTTAGATTTTTATTTGGTTTGGCATAAATTTTCAGTCTTCATTTTAAATAACCCAAAGCCTATACGTACATTAACTTTTAATTGCAATAATGATTTAGACCCACACATACTGAACGAAGTAATTTGTTTCAAAATATTTCTGTGAAACATTGAAGAATATATTTACCTTCATTTATAAAAACAATTTTCACTACGTAATTTTCACGAAACGATGTAAACTTTGAAGGAATTCCTCACTTAAAAAGACGTAGAAAACCTTATTCTATTATGTTGGATAATAAAAAGGTATTGTTAAAATATATCAAAGCGACACTCTCTCTGCCGCTTTGACATTTCCGCGGGATTCTGAGGAAACATTATACATACTTTGCACCACAACGTAATGGACTATCAAAAAAGTGAAAAAAACTGATTGCTTCGCCTAAACTCAATGCCAACAAGAGTAGTCTCGTGTTTCTATTCATTCCTTGGCTTACTTGATCTATTTAAGTTTGTTAGCGTCTGGTTATTAATTTTAGTTTCTTTATTATTTTCTTTTCGTCCTTGTGATTATGTAGGTAACTAGTTGTTTAATTAAAATCATAACTTTTCGGTGTCTGCACAAATTACAATAAGCTGTTTTTTAATCTTTTATGCTTCTATCATCTTCGTGTGGTGCTAAGAATGGCTTGATTGCGTGCCTTTTTAAACGTACACATAAATACAGTTGCTGCTAAAGCGTGTTTCAAATTGCGCGGTTTTATTTAATAATAAATAATATATAGATGCCGCACTGAATTTGTCTGGGTACGTGGGCATTTTAAAAGTGTGATGTATGACATTTATAAAAATGGCTTCGTACACGGTGCAACAACGCGTTCAAATTGTTGAATTTTATGAAAATCAGTGTTCTGTGTTCTACTACTGTCTGTCGCACTGAAACAGTTTCAGTGCGACAGACAGTAGCACTAATTGAGCCCTGAAGATGTCCCATGCGAGTGGGTACGAAACATCGGCAGTTATACGAGTGACGCGGTTCAAGCCCGGAAGCCCAGAAGCAGATAGTATGGACCACGACCGCGGAAGTCCACGTACCAGATTTTAAAAATATTTATATTCTGGGTGACTATTTAAATGAAGTCTTTCCTAGACGAAGGATGGGAATGTATCTCTCATTGCTTGGCCTTCACGGTCCCCAAATTTAACTTCCAATGACTCGAAGGAATCTGGGATCAAGTCGATGCCCAAACTTTCACAAGTGTTGGACAAGTTTTTATGATAGATTAAGGTATTGGCAAAATCAGAAATATTTTTCCGACGAAATGATCACTGCCGTAAGAAATAAGATGTCGACAGGAAGTCAGGATGTATTTAACTTGTAAACTTGTAAATAACATATGTAAACAATGGCTACGTAGGTTACCTAAGTGTAAACTTAGAAGAATGATGAAATAAATATAATAAATTGACTGTTAGGACAATAATAAATAACAGCGTTAAAGTGCAAGGGATATAACAATATTGGAACCGTAGAAACGACAAATTTTACAAGTCAAAAGTCAAAACACTATTTTATCTGTATTATATATGACACATGTGTGCATAATGCATATACTCTGCATATGTCTGTTTCTATTTTTTCGCGATTTCTTGACAAGATGTAGCGCGTAACTCTATTAGAAAAATGTTTGCGCTCGTTCTTTCTTCAGCATATGTGACTGCCGATGAATTAGACAAATGCCGGTATATGTCCGTATTTTGCAACGTTATTGATACACCGACAAACTTTTGTGGTTCCAACAATATTGTTTTTTTTTCAACAAGGTAGTTTATTGTGCACTTACTGCAAATATAAATTTTTAGAATATACATTTTTCGAATCAATTTTGCGGTACGCTATCTATTTAATTTAAAATTTTATTTATTTTAGGAGGGATTGTATATTTTATATGTACGTTTATTTTTACAATCAGCACACATTTTGTTCCAACAATTCTTTAATTATTATAAAAACGTTGTAATGATGAACAGTGATTTTATAAATTACTTAAAATTGTATTCGTTTTTACGAAATACACAATCTGTCTCAGAGAAAACGGAACCTTTTTAAAATAAAAACAAAAGCGTACTATTTTTGTAAAATTCATTTATTTTATTCAAAGCAGTCGTCTTCGGCTTCAATATAACGTTTAGCACTGTCAATTAACATGTCGAATGAATTTTGAAGTTAATCTTTAGAGATGTTCTTCAAGATCGCCGTCGACGCCTTTTTAATGGCTTCGACGTCGGCATAACGCTGTCCTTTCATCGGTAAATATAGTTTAGAGAATAGATAGAAATCACAGTGGGGCAAAGCCAGAGAATACGGTGAATGGTTGATGGTAAAAATGCCACTTGCAGTCAGAAAATCAGTGATAAGCGTGGAGCGATGAGATCGTGCATTATCGTGTAACAAACACCAGCTACCCGTTTCACGAGGCGCGTCAAAAGAAGCTTCATAACACCAGGCTAATATACAGCATTGACAGTTTGACTAGTTGGTAGAAACTCTTTGTGCACTACGCCTTTCGAAACATATTAAAACATCAAATCAACATTGTCTTCACTTTTGACTTCTCGAAACGGCTTTTTCCGGTCTCTCTTCGCTTGGATGCTTCTATTCAGAGCTTTGACGCTTAGTCTCTGAATCATATTGAAACCACCACGACCCATCGCTAGTTACAATACGTTTTTTGAGTCTTTAATCAAGTCTGTACAATGTCGAATTCGGAGCAATTTTAGATCAACTGGATTTCAACTATAGTTGCTTGTACAAATGGTAATAATAAGAGCCTTGCGCAAAAATGGCTGTCGATACAAGAAACAGTGATATTAAAGGTATATTCTGTTATCAAGACAACCGCAATATTTTTTAAATATTGCAGCCGAATAAATATTAAAGTGCTAGCTTGCTTTATACGATTTCTTTATCATATGTGCATAAATTAACAGATCGATATGCATCAAAATATGTCAATTGAACCTTCTTACTGAACCCTATCTTTATAAAGAGACAGGGTCTTTCAGCCGTAACCCTCGAAACGACTGTAAAAGTTTTGTTTACATACTAAGCAGTACAGACCGCCTTACATGAACACGGCATATATATTTTCGTGTACATCGTAAGTAAAAACGCACAGAAACATCGTATAATTACTTGTTATTATTACATGTTACTTAAAAATGTTTGTGTTTTTGTAAATCTACAATTTTCATTAGGAAAATATGTACATACGAGGGTAGTTTGACAAGTAGTGAGAATGGAAAAAAAAACGAATTTTTTAAATACAAAATAATTTTTATTTTTCAATATATTCTCCTAAAAGAGCAATACATTTATTCCAACGGTGCTCCAATGCGCTTATGCCATCTCTAAAATACGATTCCGGAAGGCTTGCAAAATACTCATTTACGAAGATGATAAGCTCGTCATTAGACGAAAATTTCTTTCCACCTAGTGCCGTTTTCAATTTTGGAAAAAGGTGGAAGTCGGAAGGGGCTAGATCCGGCGAACAAGGCGCATGCGGTACTAATTGGAAATGCAACTCGTGGATTTTGGACATCGCAACTGTGCTGGTATGCGAGGGAGCGTTGGCTTGGAGAAACAGAATCTTTTTCTTTGCCATACCTGGCCGTTTAGCACGAATTTCAACATTTAATTTTTGTAGAGGTTGTACATAATATTGTCCGTTTATTGTGGCACCTTTCTGAAAAAAATTGATACCATCACTTTGTTTGCCGATAAAGTGGTTTTCGCTTTCTTTGGAGGTACAGAACCACGTTCTAACCATTGTTTCGACTGTTATTTAGTTTCGGGTGTACTGTAGTGTATCCAAGTTTCATCGCAAGTAACAAATCGCATACAAAAATCAACCGGATTCCGCTTATAAAGATTCAAACACTCATTGGAAATGCGCAAACGAGTGAACTTTTGATCAGTCGTAAGCAGCCGCTGCACCCATCTTGCCGAAAGATTGGAAAGGCCCAATTCTTTCGTTAAAATGTGGTGTGAGCGTTCTGTTGAAATGTTTACCATGTCTGCTATCTCTCTCACTTTGAGTCGTCGATGATGCGTAATAATATTATGGATTTTTACAATCATTTCCTTAGAAGTCACGATTTTTGGTGCTTCAGAGCGCGCTTCAATAACATAACTTGTTCTACCACGTTTAAATTCATTTACCCATCTACTTATTGTGGCGGATGATGGAGCAGATTCACCTAATGTTTCCCGTAACTCATCTTTTATTTCGGTAGCTTTCATACCCTTAATTATGAAGTATTCAATCACCGCACGATACTCTGCTTTTTCCATTTTAACAAAACGACGTGTTGCCTCTTTTTCAATCAGCTGTCAGAAATAAACTAATCAACCGATTTTTCTAAATATCGGAATGTAAACATATAAATAGCCACAAAGGGATAAAATTTATAGTTAGACTACAACGACCAACATTAAGGAAAAGAAAATGTATACCGAAACAGTTTTTGTATTAAATATAATATTAAACATTAATATTCAAAATCGTGGAACACATATACGGAAACTACCTCGGGGTAGATGTGTATGAATAAAGAACACTATTAGCGATATTATTATATGAAAACACACAAAGTCGTCTATTATATAAACTCTGTATAATAGAGAAGCTTTGTGTGTTTTCCATATAACAACACTATATGTGCCATATTTAGATTTTGCTTGTAGGTGCCTTATTAGAAATGAATTATATTACATACCGTACCAGTCCTTTATTCCACACAAAGCAAATATAATCAAGTGTCTATTTTAAAGTAATAAGTTGAAGACTGTCGCAAATGTATATACACATTTTATAATCATAACACATTATACCAAATATACAACCTAACTGACTTAGTATCTAAAGAAGGTACATATTTTTAAATTCAAGAAATTTGAAATAATCGATTTTATTTAGAAACAACTTCCTAATGAAAAGAGTTTTTAGAAAATTACGTGAATTTTATGGTTTATATATGTAATCGTCCATCTGAAAGCACTATTTGTTGAATTATTAAAAAATTTTAAGAAACCCGTTTCGTGGAAGATCATAAAAGTTAAAAATACAGTCGTAGTGGTCGTTCACAAGAAAATATTGGTTTGGTTCGTGAAAGTGTTGCTGAAAATCCTGAAATGTCCATTAGATGACGTTCACAACAACTTGGACTTAGTGGATCAACAACATGGCGTATTTTACGCAAGGATTTAGCTCTGAAGGCATATAAGATTCAAATAACACAGGAACTGAAGCCCATTAGATCATTTAAAACGTCGTTCATTTGCCAATTTTGTCAATGAACAACCAGCTGATTTTTCTCAAAAAATAATTTATTAATTTTCCGATGAGGCACATTTTGAACTTGGTGGCTATGTTAATAAACAAAATTGCCGTATCTGGGGTGAGGAAAATCCACGAATTATTCATGAGACACCTATGCATTCTAAACGAGTTACTGTTTGGTGTGGGTTATGGTCAGGTGGTGTAATTGGACCTTACTTCTTCGAAAATGCTGCTGGTGAAGCTGTAACTGTCAATGGTGTCGATATCTTCGGATGATAACCGAATTTTTGTGCCCTGAATTAATGAATATTGATCTAGAGGATATGTGGTTTCACCAGGATTACGCTACACCTCATTTTGCACACGAGTCATTTGATTTATTGAGAGAAAAATTTCCTGGACGTGTAATCTCAAGAAACGGTGATGTTAATTGGCCACCAAGATCGTGTGATTTTACACCGCTTTCTTTGGGGTTATGTGAAAAGTCAGGTTTGAAAAAACAATCCACAATCAGTTCCTGCTTTGAAAGATGAAATTATTCGTGTCATTGGTGAAATAGAGCCTCAATTATGTCAAAATGCCATTGAAAATTTTAACAAAAGAGTGGAATTCAGTGCGCCATCTATATTTTATTTATTCTTAAGAGGAAGCCGCGCAATTTGAAACACCCCTTAAATTGTAACACTAACTGGTAGAAATGTTGAAGATTTGGACACATACTGGACACAATCTTTACAGTATCCCAAGTTATCATGTGCAAATAGTATTCTAACGTCTTTCGTCGGTCATGTTAATAGCAAACCAAATCAGGCTTTGTTTATTACGCTAAAGAACTACTACCCAGGCATGCCTTGGTGATTCGTAATGCTTTTTCTACATTATGTTAAAATCTGGAGATTGATTTTTATAAATTTGCTTTAATTACAAAATAAGTTAAAATGTCTTCGGCGCAAGCACTGAATTGATATGTATGTATAATTGGCAACATTTGCGCCAACATGGTTCGTCACTGGTGTTAGTAGGAGACTATATAAGATTTTGTCCATTACACCGTTCACCCAGACATGCGTTTGTTAATCCTAAATGCGTCTTCCACATTACGTCGACAGATGCAAGTTGATTTTTACAAATTAGGCTCGTGTTCATTACAAAAAACGCTCAACAATTTGCTCTTTCTCGTGCAAACAATCAGTGGGGAGTTCATACGTTTCTTTGTTGCTTTTTGCGGCTTTATTAAACGATGACATGATTCACGTAACTACCTGCTATTCCAAGATCACGCATTTAATTTTAAAATTGACTGGACTATCTGACTGAACCCTTTACAGTATATTGGACGTGCCGTTTTCCCTGGATGATATTTAAACTATTCTACAGCTTTCAAGCCAACGTTTATACTCTTTTTATAAACTTCCAATTAAGTTGTAATTACTATCGTCGACGTGTTCGACGAATAAAAAATGCATAAATAGATTTCAAGTACTAAAAATCGACTTTGGAAATGTAATTTTACCTGAAGTACCTTGAGAATACTACATGCACGTTACGCGGATATACGCCAAGCAGAACCTCGCCAACCATAAGACCGTTCCGCCCTCTCTTGGAATTTAATTTGGTACATTTGCTCGTTACCTCCAAGTAAACATTCGTATTAAACGGCAAAAGCCATCTATTTCCACGTGGATATTTTAAATGTTCACCATGTCGATCATTAGTGTAAAGTAAGGATGTGCGATTAATTGAAAGGAGCTCAAGGAGTGGAGACGAAATTAAATTTCGGTTTTATTTTATTGCACCAATAAAAGAAGTCGAACGAACTACTACTTCTTCGTATTCTCTTTCACAAAGCCCCCCTACCACTTCTACACACGATTATTGCCCTCTCTATTTTTCTCGTTCACTCGTGCTTTTTGTTATCCTCGTTTCTCCACTACGATCAAATAGTATAAAATAAGGGTGCGAAACTGCCTGGGAATTTGTTGGAAGTCCCATTAACGGCTACGTGACTCAAATTTCCAACTAAAAAGTAAATTTGTTGTTCTCCATCTATTATAGATTACGGAAGGATGTCGGACGTGTTTTTGAAGAGCCCTTCGTACTTTTGAGTTTTAACGGCTACCTCGCATAAGAATCAACTTTCGCCAGGAGGAAATGGAAGAATAATATATGTTGGAATAATGGTGGTTTCCACTTATTGGCAAGATTTTATACTTTAGAACGATCGAAATAGGTTATACGGATTATTTTCTCGATTACTACATAATAAAAATATTTGGGGTTGATAACAATATCTCTGTATTTATTTATATAGCAAAATCATTGTTTTAAACCTCAGATAATTGAATTAGCATTGTTATAATGGTTATAAAGATAAGAGCACATAAATAGTACTGTTTGAAAATTTTAATAAACTTTATTACAGAAGGATCATAAATAATTTTGAGGGTAAGAGATTACTTTCCAAACATTCGTAATTTTATTTTCTTGATCCGAAACTCATTCCTAAGTCCTCCAGTCATATCTTGTAGGTAGGGACTTTCGAGTGAAGTATAATAAAGAGTAACGCCACTGCATAAAACACAATCGGGAGTTCCGTAAGGTTGTATACAAGTCCCAGTGTTCTACCACTTTAGGGCGAATAGAACAACCTCAAGAACTACAACGACTACTCTCTTGGGTGATGATACGTCTATAATAATTACAAATCAACGCCAATAGTCATGGGCATTTCCCAAGAATTTACTGAAAAAATAGAGAATAAGGGTGAACGAGTCAAAATCCTTATATTCGACATATACATTGAGTTCCAAAGTTTTCTCCCAGTTAAATTGAACAACCAGTACAACAATCGAAAATGTTAAATATTAAAGCACGTATGTAGATAGAGGAATTAAGAGAAGCATATCTTTATGATAGGGAAACAATTCCAAAGCTTACTCAAAAAAACATTATTGGAATATCGGGCGTATGTGCTTCACAATCTTTGTACGTACGGGATCCTGCTGTGGAGTATTGCAAACAACAATAATAACAATAATATAGAAATTCTGCAAGGCTTCCGATTGAAGACTTTACCAAACGTTCTTAATGAGCCATGAGACAACTGACCACTATTTTAAAATGGGCTTTGCAGCTTCGGCTTCTCTTTCTAATCCATTACGTCTCCTCCTGTAAATATTTATTAATCTCCTCCTGGGGTTTCTTCTTCTGTTCCTACCTCCTTTTCCTCCCAATAGAGTTTTAATTATCTGTCTGTTTTCAAGCATCCTAGCTATACATATCAGCCCTCTAATTCTAATTTATTCTAATTCTTTATTTGTCCTCTTTCATAATGGTTAATTTTCATCTGGTATTCATTGACTCTTTCTTCCAGCAGTCATGAGTTCTCTTTTTGAACTAGCTGTAAGTAGTCATGAGTGTAGGCCAAACATTGATGTCGACTTCCATATATTAAGTCGTTAGTTCTTAAGCCGCATTTAATCAGAATCGCTTCTTAGATAACTGTGAAAAAATCATCGTGTTTCTACATTTTTCTTACCGAAAAATCTTTTGATAGTTCTTCCAATATTCGTTTTTCGAAGGATTATCTCCACTAGTTGTCTCACATTAGAATATCCTATAAGTTTCTTTTCTCTTTTTCTTGATACGAAATGAATGTACGATATTAGTTGCTATCGTGTTATACATGAACCCTTTTGCTCTACTATCTTCTTCCATCTCTCAGAAACCCTCGATATTCTCTTTTCAAAATTGAGGGTTTGTTACAGCGCTTCGGCACTGCGGGTTGTTCTTAATTGGTTGATGGGACAAAACTACTAGACTGGAGGTAATGATGTAGCATTTATTATAAATATTACATATCAACATTACATATAAATGTGTTAATGGATCTACTAACTAACATAAGTTTCTTGAAAGAAAACAAAAGAATATGTTAAGTCGTTAATCTAGCGTATTTAATAACCTAATTAATGTATGAATCTTTACTCCCGTATACTTACATATATTCTGTTTACAATTTATTACGATTAATAAAATAAATATTTATGTATCATAACTACTGACGTTATTTAATTAGTTATTACATAATGTCGTTTACCAAATAATTCAATCTGACCTGTTCGTGGCTTGCAGTGATGCGACGATGCTGGACCCCAATATAAAGGAAAAGAGGGCGAAACTCCCAGGAGAAAGAAACAAGACCAAAAGGAGAATCACACACAAAAAAAAACCCATAGATCACAATACTGTAACACAAGTACTTTAAAGAAATCAGAGACGTACCTGTAGATGTTGTTCAGGGTTTTACTCCTTGAACCACGTTTGAATGGTGGACGACGCTTTTTTTTAATTGATGAGTTTTTTATTTACTCCTAACACGATGTTATATATGTATATACAAGCATTAATTTTCATGTGCTTACAATTTCATATATCCCTCCAACTGAGGAGCACTGTCTCAAACATTAAGCGACCGTCTTTCCCAACGTCTGGTTCTTTTCTGCCTCTTCTCATCGGGTGGGGAGAGACGCGAGGGGAAAGGGAGGACCTCTAGAACGTTCGGGAACAATTCTAATCGACGCAAGATTGGTACGCACACCTGCACTCACTATTAAGGCGGCTAAAGTGAGTCAACATAAGGACGACATCATGGTCAGGCTTATAGAACAATAACAGGACTATTGAAATAACTGCGTTTTACAATGTGCAATAATGACCCTTAACATAATTGAATAAACACCGAATATACGAAAGTTACATTATATGAAAATGAATAGAAATGAAATACTAATAACGCATTTGAACATACATGATTTAAACGATAATACGAACGTTATACAGAGTTTTCGCAAACGAAACAAATAATTTAGAAGAAGTGAATTAAACTGTAACAGGTTACTTGGAAAATATTTCTCGGCGTGCGTTTTTATTTCGTTTACGGATTGGAACCATAGAGAAACTTTTTAATGATAGGCACAAGCAACAGTCAGTGAAATGCTGTGCGTTTTATTAATTTAACTTCTTACATACTCATAATCTTTTGATCGTTTCCATTCTCATCCCTTTTAGAACAGCCCTTTTTCCTTAAATATTTCATTGAATTACTCCATTCCTTAAACACTATATGATAGTCTCCCTTCCCTATTCTTATTGCATATTTAAACTGTTCTAACTGTTCATTTTGAAATTATTTATTATTTTTGTGTTAAGGAGTAAATAAAATATTAGTCGCAGTAAATATATAATATTGTGAAATTTAGAAAAAGTCTTTTACTTATTCTTAAGTGTAATGGAATTTCACAAAGAGACGTCCTCACCGGTCAACTATTATTATTTTTGTTGTGTTTCATAGAACATCTACTTTAATAAGTTTATTACACAGGGTAACAAAATGGAAAAAAAAATTTGGTGCCGGAAATCTAACATCTGATTTTAGATGTTTTTAATGTGCAGATTCCAAAAATGCCACCAGATTTTTTCTATCAGCTCTAGTTTTTGAGATACAGGTTACAGGTTAATTGATATTTTTTTCTGATAAAGGACAATAAATAAAGAGATAAATATGTACTTAATCGTCAAAATAGAAATTTCCCAGAGTGTAATTAGCCAAATGGAGACCTGGAATTGTCCCTGACCCAATGTTTCTATACTAGGAACTACTCAATACACTGCTCTCAAGGAAAACAAAACGTGATCAACGAACCTTTGGTTGCAAGAGAAAAAATCTTACTTACGCCCTTGCATATCAAGCTAGGCTTAATGAAGCAATTTGTGAAGGCTTTAAATCGAGATGGAAATTGTTTTGGGTATTTATCACGTAAATTTCCTGGCATTAGTACGGAAAAACTAAAAGCTGGTATATTTGATGGTCCTCAAATAAGGCAACTTGTTAAAGATCCACAATTCACCACATCAATGAACGAGACTGAATCTAACGCTTGGTGTTCATTTGTTCAAGTAGTACAAAATTTTCTTGGCAATCATAAAGCAGAGAATTACGTAGAATTAGTGGAAACTATGCTTTTAAATTTTAATATTCTCAGCTGTAACATGAGTATAAAAGTTCACTACCTCCACAGCCACCTAGATCGTTTTCCAGAAAACTTAGGTGATTGTAGTGAAGAACAGGGAGAAAGATTCCATCAGGATATTAAAACTATGGAAGATCGTTATCAAGGACGATGGGATAGCCACATGATGGCGGACTACTGCTGGAGCCTTCAGCGAGACTGCCCTAGTAAACTCCATTCTAGAAAGTCGTATAAAAGAAAATTTTTATGTGATTAGTGACTAATGTAATTATGTAAATTAAGTTTTTGCAATAAATACTTAAACCCATGTGTCTTTGTTTTTTTTAACTGTCAATAGTAATATTATATATTATAACAGTTATAACGTAAAATATATACACAATTTTTTAAAAAAATCTCAAAAACTAGATCTGATAGACCAACTCTGAGAACTTTTTTACGTTCTGCATCCAAAAATTACCCAGGAACAGTTAAAAATCGCAGGCACCAAAATGTGTGTTGGCCTGTGTTATAGACCTAGCGTGTATTCTGAGAGTAGATAAAATCGATGATATAATATAAAGGTTAAACAAATATACATTCGCAAGTCCTCCATCAAAATTTCTAAACGTCATTTTAGTTTAGTTTCAAATATTTTGGCATGAATCTAAAAAAAAGGGGAAAAACATGAACAGCGAAAGGCCAGATAAATCAATATTCGCTCCCAATGTAACTTTTCCTAACTTAGTTGCGACAATATATTACACTTCAAGTTCCCAAAACTGAACTAAGTTTAGTATAATTTTCGACAATATATCATGTGTTATTCCATGCATATATTATGTTTTAGTCGCTGCTTAATTGGTGTACATAATTGAGCGGGTAATGCATATGTATAGTGATATTGAATACGAAGCCTTGCGGGATATTACTATTATATTTGAGGATTAATATGCGATTCAATATTATATAAATGTTTACTTATTCTATGATATAAATATTCATTAAAGCATATATTGCATAATACGAAAATCCGCGCAAAGGACAATTGGAAATTCAATAACTTTTCTTTGCATTTTTTCACTTAAGAAATGATTTTATATTAATTTTCTGTCCATCTTAGTTTATAGATTGCTGATGAGGAGACGCAAGTGTGTTAGATGGATCGTCTTTTAAGTTATGCGTATAAAACTGCAATAAAACAGTAGATAGCTTTTAAAGACTTCATTATTTTCCACGAAGATTAATGCACTTTTGCATGAGCTCGAACCAAATCTGGAAGCAGTTGTTCCACTCATTTGTTAGTACAGTCAAAATTGCGTTTTTGAAAGTATCGACAGCTCCTTCTGACAACTGGAACCTTCGACCACGCAGTCCATTCTTGATTTCCGAAAAGGTAAAGAAAATCTTAGGACTTAGGTCTGAACTGTACCGAGGATAGTCCAATAATTCGACATTTTGTTGCGTTAAAAATTCAATTGCCTTGTGTGCTGTGTGCATTGTCTTGGTGGAGGATGATTCGTCGTTCGGGGTTGGTTTTTTCGTAACTCAGTATACCAATCTGTAGTAATAGTTCTTTGATATTGTAGAGGAATTGTTGCTACAAAGCCTGCTTTCGAGACACATGTCGCGACCATCTTTTTCGTGACACTTCGGGAACGGATGACTTGTATCGGCTTTTTTTTCACCTTGAAACACCCAAACAGACGACTGGTGTTTATTCTCTGGCTTGTACGAATAATTCCAAGATTCTTCACCACTGACAATGTTACAAACGTTTATAGAGTTTCTGGTATTGACGCGATCTAGAGTTTTCGGACACGAATTCACATTAGCTGCTTTCTGTTTTTCGGTCAACAGATGCGGTATCCAACAGGAAAGTAATTTTTTTTGCATATAATTATTTATGCAAAATTATTTGAATTGATGTCTTTGAAATCCCCAGTAGTGCTTCAATCTGACAATATGTCAAAGGTTGATCTTCGTGGATGATCTTGCGCGCACCGTCGCCGTTTTGCTGAGTGACTACCATTTTTGGTGAACCTCTTCTTGAATTGTCGCTAAAATTAATCCGTCCATATTTTAATTCTCCATACTAACGAGAAATTCTTGACTGATGTGATGCTTCATTTCCGAAAACAGAAATCAACTCGGCGAGGCATTCTTGTTGAGATAATTGTCTTCGAAGATTATAAAAAATTATTCCGTTAACACTTCGTTTTAGCTACAACACTGCGCATATTGCACTGAAACTCTGGATTTAGGTTAACTAAAGATGGAGGTTAATTTTTAGTACAGACATTTGATTAGTGGTGCCCTCTATGTTTCACAATGCAAAACTTAAAAGACATCTGACGTAAGTTGCATTAAAGCATCTACAATCGATGTGATTGTAATATAGCCCCGGGCTATAAAGCAGTCTCTATACATAAATCAGTGCGTGTTTCGTTTTTAGCAAGGGAGTTTTACCGCGAATCCAAGTGCGACACCGTGATTAATTATATGCAGATGATAACAACTTAGTTGTCGAAATAATAAGGGTTTTATTTACGTTCTTTGACGAATTCAGTTAACTACCGTCTCCATCAAAATGTACTTTAACCCTGTAACGTACTCTAAGCACGTACACTTTTCAAGAGCGAACCGTATGTGCGTTAGTTCTTGCTGTTATTCATGAAAAATGATGTGATGGAATCCGGACTCGCTAAAAGGGGCATGGACTTGTAGCAAATGGTAAAAGATACAATGCCGCTGTGGACATACAGAACGATAAAGCCTGAAAATAAAAGAAAAAACTGGGTGCTGTAAATCCCCCACTAAAAAAAAAAAAACTTAACGCAAAAATGACCGAATAATATATCAAGCATTGTCATTACAACAGCGATGGGGCGAAAACTTTTGTAAATTGCTAGGCTAGCAAAGGCTAAAATGAATAATTGAACTGGTAAGCGGCGAAACTAATCAGAATTTACGGTGAATTGGTATCGTTTAATAATACGGGCTATCGGATTATTCCGAACATGAATGGAAAACTAGATAATATAGACGATGGATATTTTTAACCTAGGAGAAAGCGCATTATTGTTAGTTGAAGTTGTGTCATCAAGGGACAATCAATATTTGATCAATTATGTATATGCAAATAAAATTCTTAAAGTCGTTAAAGTGCTTTTGAAGTTGAAGCTTTTATTAGTTTGGAAGCTCTTTAAATTTCTATTACTTTTAAATAATAAGTTGCTAATTAAACTAGTTATCGTTAAATTGGGTCTAGTAAAAGTTCTCTGTCAAATCTCGGAAACATTTAGTTTTCTTTGTCATTTCTAGAAGACGAGGCATAATGAATTGTGGGCATTGTTTATTAAAACAGTAACCAAATTAATGAATGTCATTTATACTAGATTAGTTTGAAAAACTACACACCTAAACCTGGAGATGGCGTTTCTCGTTAAAAATACGAAGAATCCCAACACCGCTAATAGAATAACAAGATTTAATTATAAAAATTTTTCTAGAACAAGGCACCAGAAAGCATTTATCTGTGTTCAAGGTTATTGCTTATTGGACAATCACCAGTTCCAAATTTTATTAACATTACTTTGCAGTAAGTCAGCGTCAGACAACGTGTGAATTCTGTGAAAAATAACCATCGGCATATGCTAAGAGATAGATTTAATCAGGTCATCAATAAACATAAATAAAACTGGACCAAGGTTAAACCCCTACGGTACACACGAAGTGGATTTGCTTTGGCACTGACATTTATTGATGTCTTTGTAACGGTACCTAATGTAATGTTTACATTTAAAATATGTATTATTTATTGTAATTTTTTTGTTTTTTGTCCATTGGATATTATCTTTATATTTAATAAATTATTATCCCTTTCTTTCATACCAAAGTGAATTTTAAATGAAACAGTGAAAATGTTTCGATGTAAAGTGTGACGATGTAAAAAGAAAAGCATTTGACGGGAACGAAAACCATTGAAATAAAGTGAAACAAGTCTCGTGTCTGGTGAAGAGCAATTGAGAAATCCAGTATTTCTCTATGGTTTGTAGACGACTTTATTTTACCCAGAATGACCTGAAAAGGACCTATTCCAATTCTATTGGAAGAGGTTCTTCTCTATTCTCTAAATACTATAAAATTATTAAAAATGCAACTTATTAAATTAATAAATTAATAAAAGCATTTAAAAGGTGAAATTTAAATACTTCTAGAAACGCATTTATTAATCACAGTGTACTTATTATCCAATTTTTGTCATTACTGAATGGTTTTGGAGATTAGTGAAAAGGCTATCTATGTACCAGAGCTAGTGTATAAGTTACTGAAACAAAGGAATGCACAAAACATTGATGAAAAAATTTAAGATAACAATTGAAACCATTATCAAAGCGAAAGTTAAACGACCGTAAGGGAAAAAAGTTTCCTTTTTTGAAAAGAAAACAACTTCAAAAGAGCATCTTTTTACATATAATAGACTCTTTTTTGTATATAAAACGCTGCGTATTGCCTTTTCTTTTTAATATGGGTAAGAGATATCGCTTCATATTTTATTTTTCATTTGACTTTATAAAAAACAAGGCACGTAATATTCTAAATATACAGGGGCGACTTTTAATATTCGCAGATTTAATATTCAAATAAGTCTAGAGAGGCAATACACAATTCCTTTTTCTATTTAGCTCTTAATCGCTGAAGGTTGATATATACGTGGGCAAAGTGAAAAGTTCTCGGCCTGACAATGAAAGACTGCGATTTAAATTAAAAAGATGATTTTATTTTTCTACATATTCTCCCTTGAGTTCAACACACTTGGTCCAGCATATTTCTAAGATCAATATTCCTTCCCGGAAGTGAGAGTCTGGAAGGCTGTCAAAATATTCTTCTACGATCCTTTCAACTTCTTCGTTGGATGTGAATCCAGAAACAAATTTTTTCAAATTTGGGAATAGATGTAAGTTCGAGGGTGCCAAACCACGAGAATAGGGAGGATGGCCGAGCAAATCGTTCCCCAAATCCCGCAATTTTCCCATCGCCAACGCACCCTTGTGTGCGGGTGCGTTGTCTTGATGAAAAATGATTTTTTTCTTCTTCAAACCAGGCCTCTTCTCGCGAATTTTGGCATCCAGCTGGTCAAGAAAGTTAGAGTAATATGTGTCTGTAATTGTTCAAGGTAATCAATTAACAAGATTCCTTTTGCATCCCAAAACACGCTGGCCATGACTTTTCCGGCAGATTCGATTGACTTCGCTTTCTTTGGCGCTGAACCACCGGCTTTCACCCACTGCTTCGACTGCTGTTTCGTTTCTGCCGTGTATTGGTGAACCCATATCTCATCCATGGTGACGAATCGCCGCACAAAATCGGTCGGATTCTTGTTAAATCGGTCCAAAGAATGCTCCGAAAATCGTTTGCGCATTTGCTTTTGTCGGCATTCAGCAAATGCGGCACACATCTTGCGCAGAGCTTTCTCATCTCTAATTCTTTGTGCAAAATGTTCGCACCCTTCCTTCCGATATCCCCACGGCCTCAGTTATCTCACTCACTTTCACTCGTCTATCGTCCAACACAATATCGTGTACTTTTTCGATGATTTCTGGTGTGGTTGCGGTTTTTGGCCGTCCTTCGCGTGTGTCATCTTGAAGGGACGTACGACCACGTTCAAATTCACCTGCTCATTTTTTAACGGTTAACATCGAAGGAGCAGAATCCCCGTACACTTTTGTCAACATCGGATGAATTTCCATGGAGGTTAAACCATCCAAAACAAAGAATTTTATAACAGCACGATATTCAAGTTTATCCATTTAAAAAAATAACACGCACGACGTTTACTCAAAAAATTCTTGCAAACAAACTACTTGAGAGAACAAGTCGAAAATTTTCATATGAACTAAAGACACATGCAGCCACGCAGGAAACATAAATTTCTGTTAATTGAAACGCCATCTCTGTGTCAGGCCAAGAACTTTTCACCTTGCCCACGTAACATCTTGCCACATTAATTTTCGTATTGTGTATACGTATTTCGATAACTAAATTGTCATCATCAGCATATAATTAAACAATGTCGCACCTGCAAAATGCGTATACAGAATACGAAAATTAATGTGGCAGGGGATTATATATCAACCTTCAGTGATTAAGTTAATCAACCACAGGCTTCATCAAAATTACCTATTTAGCTCTGTTCTTTTTGAATATATGTACTTCTTAATTTCAATACCAACATTCATCCGTTGCAAATTTATTCTGACTTCTCCACAGAAAGGTTCTAAATATCTACTATAACTTCACCAGATACTTTAAACTTCATCTTCTTAAATGTGTCATTGAAATATAGAATCGCTTGGTTTTCTTCCACGTTCGAGTATCTTTTACATTTTCCACCAGGTTGCTTCCTTTTCCTTTGAAATATTCCATAATCTGCTCTCTTTGCATCCGCTTAAAACTCAAGTCCTTCCTAGTTTCTTCCTGTCAACTGGGATTTTCCAGCTTATACTTTTCACTGCTCTTCTCCCATCCATTGTTTATAGATGGTCCAATCATTGCGACCTTTTTATTCTTATCACATATCTTAAGTTAGGGCTATCACCTGTGTCGTGTAATTATGACCGTGGATTGTAATTCTATCTCCAGTTCTATGTAATATCTACATGGAAGAATGCGAACGAAGACCAGTGGATTCATACGATCTTATTTTCATTTTTTTAAACTCCAATCTTGTCTATTAGCTTTTGCATATTTTCTTTTATTGGAAGCGTTTAATTTTCACATAATCTTTAATACTAATTTCGTAGAAATTATTTCTAACGATTTCTGGATAATGTCTTGCATTCAATATTTAAAAGAAGTGTATTTTCGACCTTTTAAGCCATTTATTTTCGACCTACATAAATTATTCATCTTGAAATTGAATGAGCATTATTAACGTTTAATAATTTCTGTATGCTCGCGTCGACATTTTAAATCTGTAAAGAGAAAAATAACGTAAAAGTACTGGCATTATCTCACTCTATTAATTATCAAATCGAACTTTACTTTAGCTCAACTTCTTTAGCAATTTACTACTTAAAGGAAATTGTTTTCAGTACATTAACTCTTTGGCTAGAATTAATAGCCAGGAAATTTATTTTAGACGATGCGCTGGTGTTTTTAGTAACTTCTTTTTCGTTTGGGCTTATGTTAAATAGTTTAATCAATAGATTTTTGTCTTATAACCCATTAGATTGTTTAATTCCTTTTGGGAAATTTCATTCTGCAGTTATTAGGCAATTAGAGGGAATATAATGAACGCGACATTAATAATCGATTTTATTCTTTATTAGCAGTTATTTTAGAGACTTCCATTATCGTTTCTGAAAGAAAAAATAAGATTTAAGTATTGTTATTTGAACAGTTTCCAAGAAAAGAATCCTTGGAATAAGGAAAATTTATTTCGAAAATATTTAATTGTCCCTTAGTCCTTATTTTCTTGCTAAATTTGTACAATGGAGTAACTAGCGATAGGAACTGATGGGTGAGAACGCTTGTAGGCATTGCAGATAGCTTGCATCACGACAATGACGCGAAGATGTCTCTCAAAGGTGAATTGTTAACTGCGACTGGTGCATACAAATTTCTATATCGGTTTGCTAGTGGTAACTATAACTAAAATGTTCTTCCTCTGGGCTTCCGGGCTGGAACCGCGTCGCTGGGATAACTGCCGACGTTTCGTACCCACTCGTATGTGACATCTTCAGGGCTCAACTACTGCTACTGTTTGTTGCACTGAAACAGTTTAACAGTTAATAAATAATATTTAACAGTTATACCAGTGATGTGGTTCCAGCCCGGAAGCCCAGAAGAAGCTAGTATGGACCACGACAGCAGAAGTCTACGTACCAGATATAACTAAATATGTTATTTACAACACTAGTATTCTTCTACACCTATCCAGCCCACCCAGCCCTTTCAGCGAGGTTATACCCGGAAATTTCTTCAACATTACAAATATCGACCTTTGGTTTTACTTATTTTCGTTATTTTCATCTTTTAATTTTTTTGTGCAATGTCGCGATTTCGTTTGCAGCGCTGAATCTTCTTCGAACCAAATTTCGAGATATAAAGACTTACGCAGCTGTTATTTCTCGGTGGTCCAACGAATTGATCTTCTGAAGAGGTTGTTGTTCTTCTCCCCCGTAAAGTGAAAAAATTCTGATAGTTTTCTTTAACTATAATATCCAAACTATTTCCACTAATGAAGAAATCGTTTACCGATTTTTAATTTTGTAATGCCTAACCTTATTTGATATTCCCATTTTAATTTTGGCCTGTCATGAAGTTCTTCTGTTGATGGGTCCCACACACTTATTCTCTTTATTCATTCTTCTGCATCTTATCCACGTATACGTCGAAACTATTTTAATCGATGTGCTTTTATAATATTTACAATGTCTACCTTCATTTTTGCTTTGATTTCGTGGTACATGAATTATCTTACCTTTCGATGTTCTGTTTTTATTAGTCTCATTATTTTTCCAAATACCTTCCTTTCAAATGTTTTTAAAGCTTCTTTATACTTGTACATACATCAAACACATAGTTTCCGCCGCGTATGTTACAGCGCATTTTGGTTCCGCGCTATAATGTAAGAGGTCATAACTAGCAAAAGTTGTGATAATGCAAAGGCTCTAGCACTATGGGTAAACACACGGCGAGCCCCTTCCGAATCTGTCTCATAATTTGAGAGTCAGAGACTAAACAAGTGCGTTCTAGTGAATGAACACTTGTGAAAATTACCCGAAATAAATAATAAAGGATATAATTACAAAAGTGGAATTTTAGTCGGTTCGTAGATAGTCTACGGGTGCCTTACGACGGCGTAGAAGTCACATAGAAAGTGCGGATATTTGTGGATGACGATACTTTGAGATTTTCATATTGGAGACTGTAAACTTTATATTTATATATGTATTATAAACGAGAAATCACGGGAGAACGTGTTAAAAGTCTCAGAAAAGAAATACATAAAAAAATTCATATTTTATTATTCATGTTCGAAGCAGTCACATTATTTAAACATTATTATTAGTATTATTATCATTTCAAAGTAAATAAAAATGGAGTACAAATCACCTTCGTGGAATTCCATTGCACAACAATCACTAAAACGTAAACAGTTCCGAGAAATGCAGAGGGTAATTGGGGTTGCTAATGAGTCACAAAGATAACACGATTGCGTTCTACCGATATGTGGTCATTTCAAATGCCGAAATGCAAATGATGGGCCCATTTCACGGGATTAATTCTTATACCCGCATTAAGTAGGGGGTAGTAATGGGGTATCAGGCATAATTACACGCAAAAATATTAACATAAATATTTTGGAATTATGACCTACAGTGCAACAAGTCTAATTGCAACTTTATGCAATTCGACATTTATTTTTCCTGTCAAATTTTTTCTTTTAAATATCTTAAGTATCTGTAGTATACCCCATGGCCAGTTCTGGTTCCAATTTCTAAGTTATAAAAGAATATTTAAGAAATCCATATCAAGAAACTAATAAAATGATGTATCTGGAAACAATCTGGTACGTAGACTTCCGCGGTCGTGGTTCATACTATTAGTTTCAGTGTGACAGACAGTAGCAGTAGTTGAGCTCTGAAGATGTCCCATACGAGTGGGTACGAAACGTCGGCAGTTATACCAGTGACGCAGTTCCAGCCCAGAAGCAGATAGTCTGGAAACAATGTACAATAGAATTAACAATATTAGGAAACTAAATTTCGATTATTAACCAAATTAGAGTATTAAGATAGCGAGTAATAAATAAGTGTTTAAATTCCTTGAAGCCTATTAAAGGAATATTGGTACATAATATGTATTTAAATTATAAACAAAAGCGCCAAATTTAATAAATATTTTCGTCCATGTTATTGAAACGTCTTTGCTCAATTCAATTAGATAAAACAGAAACAAATATATGTCTACTGCGATGCTAGTGTACTCATACATAAGGAAATTTCCCAAGACTTCGCAAGTATGCAAGTTAAGTACTAAAAGTTTTGGATGATGGAAAATATCAGTTTAAATTTAAAGTTATACCACTAATTCAGCGCACTGGTGCGAACTCTATGGAATAGTTTGTGTAAAATCTCTAACATCATCACCAGCAGCTAGAAAAACTAAACTAAACTTAAAGTATCGATCGGTTCATATTAAAAGGTGTTTCTCTTTCAGAAACTACAGAAATTTTATATTTTGAAGTGTTCAAAGAAAGTTAAAAATACATGATTCCTATCTAATGCAAATTACTCAGACATACGAGGATTATTTGACAGAAAGTGAGATTCAAAATTAAATATACGAGCTAGAGTTTGAGCTTTTAAATTAATTTTCAACATATTCGCACTTCAATGTTTTTATTTTTGTAGAACATTAAGTTTGAAGTAGTGCCTACGTATGATTTTCTTTATTTTCTCTGTTTTTTTGTGATTTGTTGCGGGTTAGTTTCCAGCGCCATTAGATCCACCGCAGGCTTGATGGGATGAAATTTCTGGATCTGCTGTCGCAGATTGATAATGAAAGTCTTCTTCCCCAAAGCGGTCTTCACCAAAACTCGTGGTATGAAGATTGCGGTTGGTATTGTTCAATGACCTTTTCATGCGGGAAATAATATGTACACTGTTCGTTAAATTATTACAAATTAGAACACTAACGTTGTATGAAAGCTACATTATTAACAACGCTGTGATATGTGGTATTAAAAAGAAAGAAAACGGTTGATGGAATTACTCCACGAGGGGAGCCGTTTATATTTTGCGAACTGGCAACACTATTAGTGTTGCCTCCGATCTGATGATTGTATCGTAAAATTTGCCATTTTTGACAATATATTTACTTTGACAGTTTTATTATCCGGTCACAATTTCTATTGTTGACAGTAACTTGAAAAGTCAGCGAAAAAATGGAATTAACTCGTGAACATTTTCGTGCAATTATTTTTCATAACTTTCGGCGTGGATTATCTCAACAAGAATGCATCGACGAGCCGAATTCTTTATATGACGATGAAGCACCATCGAAAACTACAGTATATCGTTGGTATAGTGAATTCTCACTTGGACGGTGTTCTTTAGACGATGAATTTCGTGAGGGTCGTCCTAGAAATGCTGTTGTGTCGGAAAACATTAATGCAATGTCTGAATTGATAATGCAAGACCGTCATGTGACATACCGTGAGATCGAGGCATCTCTATATATTAGTATTACCAGCGTGCATAAGATCCTGCATGAACATTTAGCCGTTAAGAAGGTATGCTCACGTTGGGTACCACAAAGTTTGACAATCGCTCAAAAAAGGATTCGCGTCGATTGGTGCAAAGAAATGCACAAAAAATACAATGGCGGTGCTTCAAAGAATACTTCTAAGGTCGCCACAGCTGATGAATCTTGGATCTATACGTATGAGCCCGACAGTAAACAGCAGTCGACTGTGTAGGTATTCCAAGATGAGCCAAATCCAACAAAAGTTGTTCGCGCTCAAAGCACATAAAAAAAATGGTCGCCTGTTTTTTCGGAAAAACCGGTCACGTTGCAACCGTGCCTTTAGAGAGTTATAGAACGGTTAATTCCGATTGGTACCCAACTATTTATTTGCCAAAAGTTTTTGAAGAAATGAAAACAAAACCGAAAACGACAGATCGTTCACCACCATGGTAATGCGAGCCCTCAAACAATTGAATGTTTGACCGGGCAAAATATTGAATCGATAAGTCATCCGCCGTATAGCCCTGATCTAGCACCCTGTGATTCCTTTTTGTTCCCACATGTGAAGAATAAACTTCGTGGCCAACGGTTTTCTACACCGACAGAAGCTGTTGAGGCATTCGAAACTCATATTTTGGAGATACCGCCTTCACAGTAGCAGCAATGCTTTTCGGATTGGTTTAAACGAATGCAAAAATGCATTGATTTTCAAGGAGAATATTTTGAAAAGAAATAAAACTATTTTCGATAATAAAAAATTTTCTTTTGTTTGCTATTGCCGATATATAAGCGGCTACCCTCGTATTATTGTAGGGTAAAACTAAAAAATAGTAGCAAAATATTTATCGCAAACAGTCTAACATTGTAAGAGTCTATTTAATTGTATGCCCCCCTCGAAGACTTTAGCATACACTAACTTATTTTATGATGTAGAAAGTATATTTACTCAGGCAGTTTATGACCGCTGTAAAACTTTTCCGAGATTCTTATCATTTTATTCGTATTACGACTTTCTTTACTCATCTCACGATGATAAGAAATAAGGTCGTCTTCTCGACCTCTTAACTTTATCTCTGCGTAAGTATTTAAGAAACGGATGATTTCTAAAGAAACAGAAAAACTAATTCGAGAGAATTAAGTATTGTAATAAAATACATACCGAAGTCTATGAATCGCTTTCATTTCGGGTAATATGAGAAATTTTGCTAAACTATCCTTTTTTGTGTTAAATTCACGGGAGTGAGCATGTTTGTCCGAACAGAAAAGTCGAAGTAGGGAAAGAGCAATGTTTCATATTAATTTAGTCTGAAATTTATTTTTTATGTACAGATATATGAAGTTAGAATCATAGAAGAATGCTTTTTATGAAATGTGTGTATGGAGAAACAATAAAACAAGCTATTACCTACCTTTAATTCTTTAATTTAAGTGTTATGGGATTAAGAGGCGGTAGTTTACTGTCTCCTTAGTTAATTAATTGATAAAATAATGAAAATATTTCCAGTATTTAATATTCATTTGCACGTGGTCGTTAAAAGCTTAAATGCTGTGATAAATGCAAATAAGAAAAGAAATTGTAGGAATTAATAATTAATAATAGTTTGCGTTGAGCATCAAAAGTCCTGAACGCTGAACGTGTGTTAAGCTGAAAGAAAGATTATACGCGGGAGCGTTTTTATATTCGCGGAATGGGGGACAAGGGGTGGAAATAAAAAAAACCAAATTATTTTTCTTTTTCAATATATTCACCTGCAAGACGGATACATTTTTCACATCTTTCAATTAATTTATTTATACCCTCATAAAAAAATGATTTCTCTTTATCTGCAAAATACGCCGAAACTGCCTCCTTGACTTCATCATCGGCAGTAAATTTTTTACTCCGCAGCTCTTTTTTCATTTTCGGAAACAGGTAATAATCACTCGGGGCCAGGTCTGGGCTGTAGGGTGGGTGATTCACAATTTCGAAGCCCACCTTATGCAGGGCAGCTAACGCAACGCGGCTCTTGTGGACGGGCGCGTTGTCGTGCAAAAGCAGAACACCTTTTGTCAATTTTCCCCGTCTTTTCTCTTTAATGGCTTCTTTTAGTCGCTCTAATATTGAAGCGTAATATTCTCCGGTTATAGAAACACCTTTATCTTTATAATCAATCAACAATATTCCTTCCGAGTCCCAAAATACCGTTGCCATGAGTTTCCCAGCTGATTGTGACACTTTAAATTTCTTGGGAGGTGCTGTGCCCTTTTTATGCCACTGCATGGAGTCTTGTTTGGACTCAGGTTCATAATAATGAATCCAAGTTTCGTCTCCAGTAACAATTCCACTCAATACACCATCCTTGACTTCATAACAGAGGTCCAAAAATGCACGCGAACACTCTACGCGCTGTTGTTTTTGCGGCGGCGTGAGCATTCTCGGCACCCATCTTGCGCTGACCTTAGACATGCCGAGATGATCGTGTAGGATTTTAAAAATTGTTGTATCGGATACTCCAACCATTTCTGCGAGTTGTTTCTTCTTTAGTCGAGCATCTTCGAGTACAATTTGTTCAAATTTTTGGATAAATGCTGGCGTGGTCACCTCAATGCTCCTGCCCGGCTTCGGGTCGTCTTCAAGGGATTCCCTTCCTTGTTTAAATAAACTATGCCACTTGTACACCATGGTTTTTCCTGGACAAGAGTCGCCGTAAACCAATGACATCTCATTCATTATGGTCGCGACTGATTTTCCTTGCCTGGTAAGGAACTTTATAACGGCACGATATTCGATTTTTTCCATATTTCACTTTTCACTCCTGATTATGTTACTTGGTTGACGATAGCTCAAAGACTAACTAACTGTCTAATAACAATGAAACTTCGTATTTATACTAATCATGAGTCGCTGCACAGGCCACGCCCACAATGCGCCTACTCACCCCTCTACAACGCGCTCATTCCGCGAATATAAAAACGCTCCCTTGTATTACGTGCAGAAAGACGTTCGTTCTTGGAAAATAACGACCGTTGGTTTAATAGAGGCTAACATTACGTGGCAAAAGAAAAAATTTCGCATCTAGATATAACACAAAGAATGTAATAATAATAATTTGTATTAAAGACGAGTTATATTTAATAAATAAAATTAAATAATTATAAATGATAAAAAAATTATTATATATACAAACAAGGTATGCAAGAATAATTAAGAAAAGATTTTCTTTAAAAATAGGTTAGTGAGAAATTCACTGTTAATCGCCGGGTAAGGCGATACTGTGATTGATTCTGAGTCGACAATCCTAATACAGAAATGTTTTGTCATTTGTTAAGACATTGCTTGAAAGAAATAAAGAACTGTAGATTTGGCAACATGGTATAAAACCATCAAAAATCAGTAGGGATTTTATTTAAGTCATTAGACTTCAATCAAATTTCTTTAGGAAATAACAATAATAATTATAATTAACTTAAATACTGAAAACTGGTAACCCATGTAACCAATGCGTTACGCATATCTGCGGTAATTAATTGTATTGCGCTGCAAATTCTATTTATTAATTCCTGTTCATTGATCGTAGGTATCGCATAAACTTCTTCCTTGACGACAGCCTTTGTGTCAGACGACTCACATACGCTCTGAATAGAATGGCCTGCATTATGATCTAACTCTACTTCTTAAATATCTCTTCTCTATCTGCTGTGAAACTCAACTATCTTCTCGATCTCTCAGGCTCAACTCTTCTGAACCCTGAAACCCCATTAATTCTTCTTAAAATTCAAAGACTATTTATAAAATTACCAATTTCTGTGACGCACTCTAAATACAAAGAGATTATTCTCTTCCTCCCGCCTAAGTTATTATTTTTAAGTGCAAATCATAAACTTAGATAATACAATATACATAATGAATTTAATAACGACTGTAGAATTGAAACTTTCTGAGAGTACATTAAAGAAAATACATAATAGATTCAACACACAAAATTAAAAGTATAGGATTATATAAATTATACATTCTTTTCACATGGAATACTTAATAAGTACAATAACTGTACCTCAAAGGATATGAGCTGTATTTAAAAGATTAACATTCATTACTGCCTTGAAATTAAACTTATAACACAAATATAAATGCATTCCGACTATACAATGCATTTATGTTCTTTGTATAATTAGATCCTTTCAGAGAAGTACTTTAATAATACATTAAGGGAAAGTACACATAAATGCACTTATAACTAAATTAATATAAATATCATAAGGTATTAAAACCTCGCTTCTGAGGAGTATCATAATACATTTACATTCGGAAATACCAATTAAGTAACATTTTTATTTGAATGAAATTAAAAATAAAAATATTCTATTCAAAATGTTACGGGTACCATTGTCCAGCTTATGTAAATGCGGGATAGTGATGACAAAAATTGTTTTCTAATTTAACAAATAAATAAAAATTTAATATTAAATACAAAATACTCATTTACGAAAATGATAAGCTCGTCGTTAGACGAACATTTCTTTCCACCTAGTGCTGTTTTCAATTTTGGAAAAAGGTGGAAGTCGGAAGGGGCTAGATCCTACGAATAAGGCGCATGCGGTACTAATTGGAAATGCAACTCGTGGATTTTGGACATCGCAACTGTACTGGTATGCGAGGGAGCGTTGTCTTGGTGAAACAGAATCTTTTTCTTTGCCATTCCTGACCGTTCAGCACGAATCCAAACATTTAATTTTTGTAGAAGTTCTGCATAATACTGTCCGTTTATTGTGGCACATTTCTGAAGGTAATCAATGAGCAAAATGCCCTTTGAATCCAAAAAATTGATGCCATCACCTTGTTTGCCGATAAAGTGGTTTTCGCTTTCTTTAGAGGTGCAGAACCACGTTCTAACCATTGTTTCGTCTATTGTTTAGTTTGGGGTGTACTATAGTATATCCTAGTTTCATCGCAAGTAGCAAGTCGCCTATAAAAATCAACCGGATTCCGCTTATAAAGGTCCAAACACTCATTGGAACTGCGCAAACGAGTGAACTTTTGATCAGTCGTAAGCAATCGCGGCAACCATCTTGCCGAAAGCTTGGAAAGGCCCAATTCTTTCGTTAAAATGTGATGTAAGCATTCTGTTGAAATATCTACCATGTCTGCTATCTCTCTCACTTTGAGTCGTCGATCTTGCGTAATAATATTATGGATTTTTATAACCATTTCCTTAGAAGTCACGATTTTGGGTGCTTCAAAGCGCGCTTCATCAACACAACTTATTCTACCACGTTTAAATTCATTTACCCATCTACTTATTGTGGCGGATGATGGAGCAGATTCACCTAATGTTTCACGTAACTCATCTTTTATTTCGGTAGCTTTTATACTCTGAATTACGAAGTATTTAATCACCGCACGATATTCTGCTTTTTCCATTTTAACAAAACGACGTGTTGCTTCTTTTTTAAATCAGCTGTCAAAAATAAACTAATCAACCGATTTATCTAAATATCGGAATGTAAACATATAAATAGGCAACCTAAATTACAGTGCATTTGTTTTAGCAATTAGAGCGCTACCTATGTGTCATTCTCACTACTTGTCAAACTATCCTCGTACATCTGCCCGAATTGTCATTACTTTCGAGAGTTTTAATTCCTTTGGAAATGTTTATAGACTATTTAGATCATACCAAAACGCTGGACGAATATTTAATACAAATAATAAACAATCAGATATTCCGCATCTGACATACCCAGTCTATGCATCCTAGGATTAAACTTACAAACGATCGCAAAATACGCGATATTGAAGAGTCAAATTTCGTCCGTTATAAGCTCCATACACTCGCTCAGTGATGCATTGTAAATGACTTCATTACAGTGATGTATTCAACCCGTCTTGTTTTCCGCGCAAAACTAGACACACGTTATAGTTGAACGGCTCTGATTACTTATCATTAAAATTATTACAAGCAAAGGATTCTCTACAGCGAATGCATATTACATGTATATCAACTCAAGACTGCAACAATGGCATACAATTGGAACTTCTTTAATTAACAACGGACAAAAACCGTCTCGTCTCCCGAACAAAACGTAGGATGAATAGCGTTAGACGGAATTTATACTGTGTCAGAATTTATGCAACATTCAGTAGTCCGCATGAGGTCGCACTCAGAAACTTTCCACATTAATATTTTCGCAAGCCGAACTGCCCTCTTCGCCTCCCACGTCTCCACACAATTTTTTTCCTCCGTTCTCGGTCCGCCTGTGTTAAATTTTCCAACGCCGTACAAGATTCATTACATTTTTACGAGTCCGCTGAAAAAATAATCTGGAAAAGTCGAAGTGCATATATTTTTTGTGTTAGAAAATGTGAAAAGTTGAATTTGGAAAAATGTGTTTTAAAAATTCTCGGAGAAGATGAATGAACTTAAAAGGCTATTTTTCTGACGTTCCTTAAAACTCCTAGATTATTGTTAGAATAAAATTAAATGTCGAACGTCTATATTCATGACTAAATGGAATATAATTACTTCAGAATCTAAATCTGATGTGTAAAAAGCCCAGATTTAGATGTCCTGTTAATACATGGACAGTGTTCAGCTCTAATGAATATGCTCTGCTTCACATTTTAATCAATCTAAATAGTAACTTGATGAGAAAACAATACCTTCATCTTTTATTCAAACGAACGAAAAACAAGGCCGTGTAATTCCGCTAAAATAGATATCTAAGTCATCATTGTGTAAAAAGACGAACACTTTATGTTGACGAATTGCCATTGAATTTGCATCGAAAATGTACGATAAAGACACAGAGATTCGTTCGTAAATAACACAAGTTTACCTGAGGAGAGGTGAATCCTTCGAAACGCGTAGTAAAAAGAGTGTTATTAACACTTGAATGACTTTTATCGTTCACTCAATAGTAATTCGCCAAGTTAAAGTGTTCGTCTACGCAATGGAGACTTAGTTACATAATTTTTATCTCAATCCAAAATATGAATGATTGTGTCTTCTTGCAAAATCAACTAAACGTAATTAATGATTGGTGCGAAGCTAACTGTTTACAGATGAATTTATGTAAATGTAGGATTATGACATACACAAGGAAGCTCAACCCAATTGGGTACGACTATTTATTGCGTGCTACTTCATTAACAAGGGCTAACCTAGTCAAATATCTTGGCGTTTTATTTGATGAGAAACTCACGTTTGTCAATCAGATCGAGAATGTCGCCTTATATGTGAAGAAGTCGTTGGGTTTTATTATACGAAATTGTATAGCGTTTACTTCTATACGCACAATGAAGTGTATTTTTCGCTCGTTAGATCGAAACTTGTATAAGCGATTTTGGTATGGTATCCTTACTATCATGTCCATAAGAACACTTTGGAAGCTGTGTAACGCCAGTTTTTAAAATATCTATCCTTTCGAGTTGATGGCTTTTATCCAGCACAGGGTATTGTCCAGTTTGAATTGCTGCAACTGTTTAATGTCACCTCGCTAGAAGACAGATCCATCTCTACTGGTTTAATGTTTTTATATAAACTTTCACATAATGACGTCGATAGTGCTTCCCTCCTTCAAGAACTGAATTTTCACATTCCTTGATTGTCGGTTCGTTATCACACTACATTTTCCTGTCCACCTTCTAGAACTAATATAATGTTAAAGTCGCCTCTGTATGTAATGTGCAGTAATTTTAATAAAATATTTCGTGCAGGAAATATTCATAATTACTCCATGGGAGCACTACTCAGACTAGCAATTGAGGACAAGTATGGGGAATTGCTAAGTTTTCATTTTTTCTCTGCTTGTTTCTGTACTTTTGTATATATTTTTCTCGTGGTTTGTTCAAAAGGAAAGGTGAATTTAGAATTTTCGCGCGCTGTGTACATTCGATTATCGAAATTTTTTTTTTGTTATGTTGATACACATGTGTTAGTCATATGTTGGCATTACCAGCCAATTTAGATTAGTAGTTTGTTGTTGACAACTGAAAAGCTTAGTCAGATTTGTGTGTCTTTCGATTTTTGACTTTTGAAAAAAATTGATCGAAGAATATGTATTAAATTTTGCGTTAAAAATGGAATAAAGTGCTCCAAGGCACTTGAAATGTTGACTGTGGTATTCGGCGAATCCACTTTGTCTTAAAAAAGTGTTTATAAGTGGTACAAGCGCTTTACAGAAGGCCGAGAAAATGCACTCCAAGTTCGATCAAATGTGAAGGTTTTGCTCACTATTTTCTTCGATTACAATGGCGTGGTGCATCATGAGTTCTTGTCAACAGGTCGCAGGGTTAATAAGGAGTACTACAAGGAAGTTATGCAACGTTTGCGTGAAGCAATACGGCTCAAACGGTCGGAATTGTGGAAGGAAAATCATGGATTCTGGATCACGATAATGCACCAGCTCACATCAATGCTTGTTCGCGATTTTTTGGCCAAAAACAACACCCTAATCATGCCTCAATCACCTTATTCACCAGATTTGGCTCCCTGCGACTTTTTCCTTTCCCAAAACTAAAGGAACGCGTTTTGCCACAATTGATGAGATAAAGTCAGAATCGAAGAACGAGCTAATGGCCATACCTAAAAGCTCATTTCAGAAGTGCTTCGAGGACTGGAAGAAGCGCTGGCATAAGTGCATTATATCTGAGGGGGGTTACTTTGAAGGGGACAAAATGGATATTGATGAATAAATAAATACTTTTCAAAAAAATTCAAAATTCACCTTTCCTTTTGAACGAACCACGTATGTAAAGAATTATTATGTTTAGTTATAATAATAATAATAATAATAATATTTATTACATTCCATTATGTCAAAAAAACATAGAATATGTCATAAATGTAAATATGTAATATATAACAAGGAAAAAACAATCACAGATATAAATAGATATTAAGTATATATACATATGCGTGCAGTTGACCTATGCTATACGCCAATGTCTACGCTTGATTCAAAGAAGTCTTCCACACTGTAGAACTCTTGCTCTATCAGCCAAAACTTAAAAATAATTTTAAACCGGGCCAACGGCAAGCTCTTGATCCGAAACGGTATGTGGTTGTATATTTTTATGCAATGGTGAACGACATTTTTTTGTATTTTTGTAAAATACGTTTGTGGGGGCACAAGATGCATATTTCGAAGGTTTCGCGTAGCATGTGCATGATTCGTTTCGTATTTTTTAAAAAATTCATTATAGTTTATCCTCACATGTAGCGCGCACTGAAGTATATAAATTGAGGGCATTGTCAGTACTTTGGCAGACCGAAACACACCCACACAACTCTCTGTTTGTTTCATTCCATAAATTGCTCTAATACACGACTTTTGGAGGACAAATATCCTCCGCCAGTCCATGGAATTGCCCCAGAACACCACACCATACTGGAGCCTCGAATGTACGTAGGCGAAGTAAGAAAGCAGCCCCGCCTCCACACCAACGTTACGAGCAATAACACGCAAGCAGTAGCAGAACCGAGACAGCCCCCCTGATAGTTCGTTGATGTAGGGTTTCCAGGAGAGCTCAGAGTCAACCCTAAGGCCAAGAAATGGCGCGTCACACTTAGAGGCAAGCACTTCATCACCCACGACCACATCAGTTGGTAAACTGTTACCAAAGGTCAGCAGATGGGTCTTGGATAGATTTAGGTGTAGATTATTTGCCGCAAACCACTTCCCCTTATGATTTAGGAAATTTAATATTTAGTTTTTGTTCCTCTTGAACACGTTCGTGTGTATGCATGATTATTATTGTCCTATTAATGGACAAAATATAAATAAATAGTGAATAAATTAAATAAATGAATTACAACTGTAAGGAAATAATACTTGACTTTTTCAGTATTTGTAATTTGTAAAACATACTTTTGTCGTTTTTTCAACGATTATTTGCATAGTTCATATAAATGTTTACACGTACTACTATTTAAGTCCGTTTAATGATTGAAAAAGGAACAAATCTAAACGTACCAACCTTTTAATTCCTAACTAATCTACTATTGACAAGACATCCACTATTGCAACCTCTGAAACTTTATAAAAATATCAGTCATGTCATGTTCGTGACGTTAAAAAATTAAATTTATAATACTGTTTGGAAACTGAATCAAACAGGTCAAGTTCTAGAATGTGCTGTGAGATTCCGTAATAATAAAATTTAACTGGCCGGTAGTCATGTACCATAAACTCGTTTACAACATAATCACACGTCAGGGAGACATTCAAAACCAGAAGTAGGTTTTGCTTGACCCACAAACTCATTTTAGACAAATTTACTCAATTTTTTACTTTGTTTAGTAACGCTCGATAATACAGAAATATTTTAAGTGTCGACAAAGGAAGGATGTTAAATATTTTGTAAAATTGACAAATATTTCCCTAGTGGCAGTTCAAAAAGTTTAATAAATTATTCTATTTGGTTCTACGATGGTCAAAAGTAAACGTACAATTACGCTTTTCTTTAAATTGCCAGTACGAGTCTGCAGTAGTCGTAAATTATTTTTGAAAGTATACTGAGATGCGAAATTCGTCTTTTATACATTTACTAAGACATAACATTGTCTTTTTAGTATCACTCTTATCTGTTACTGTTTATCAATACTTCCACCACGAAAGTGTTAAGAAACATATTTTAGATGCGATCTTTTAGAAGCTCTGATTGTAAAGACTTTATGTGTTTCATAAAGATATGCATTTAACGATCTTTTTATGTAACATTACTTGGTGCTTGGCGATAAGATGAATTAGTTTGTTTATCAATTAATGACTCTTAGCTTTTTGAATATTTGCGTTAAAATTGTGCCATGTTTAGCTTTTCCCTTATTTATATTACTTTTATGATGACGAATTGCATTTTTATGATTGTGTAAAAAATTCGTTGCTTTCAGTTATGTATAAATATATAACTAAGCGTTTAACGATGGTTAATTAATGACAATTAATGTTTTCTGATATTCCAACGTTATTATTACCGAACTACGAACAGAATCTCTTTAAAATAAAAACAAAAGCTTACTATTTTGGCGAAATTCATTTATTTTATTCAAAGTAGTTGCCTTCCGCTTCAATACAAAATTTTGCAGGATCAATTAAAATGTCGAATGAATTTTTAAGTTCATCTTTAGAGATGTCCCTCAAAATTGCTGTCGACGCCCTTTTAATGGCTCCGACGTCTGCAAACGCTATCCTTTCATCGGCAAATGTAGTTTGGAGAATAGACAGAAATCACAGGGGGTCGAATCCGGTGAATACGGTGAATGGTTAATGGTTAAAATTCCAGTTGTAGTTAGAAAATCAGTGATAAGCTTCGAGAGATGAGATGGTGCATTATCATGTAACATACGTCAGCTATCATTATCACGATATTGAGGGCGCACAGGACGAATACGCGCCAAGCGACGCTTCATAGCACCGAGATAATATACCGCATTAACTATTTGACTAGTTGGTACTAACTCTTTGTGCACTATGCCTTTCGAATCATAAACACAAATCAACATTGTCTTCACTTTTGACTTCTCCAAACGGCTTTTTTTTGGTCTTTCTTCGTTTGGATGCTTCCATTCAGGGCTTTGACGCTTGGTCTCTGGATCATATTGAAAACACCGCGTCTTATCGCCAGTTACAATAGAATACTTGAAGTTTTCGTCCTTTCTTGAGTCTTTAATCAAGTCTGTACAATGTTGAATTCGGTAAGCTTGTGCGCTACAAACCTTGTACAAATCTTTCTCACAAATGCTGTGCCAAATGCGATGAATTGAGTCCTTGGAAATATTTAATTCCATTCCGACGTATCGCAGTGAGACTTTCTGCTCATTTATGATAAATTCACACATACGTTACTTTCCATAATCACAGATTTTTTGCACCAGGATGTTCGTCGTCATTTACGTCCGTACGACCGTTTTTAAATCGTTTATACCACTCACCATATACTTGTTTCATCAAATTAAACGGTAAACGATTTACCGAGTTTAAAACAGAACTTGAAATTTGTTCTTTGTTCAAAATTCATTTTTCGACCAATGCCAAATACACACACTGTTACTTTATGCGCAATTTCTCTGCTTCTAATAATGCAAATGGCATGATATTTTGACATAACATTTGTGAAAGATATACCTTACCGACGTATATTTTTTCAATAGATGGCGCCACTAAGAATTTCTATTTTAAAAGAGTTCAATTTTCTCTGCGACAGTAGTAATTACAGAAAATATATTTAAATTCTTTATATTAAATCAGAACTTGAACCTGTATCTACCGTTCTCTAGACGGTTGCTATAACTAGTTGAGTCTCCGAGCAGTATATTTTCCGATCTTTTAATGCACCGTAAAATTTCATAACCAGTATACTTATCGGACAATTTGGTCTTTATTTTTATTAGCTCCTCTGATGTAAGCAATAAAAAAAGAATTATTGATAGAAGGAGAGTAGGAGATCAATGTATTTTACAATACATTGGACTTTTGCTTACTCTAGAGACAGAAAAATAGTTTCATCAGCTGAAAAGGCTGTCTGACTGGCTAATGTTACTCCAGTAAATAATTTCAAAAGTAAATGTTTAATCTGTATTCCGACTTAACACTTGGTGAATTTTTTATTACCCAAAAATGGCCAAAGAGAAACAGATTTATGTAGTTCAAACGACGAGGTACTATTTGGAATTGGTAGAGGACTCCAAACAGTTTTACTATACGGAGGTTATAAAAAAGCCAGATTCCAGCCACACTAAGTGTAGAGAATTGAACTACGTACAAAAATAAATACAAAGTTAAATTGCGCCATCTTCCTCAGGTAGAGAACAGTTTACTGTAGCCTTGTATTATGAATAATTAAAGTACTAAAGAGGTAATATTTTAACATGAGTTTCCGATGTCTAAATTTGGTAGTAACTAAACTTTCTCTAGGGAATAAGGTCCTAATTTCAAAGATTAATTATTAAATAAACCAATTTAATATTCAGTTATGATTATCAGCCAACAAATCGAACAGCATTTTACAACGTTTGAAAATGTTGAATTGAAAAATCTTGCATAACATCGGTACAACACCCTACAGTATTGTTAAACGAAGTCATTTATAAAGACCGTTAGGTATGTATTATAATAAAATTCTCAATTTAAATATCAAATGAAAGAAATTCCTAAGTTTCTACTTCCCAAAATGCTAAATCCATACCATTTTTACACAATATCAAAATAATATTGCTCCGAAGTATCCTAGATATTTGAAATTATGTGCAGGCGAACAACCACTAAGTGCATAATTTAATTGGGTAAATATATAAAGTTTGCAGTTACAAAGCGAGCACAATTGTTCATTTGAGATTGGTCTAAAGTTGAATTGGTATTGGGAATGTTGATTGTTGGAGTATTAACTACTGCAGTAAGTCAGTCTAAAGTTTCGTATATGTAGAGAGAATGTACTTAGCACTTTAGGGGCAGTATTGACGAATCTTTTTCGTTCTTTGGATACATTATCATGAGCAACATTTTAACGGAGAGAATATCAGCTTAAATATGATAAAATTCTGTAAAATAAAAGCAGACGTGGCACAAGCTATTATGCACTTAAATGTTTTAAAGTTTTTGGTTGTTAAATTGAAAAATGTTTTGAAAACATATCTTATTGATAAATCATTTTATTACCATTGAGTTTTTGGTTAAAAACTTCAGTAATATACAGATGTATGCAAAGTTATAATGCCTTAATATGTCAAAGTATTGCTTAGTTTATTAATTTCTAATTAGATGTTGTAAATCGGTATGTACGAAGGGTACTAGGAAAGTTTTGCAATACAGCTTTGTTTATTTAATTTTTTTTTCAAAGTAATTTCCTCTACTCTCAATACACCTCTCCATCCTCTGAAACCAATCTTTAAACCAGTTCTGCCAAGTTTCACTAGGGGTTAAACCACACTCATTGTCCCAAACCCGCAGAAGGTCCTCATCACTGGAAAACCGCCTCCCTTTTATCTTCATTTTCACATGCGGGAATAGTGCAAGGTCGCAGGGAGCAAGATCTGGACTGTAGGAAAGGTGTTAGAAAAGTTTCAATCCTGTCGTGATCAAATATTTGGTGCAGGCTTTGGCGCGGTGAGCTGGAGCATTATCGTGATGGAGGCACCAGGTGTCCATTCTTGACTTTGGCCGCAGATTCTTCATAGAACCAATGACTTTAGGCAGATACTGTTCAGTATACCACTTAGCTGTAACTGTCTTCTGTGTGTCCAAAACGACGCGTTCTACAATTCCACTCGATTTGAAAAATAGAGATCGGAATTTTCTGACAACTACATGTGTGTCCTCATCATCAAAGACCCAAACTTTGTTTTGAGCTTTGGTCAGCACGTCGTAATAGTACAGCCAAGTCTCGTCACCTGTCACGATGTTGTCCACATACCGAGATTGACCCTTATTAAACTTTTTTAGCATCTCCCGGCACCAAGTTACACGTCGTGTCATCTGCTCTTCAGTTAGTCGATGCGGCACCCAGAGAGAACAATGTTTCCTCACGTGCAAATGATCATGCAGAATCGAACGAATTGCTGGTGCATTGAGGCCTGAAGTACCCTCCATCTATTGGTAGGTCACTCGCCTGTCCTCGCCAAGCATTTTCCTCACAGTAGGAACGTTTTCGTCCGTAACTGACGTTTGTGGCCTTCCCGGCCCCTCAGCAACCTCCACAATTAAATTTCCCGTTTGGAATTCTCTATGCCACCTGAATATCGTTGTAGGATGTGGACAAACATCACCTGGTGCAGGAATCATTTCCTCGAAGCACTGGTTTATGTTTAAACCACGCACGAAATTATAACGCAAAACTGCCTTTATCTCATTTCGTGACCACGATGCCATCGCAAGCACTCTACACTTTCACTGCTAATGAATAACTAAGCCCATCGACATGGCGCGGCGGCTACTATGCGCGTATGAACATATCTCAACATGCAGCAACAAACAGCTTCCTACGATTCATTGTTGCATCATATTGCAAAACTTTAATAGTACCTTTTGTAATAAATTAATTAACAAGTCATACTTTTTTCGTCATTATTATTAAATAAACAAAATAGGTAATTCAATTAACAATAAACAATAGTTTTATGTAAAACTCGCTAAAACTCATAATGTTTTCTGTTATAGAAATAATTATTACAGTACATCAATGCTGAAATATTACAATATATCTGCCCCACGTTTGAATAATTTTTTTTTACCTAATACTAAGTATAATATATGGTGACAGCTACTGTCCGGGCATTTTGATTTTACGCGTAAATAAAATTCTCCCAAAAAAAAAATCCTAACCATTTATCACACAAAGATTTTCAAATTACCGCTGACAGATACATTAGTTAAAAAATTACCTGTGCTTTATCGAACGAATCTGTCTTCATTACAGATTTGGCGTGTTTGAATATTTTTCCAATTTTATGCCCAACATTATTTATTTTTCGAAAAAATCCGATTACGATGGACAAATGCTGACAAATAATTCTAGCTACGCGAAGTGTACGCAGATTTTTTGCCTAACGAGGAATATTTTTAAATTTTATTTAATTTGAAGTAGAAAAATTAATCCAATACTAGGTTTCAATTATCAATGTGTTACAATTTGTAATTTTTAATGACTCTTTATTGCTACAGTATAGTCATGTAATGAAACAACTCATTAAATATAATGAATAGACTTATTCGCAAAAACAAAAAAAAACAAAAATTTTATATGACAAATATGTAAAGCTGGACGGAGGGTATTCTCAGGTACTAACAGGAATAGAGTGTTCCACAATTGAGCAACTAAAGTTAGCAAAAATTAAATCCAGTAATCTAAAGGGTTTTCCAATAGGGACTTGACAATTTTTAATTCAATTTGTGAACGCACCCTTTCACTAATCATCGAACTGTCACTGTCAATTTATTCAGTAAACTTAACATTTTCATCATGGTAAAGTACACGAACGAACAGCGTCTGCAAATTATAAAAATTTACTACAGAAATTCGGAGTCGGTGACCGCTACTTTAAGACCGTTAACTCCGATTTTCGGTCGTAATTCTCGCCCTAGTAGACAGGCAGTAACAAGTTTAGTGCAAAAATTTGAGTCTACATATTCGTTGTGTGATGTTGCCGTGCCAGTGAGACAACGGGTTGGTCGAAGTATCGAAAATATCACTGCCGTTGAAACGTCCGCAGCAAATGATCCAAATCAGTCAATTCCACGGCGTTCTCAAGAGTTGGGCATCGCCCAGACCACTTTATGGCGAATTTGGGTAAGGATCTTGGTTTACTCCCATACAAGATCAAACTGACTCAAGAATTGAAGCCGATAGACCATTTCAAGCGACGTACGTTCTTCGATTGGGCACTGGAAAAGATGCGCCAAGATGATCAATTTCATCACAAAATCATTTTCAGTGAAGAAGCTCATTTTTGGCTCAATGGGTTCGTCAATAAGCAAAATATGCGTTATTGGTCGGGTGAAAATCCACATGTGCTTCATGAAACACCACTTCATCCACAAAAAATAACTGTTTGGTGCGGCTTGCATGCCGGCGGCGTCATAGGGCCATATTTTTTCGTCGACGATAATGATCGTCACGTTACTATGAATGATAATCGTTATCGCGCCACGATTACCGATTATTTTTGGCCCGAATTGGAAGATATGGACTTGGACAACATGTGGTTTCAGCAGGACGGTGCCACAAGCCACACAGCACACGTTACAATCGATTTATTGAAGAGTAAGTTTGATGAGCGTGTTATCTCAAGAAATGGACCAGTCGATTGACCGCCTCGTTCGTGCGATTTAACGCCTCTAGGCTTTTTTCTTTGGGCTACGTCAAGTCATTGGTCTATGCCAACAAGCCGACAACGTGGGAAGAGCTCAGAGCCAACATTGAACGCGAAATAGCAGCCGTTTCGGCCGAATTGTGTGGCCGAGTCATCGAAAATTGGGTCCAACGAATCGACCGCTGCAAACGTGCCCGCGGTGGCCATATGAACGAAGTCGAGTTCCATTCATAAATGTCTTGATTGTACTTCAACCCGATAATAAAGATTTTGAAATATCTCAAATGGTCTGCATTTTATTTTGAAAAAAAGTTGTCAAGTCCTTATTGGAAAACCCTTTATTATTTCTATTTGCAACAGTATTAAGTTAAAACATTTGTAATACCCTCACGAGGCTTGTAAAAGCTTAAACCTATGGTTATTTACGTTACTAACAGCATTTAATTTAGGATAATTAAAGGCCCCAGCAATTACAGTTTTTTTATTAATAAAATTGAAAGCTAAATTTTCAAAATATAGTTCGTAATCGTTCTTACATACGAGGTATAGCAATTAAATAACCATTCCATCGCACCGCAGCAACGGGCGGGGTTGTAATTAAAATTTCGACCTTGATATTTCCCAAGCAACAACCCGTAGTTACGTCTCTTTGTCTGCTTTACTTTAGACTTTTAATTGTAGAGAAAGCTGTTATTTAGTAGTGCCGTGATATTGGTTGACATAAAAATCGAGCAGCGAATTGACCTGAAATTCCTTGTCAAAATGAAAAAATCGACAACAGAATGTTTACAAGGAAGTAAATTTGATAGAGACCTGTAGTTAAGTAACTTAATCACTCTAGGTTGATACATAACCCCTTTCCACAATAATTTTCGTATTTTGTATACCTATTTCGACAACTAAGTTGTCATCATCAACAGATAATTAAACAGTGTTGCACTTAGAAACCATGATAAAATACGCACAAAACAAATTTCGTGCACAACTTGGACTGTCAAAAGGCAAAACGTACACTGTTTAATTATCTGCTGATGATAACAACTTCTGTATACAGAATACAAAAATGTTTGTGGAAAACGGTTGTATGTCAACCTTAAGTGATTTAGTTAAAGGAGGTGTTTGGTGATATTATTATGTCTCGTGCCTGAATTTTTGAATGGCACCAACGGTTTCCTAAAGTTCGGGAAGAGGTCGAAGATGATGAACATCCTGGTCGACCTGTGACTGCAAGAACTGAAGTGAACATTCAGAAACATTCGGATGATTGCCGATATGGTAAGCATTAACTAAGAAACAGGAAGACACATTTTGCATGATGAATTAAATATGAAAAATGTTCGTGTTCACAATGCCCTATCTGTGAAGCAGTTTTTAGTGGACAAGCGCATTGCTGTCCTTGACCATCCTCAGTATTCGCCAGATCTCGCACCATGTAACTCCTACCGATTCCAAAAGTGAAAGTGCATTAAAGAGAACATATTTTCAGTCTGTTGAACATATAAAAGCTGATATCTGATGGACTACACCAATGTTTTGAATAATGTAAGATAGACATAATAGAAGAGAATCTAACTATATTAGTAACATGGATATTAAAAGATAACTCGATATCAGAATACACTCCCAAGAGGGACAGAAGCAACCTCGTATTTGTATTCTAATAAAGATTTCCTACGGGTGTAAGACATAACCTTGCATTTAGGAGTATTCGATATCAACCTATTTTCACTACACCATTCATAAGCACCAGTCAAATTATGCTGTAACCCCTCACAATCAGCCTCTGATGCTACAATTGAAAAAATTTTGACGTCATCCGCAAACATCGATATCTGGCAATTCACAGAGTCTGGCAGGTCGTTAGTGAAAAGCAAAAATAGAAGTAGTACTAAGTTAGACCCCTGTGTTACTCCAGATGTAATAGAACGACGATCAGAAGAAAAATTATTGTATGAAACAACAAATTCACGATCCTCAAGGTAGGATTGAAGCAAACTCACTAACGAGCCACTGAATCTCAAACACCGCAGTTTCGACAAGACGTATCCGTAGTCAATGCGACAATACGATCCTCAAGGTAGGATTGAAGCAAACTCACTAACGAGCCATTGAATCCCAAACATCGTAGTTTCGACAAGACGTATCCGTAGTCAATGCGACAATACGATCCTCAAGGTAGGATTGAAGCAAACTCACTAACGAGCCATTGAATCCCAAACATCGTAGTTTCGACAAGACGTATCCGTAGTCAATGCGATAAAAGGCCTTAGCCATATCAGTGTAAATGACGTCCACCTGGTTCCAACTATCCAATGCCTCCGAAACATATTGGGAAAAGATACAGAGGTTTGTTATAGTAGAACGCTTGGAGACGAAGCCATGTTGTGTCGTGGAAACAATACGGTTTACTGAGGAGTAAATGCGTCTATACAGTACTGCTTCGAACACCTGTGCTATGTTAGACAGCAATGATACCGGTCTGCCATTGGAGATGTCAGAAATATCTCCACTCTTGAATATGGAACATACCCTTGCCAATTTCCACTTAGAAAGAAATGCAGCTGTTCTTAAAATTAAGTTAAACAAATAGAGCAGAGGTTTGGACAGAACGGTACTGCAATCTTTTAATAAAAACTTGGTACTATAACAAACCCAGATGTTAATTTATTTTTCTTCATTTTCTGAAAAAGATACATCAACAAAACATTTATTAAAACTGTCCCCATTCAACTTAAAGTTGGAAGAATCGCTAAAAACGCTGCAAAAATGATCGGCGAAAGCGTCGACGATCGATTTCGAATTGTTATAAAAAGAGTCATCTTTATCCATGTTACTCGGTATCCTGCTTGAACCTCTTCTAGAGCCAATGAAGGACCAGAACCTTGTAAGATCCTGACGTATGTCATCCTCAACTTCGGCCATATTATATAAAGATTTGTCTCCTCCAAATTTTTGTATATGATAATCACTTCTATAACAATGGTTGTTAAGCTTTTAATTTGTTTCTGTTCTGGAACTTAGTAAAAGTACGCTTCAATAAATTCCATCTACAAGTAAATCAGATCACGGAACATCTTTCGAACTGGAATTTCAAATAAACAAAGTTTCATTTTACATAAATTTAAGTGCGCATTTCCTGTCGCACAATTTCCAATAATGTTAAAGCGCAATTGAACTTTTCCGTAGCAAACGCAAACTTGGATTAAAGAAACATTCAATTGTACTTTTCGCTCGCTGCTCTGTCTCTTTGAACTTCTTTCGATTCTAATAAAACTTTGTTTTAATGTCCACCAGCAACTATAACAAAATTAAGCAAAAAAAGGGAGCTCGGAAATGGCAAAATTGAACGGAGATTAAAATTAAAGTTTGCATTGGATAATTATCGGTAAACTGAAAGTTATAATTGATCAAAGAATCGCGACCGTTGCAGCTCTCGTTATTAATGAGTATTATTATGCAAGTTAGAACAAGTTATTACCTATGCAATTAATCTAATTAGATAATATTTGACTTATCGAAGTACGTGTTGCAAATGTTATGTGGCGCTATTTCACCTATTTGCAAAATGCTCGTACATCAAAGTACTGGAAATAAGGTAATGAAATTAAATTTACATAGCGTGTGACACATGTATTTTTCGATTTCTATTCGAAAGAGCAAATATAATTATCCTAATAGCTTTTTCATGGGAAATTAAACAATTTTATAATTATACTCGTGCAATAGTTCACCTGGTTAATATTATGAAAAGGGTGAATTAAAATTTGTTGTTAATCAAATTGATTATATTTCGAAGCAATAATATATGCAAAAAAGTGTCGAAACTTGAGAGGGGATAAAGTTTTAAATTAAATAAGTCAAACATACATAAAAATAAATAGATATCAAGCATATGCAAAGGGTACTAGGGAAGTTTTGCAATACAGATTTGTTTATTTAAATTTTTCAAAGTAATTTCTTCTACACTCAATCCACCTCCCCATCCTCCGAAATCAATCTCTGAACCAGTTCTGCTTAGTTTCACACACCTCCCCATCCTCCGACACCAATCTTTAAACCAGTTCTGCCAAGTTCCATTAGGGAGTAAAGCACACTCGTTGTCCCATGCCCGCAGAAAGTCCTCATCACTGGAAAACCGCCTCCTTTTAGCTTCATTTTCACATGCAGGAACAACGCAAGATCAACGCAAGCAAGATCTGGACTGTAGGGAGGGTGCTTGAGAAGTTTCAATCCTGTCGTGGTCAAATATTCGGTGCAGGCTTTGGTGCGATGAGCTGGAGCATTATCGTGATGGAGGAACCAGGTGTCCATTCTTGACTTTGGCCGCAGGTTCTTCATAGATCCAATGACTTTAGGCAGGCACTGTTCAGTATACCACTTAGCTGTGACTGTCTTCTGTGTATCCAAAACGACGCGTTCCACAATTCCACTCAATTTGAAAAATACAGCTCAATCATTTTCTTCTTATAGATCGGGTGTGTCTTCATCATCAAAGATCCAAATTTTGTTTTGAGCTTCGGTCGGCACACCGTAATAGTACAGCCAAGACTCGTCACCTGTCACGATGTTGTTCACATACCGAGATTGTCCTTTATTAAACTTTTTTAGCATCTCCAGGCACCAAGTCACACGTCGTGTCATCTGCTCTTCAGTCAGTCGATGCCGCACCCAAGGAGAACAAAGTTTCTTCACGTGCAAATGACCATGAAGAATCGAACGAATTGCTGGTGCAGTTAGGCCTGAAGTACCCTCTATCTGTTTGCAGGTCACTCGCCTGTCCTCGCTAAGCATTTTCCTCACAGTAGTAACTTTCTCCTCCGTAACTGACATCCGTAGCCTTCCCGGCCTCTCAGCATCCTCCACAGTCAAACTTCCCCTTTGGAATTCTCTATACCACCTGAATGTCGTTGTGCGATGTGGACAAACAACACCTAGTGCAAGAGTCATTTCTTCGAAGCACTGATCTATGTTTAAACCACGCACGAAATTATAACGCAAAACTGCACTTATCTCATTTCGTGACCACGATGCCATCGCAAGCACTTTACACTCTCACAGCTAATGAATAACTGAGCCCATTGACATGGCGAGGCGGCTGCTCATGCGCGTATGAACATGTCTCAATATGCAGCAACAAGCAGCTTCCTACGATTCATTGTTGCGTCATATTGCAAAACTTTCCCAGTACCCTTTGTATCTTCTGTCACTCCGAGGGACGAAACTAGCCAGCGTAAGTTGGAGAGTGGGAGAAAGTTCTATAGAAAGATCTTCAAAAGGGTGCCACAGCAATGATTCCCTAAGACCTTAAATTGCCAATACTGAAACACGTGGTGGATATTTAATACGTACTCTTGAAAAAAAATTCAAGGTCAGGAAGGATATCAATAAAAATAAATTACACAAGGAAAAGAATAGAAGGAGATAAATGAAAAAAATCTTTTATGGAGACATTTCCATCAAGTATAATTGTAGCTGAAGTATACTAGTGACGGTTCTACATGTCCAAATGCGTGATAAGCAAGGAGAGTTTTAAGAAAGATTTCTCCTCAACAAAAAAAATGTATAAACTTGTTTGTGTGCGTCACAAAGACTATATGGCTAATAAAAAAGCGAACGATCTAGCTGGACAAACTTCGTCTACGGGTTTTCTTTCTTGGAAGATCTTAAAAGATGATAATTCTATAATTTTCTTAACAAAAAGTTGACAACCTACATCTGCTAGGAGCATTTCATTCGCATACGCATAAACATTGTGCATTAACATCTGGAAATGATAAGTCATCTTCTCTACATAGAAGTGTAGATAGTAACATAAAAGGGCGTATTGTTTACCATATATATCCTCTGTCACTGCGAGGAACGAAACTAGCCACCGTAACTTGGAAAGTGGGACAAGGTTCTATAGAAAGATCTTAAAGAGGGCGCCACAGCAATGATCTCCTAGGCGCTTAAATTGCCAATACTGAAGCGCATGGTGGATACCTAGTACGTACTCTTGGGAAAAAAACATTCAAGGCCGCGAAGGATTACAGTAAAAACAAATTACACAAGAAAAAGAACAGAAGAAGGAGATAAATGAAAAGAAACTTTTGTGGAGATATGGCCATCAAGTATAACTGATGCTGAAGTATATTACTAACGATTTTAAAAACCCAAATGCGCGTTAAGCAAGGGGAGTGTTGGTTGTTAGAAATTGGGCACGTCGCCAAATGAATGAAATGAAAAAAAACTTTTATTGAGATGTGACTATCAAGTGTAACTGAGGCTAAATAGTGGTGAACCCATCGCGACTCCTTGGCCTTGTTGGTACATGGTAATATCAAATTGAAAATAATTTTAACGTATACGAATTTCGAAAAAATACAAGATTTCTAGTTTTATAATGGGAAAATATTATGATTATCTATAATTCGTTCTATTAAGTTGGTACAGGTTTTACTAGGGATATTTGGAAACATAAAGTATTGTGCAAACTAATGGAATCATGACTATTTTTTTAGTTTTCTGCATGTGGCAACATTGTTAGGTCAGTTCTGACAGTAGTTTTATGTCAAAAAACATAATCTATATCACTGGGAACACATTACGTAGTTATTCAGTGCGTTTTAGAGAGTTTGTTCACATATACTCTTTCAAAGTTCAAAATTTGATTTATATTGTGCCTTTACCGGTTGTTCGCAATATGGATATCACGCCCAGAAAACGTGAGAAGATTGTGACATTAAGTGAGCACACTTCAATGACACAGAGAGATATTGCTCAGGAATGTGGTGTTAGTCAACGAGCAGTAAGCAAGATCCTAAAGCAAAAAAAGAATACCGGAATAGTTGAAGTGAAACGAGCGGGAAAATGTGGGAGAAAGAGGAAGATGACACCCCGGGATGTCACTTTTTTGGTCAAAAATAGCAAGCTGAACCCAAGAAAAAGTAGTTTTGAACTACAAAAGGACTTAATCGACGCTGGAGTGAAAGTGCATGACACGACAGTTCGTAGGAGACTTTTAGAGTTTGGAAGAAAAGCCATTCGAACACAGAAGAAGCAACTCCTCACTCAACGAATGATGAAGCAGAGGCTTATTTGGGCCAAGAGATATGCCGGATGGAATGAGGAAGACTGGAGAAAGGTGTTGTTCTCAGACGAGTCCCATTTTTTGGTGCAGGGGCAGCGATCTAGATTCGTGAGAAAAAGTGGAAATGAAACACTCACTGCAGCTCATATCGATCAGACTGTCAAACATCCTGTAAAGAAGATGTTTTGCGGATGTTTTTCGTACATGTGGACTGGATCGCTGGTGGCTATAGAAGGCATGACGAAAAGCCAGAAATATAAAGAGCTACTGGATAAGTAGTTGGGAAAAGATCTACAGAAATGTGAGCCAAACGGAGGTGCAATTTTCCGACAGGACTCAGCTCCATATCACGAATCGAAGGTTATGGTCAAGTATTTCAAGGAAAACGGAATAACTCTCCTGGACTGGCCTGGTAATTCTCCAGACTTAAACCCAATTGAAAATCCGTAGGCCATTTGTAAAGCTAGGCTACATAAAATGGACTGTACAACGAAGACAAAATTGATAGAAGCAGTAATTCAGGTGTGGTTTCGGGACGAGAAAATAAAGGAAAACTGTCAAAAATTAATAGATTCCATGCTGAAAAGAGTTCAGGCTATCATCGCAGCCAGAGGAGGGCATATCTCTTATTAAATCACTAGTAATTTATAATTTTATGCCATCTCATCGTGATTATATGACAAGTAAACGGTTTTCTTAATTATATTGTGTTTAATTCCATTAATTTGCACAATACTGTATTAGACATGTTAAGTGAGGCTGACTTGCAATTATTTAGGTTTATGTATTTACCTAGCTTTTTACAAAGACCTACAGAATTTATTATTGTATGTTTAGGTTTAAATTTTATCGTTTTCTTCGTGTAATTACTGAGGATATTTAGCCAAAAGTTAATTCGGTGCATTTGTGTAGCTGACAGCTGGTCTTATGGCGTTGTGTTCTTTGATAATTTTAATGAAGTCGTAAATTTAGTAGTCCTTGAAGACACTAGCATCGCGAATAATGATCAATACAATTACCACATCATAAAATTCAGAAGAAGATTGTGCTATTGATTAACTGTGTTAGTAACGATTATATGATTAATTATTATATTTAGCATACGGCTAATTAACTAGCCATATCTTAGTAAAAGGAATTTTCTATTTGTTTCAGCTCTACCAACGGATAAACCCACCTTAACTAGCATTGATGATTCCTACTTCGTTGGAGATATTTTGAGTGTTGTATGTGAGTCACCTCCTTCCGACCCACCTCAACATCTAACATGGTTTATTAATAATGAACAGGTAAATAAAAATAATTGTCAGTCACTTGATTCATAATAACTGAGGTTGAATAATCCTCCGGCAGGAAACGGTAGAAGGCGAACGCAAGCATGCGTTGACCATAGCTTGCATCACGCAAATGACGTGAAGATGCCTCACAAAGGTAGAATGTTATTTGTAACGGGTGGAAATAAATTTCAAAATCCTACGTTAGAATATATTATTTATTTTTTTATAATTGCACGTATCTAATCTTCTTGTCAACTTTACTGCGAAATTGGGGGTTTATTCAACAAAAATAACACATTTCTAATTGTTCTTTGATAATTGCGAGGTGCTATCGTTTATTTCAATTCATTCTTCGACATTTTTGTTTGTTTTTTATATTTGGTGCACAACTAAGTTCTCGCTGTTTTTTTGATGAAAATGCAACTTTATTGTGAAAAAATGCTTACAAATGTATCATTCAAAATATTGCCCATCGCTAGCGACAACTTTTTCCCATCTTTTTGGCAGACCTCGAATACCGTCACGGTAAAAGTGTTCGTCTTTTGAGGCTATCCACGAATCAAGTCATTTCGAGATGTCTTCATATGAGCGGAACTACTGATTAGCCAGACCATGCGCCATCGAACGGAACAAGTAATACTCGGACGGCGCAATATCTGGGGAATATAGCGGGCGGGGTAGGACCCCCCATTTGAGCATTTCTAAGTAGGTTTTAACGGGTTTGCCAACGTGAGGCCGAGCGTCGTCATGCTGTAGAATCACTTTTTCGTGCTTCTGCTCGTATTGTGGCCGCTTTTCGCGCAGTGCTCGGCTCAATCGCATCAATTGAGTTTGATACCTTTCCCCAGTGATGGTTTCGTTCCGTTTCAACAGCTCATAATAAATAACACTGCCCTGGTTCCACCAAATACACAGCAAAACCTTCGCAGCGGGAATATTCGGCTGAACCGACGACGTAGAAGCATGACCGGGCAGTCCCCATGATTGTGTTCTCTTTGGGTTGCTGCAATGAATCCATTTTTCATCGCCCTTAACGATGTGATGAGGAAAACCCTTCCTTTTTTGCCGCTAGAGCAGTTGTTCATAGGCTCAACGTCTCTTGGCTTCAAATCATAAGGATCCCAAGTGCCTTGTTTTTGAATCATTCCCAACGCATGCAATCGCTGGGAAATAGCTTTTCGGGTAACTCCTAATGCTGAAGCAGGCTCTTTTTGCGTTTGGCACGGATTCTTATCGAGCAATGCCTCCAATTCAGGGTCTTCGAAGGTTTTTGGTCTTCCTTCACGCGAACTGTCGTCAACATCGATATTACCGTCTTTGAAGCGACGGAACCAATCACGGCACGTTGTTTCACTTAGAACAGTATCTCCGTAAACTTTTTGGAGTTCTCGATGCGCCTCAGCAGCCGTTTTCTTCGAACGAAAGAAGAAAAGCAACACTTCCCACAAATGACGATTATTTGGCACAAAATCAGACATTTTCACATAACCAAAAGTATATGACGCAAATCAAAATCACTAATGTGTCAAAGCGGTTTGTTTGCCATATGTCTAAGCTTGGTTCATGACGTTTTGGTTATGTCATAGTCGACCAGCTTAGTTGCGCACCTAATATAATTTTGGCCATGTAGTTTGGCATGTCTAAATTTTTCAAAATTTCTCAGATGATTTGTTCGTTAATTTAGCAGGAAGCTTTTTTGAATTGACCAATATAATCCATAATGCCTCTCCAGTTTCAATCTTTCTATTAAATTTTGATCTATAGGGATATTGCTTCTGGTTTAGTTTCTTCTTCTATTGTTCTGTGCGTGTACGCGTAATTTACGTTCTTTAAATATTTTTAGCGATTTTCAGGAATTGTGGACAATTACAAAGTAAAAAAAGCATTACTTTTATGATTTACGAGGGAGCGTTTTTATATTCGCGGAATGGGGGACAAGGGGTGGAAATAAAAAAACCAAATTATTTTTCTGCAAGACGGATACATTTTTCACATCTTTCAATTAATTTATTTATACCCTCATAAAAAAATGATTTCTCTTTATCTGCAAAATACGCCGAAACTGCCTCCTTGACTTCATCATCGGCAGTAAATTTTTTACCCCGCAGCTCTTTTTTCATTTTCGGAAACAGGTAATAATCACTCGGGGCCAGGTCTGGGCTGTAGGGTGGATGATTCACAATTTCGAAGCCCACCTTATGCAGGGCAGCTAACGCAACGCGGCTCTTGTGGACGGGCGCGTTGTCGTGCAAAAGCAGAACACCTTTTGTCAATTTTCCCCGTCTTTTCTCTTTAATGGCTTCTTTTAGTCGCTCTAATATTGGAGCGTAATATTCTCCGGTTATAGAAACACCTTTATCTTTATAATCAATCAACAATATTCCTTCCGAGTCCCGAAATACCGTTGCCATGAGTTTCCCAGCTGATTGTGACACTTTAAATTTCTTGGGAGGTGCTGTGCCCTTTTTATGCCACTGCATGGAGTCTTGTTTGGACTCAGGTTCATAATGATGAACCCAAGTTTCGTCTCCAGTAACAATTCCACTCAATACACCATCCTTGTCTTCATTACAGAGGTCCAAAAATGCACGCGAACACTCTACGCGCTGTTGTTTTTGCGGCGGCGTGAGCATTCTCGGCACCCATCTTGCGCTGACCTTAGACATGCCGAGATGATCGTGTAGGATTTTAAAAATTGTTGTATCGGATACTCCAACGATTTCTGCGAGTTGTTTCTTCTTTAGTCGAGCATCTTCGAGTACAATTTGTTCAACTTTTTGGATAAGTGCTGGCGTGGTCACCTCAATGCTCCTGCCCGGCCTCGGGTCGTCTTCAAGGGATTCCCTTCCTTGTTTAAATAAACTATGCCACTTGTACACCATGGTTTTTCCTGGACAAGAGTCGCCGTAAACCAATGACATCTCATTCATTACGGTCGCGACTGATTTTCCTTGCCTGGTAAGGAACTTTATAACGGCACGATATTCGATTTTTTCCATATTTCACTTTTCACTCCTGATTATGTTACTTGGTTGACGATAGCTCAAAGACTAACTGTCTAATAACAATGAAACTTCGCATTTATACTAATCATGAGTCGCTGCATAGGCCACGCCCCCAATGCACCTACTCACCCCTCTACAACCCGCTCATTCCGCAAATATAAGAAAACGCTCCCTCGTATGTAAAGAAAATTTTGTAGCCACTGCTTTTTCCACACTCTTCCGATTTTTTTAAAAAATTATAATAGAGAAATACAAGTTACAAGCACATATACCCACACAGGAAATTTTCGTGTATTAAAACTTCCTAATTTCATTTAAAATCTTTTCAAAGTTACAACCTATCAACTCGCTTCACTTTATTTTATGAAAGAAAGGGCGCATTCGAAAAAAAATTATTCGAAAAATATTAATATCAATACTTTAATATATTCTATTAAGGCCTCTCGGCAGTCAAGTGGATTTCCAGGTGACGAAGATTGATCATTCCCGATGGTGCAGTAACGGAAATCAACAAACTCGTTGCCAGATTAAATTTCCAAATCGACCCCGACACCCCGCTGTTCACTACGTCCGCTCGTTCGAGTGTTGGACTCCATAAACGTTCAAAAAAAGTTGATTAAACACAGGAAGAAGCTCAAAATGCATCGTATATACACTATAACACAATAAAGTAGATATTTGTTCCGCACACAGCATGTGTATATGCAAATACTGGTGTGGACACCTCTTGAAAATTTAATTTTAAATTTAAAATCTATACGGCAATCCAGTAATGGATAAAAATATGTGGAATATTATCATTTTGTTTAGAAAATTTCAGTCAGATTCAGATTTTATCGACTAGTAAAACACGTATCCAAGTAATTTACAACTTGGAGGGCCCTGGGGGCCCCAGCATATCGCAAAAATAAGGAAAAAAATTAATTTTTCTTTGAAAGTTGTTAAATTTACTGAAAGAAAAAAAATAATTTGGATTTTGCCACTAATTACAAGCAAGTTTAATAATTACCAGTAACTCCCTTGGGTATGTTTTGCAGAACAAAGTTTTTTGAAACAAAAATTTAACATTTGGAATTGACTTTCTGAGTTTTTTTTCTATATTCAGCTGAGGTCCCTCTTTCGTCTTAAAGAAGCCACAGTAGAAAATCGGATTTTGCAAAAGAAGGATGTTGAAAATGGTAATAGTCTTCGAAATGTTCTTGTTTTTAGTACAAAAAAATTTATCATCCACTCTTGTCCAAAATCCAAACAGAGATTTATTACAATATTGTTGTTGGATTTTGCCACTTGTCGTGAAGTCTATGAAGATTCCTTCTTGAGCAGTTGTGAGACCTTCGGAAGTCTTTTAAAGAGGGTCAACAACTATGAAGTTGTCGGTAAAAAAAATACCTTTTAATTCTTTGCCTGCATGGCTAAATGATCTTCAATGGTGACAGAAACAGCTATATATGGTGCCCTTCGACCATAAAAGTTTTAACAAATTCATTCGCCTTTGCAAACATTTCTAGACTTTTCTGCTTTACATTTCTGATCCTCGATTCCAATTTTCTACGAAAAACACTTACTTTATTACTCCTATCTAAAATATGTGCATTTGCACATGGGAGATGAAGATTTAAGGTATTAGTTTCTCGAATATGTTGAGCAGGTGGTTCAATTTCATCACAAATAAATTATTTCGGAATTTCTCAGTTTCCTGTCTGCTTTCATCTTATAAAAGAATGTCGATTTCGTCTTCTATTTCATAAACACTTTGTAAAACTTTCCTACGTGATAACCAGCCCCGCCATAAATTTGTAACGCTGAATGTATTGCACTGATGGCTTTGTAAGGTGCAGTAATGATTCTGGAATTAATTGGTCTTATTTTGATATAATTTACTATGATTATAACCGCTGTAGACACAATATCAGTCCAGAATTCATTTCTTTGGAAGCCAGAGTTTCTCTGTGAATCATACAATCTGTATTTGTAAAGAATATACAGACATACCCACGATTCTGTACTGCTACCGAATACCGACAATTTCAGTTAACATTCAAATTACAACGTACACAATCGAGGTTTTATCCACCCGAGACTGGCTGGAGTTGAACGAGGTGCAGTATTTTTATACTATACTTATGCATGCATCGCGGTCGCGACAAATGCTTCAGCATGTTCAAGAGTTCTCGAGAAGCTGCGAGAATTTCAGATATGGTGGACATAAGGCAGAGAACGATAGAGAGATATAGTCTCTTATTTTATCAACGCAGCGGTGTTGCCAAACATGAACGATAAATATCAAATTTACCCTTTTGTGGTAATGTAATTAAGTTATAGTGTAGCTCTAACATCAAAACACATCCAAATAAAATCTAATGTTACAATTACAGCACGATTTCAATGGAAAATTATTGTATGAGGGGGCGTGGTGAGAATTGTGATAGAAAATTGAGTGGCGAACATTAATAGATTGAGGAACGCTGGTTTATGGTTATTATCGTACATCAGTACTCATTTTAGAGATAGGTTGTTCCTTCTCATAAGGTTGAACGGTAGACCATGTCAATATAAATGTTGGCGCCCTTTTTTCGTTTTTTCGCTTCCTATCTTTAAATTAATATTAAATAAAACTAAGTGTGTGTGAGATATCATCGAAGTTTTTTATTCGTTTGAAAGGCCTATCGACGCCATTATGTATGGAGTATAATATTGTGCAAATATCCGCCGCGGCTTCGCTGGGTGGGGCGCATCCGAAATGTCCAATTTTCCATGACTCCAGAGCATAAATCAGGCTGAATTTGACCGACGGCATGGGTTATGTTGGCTTTGAGGGTCGCTGTGGTTTGCGGCTTATTCGCATAGACCTGCGACTTAAGAAAACCACACATGAAAAAGTCTGATGGGGTCAAATCGCACGATATCGGTGGCCAGTTTATATTACCTCCACGTGAGATGACCATGCCCTCGAATCGCTCGTGCAGAATGTCCAATATGGCATGAGCTGTGTGGCACGTACCGCCGTCCTGTTAATACCACATGTCGTTAGTGTCCATATCATCCAATTCTGGCCAAAAGAAGTGGGTAATCATCGACCCATAGTGCTTGCCGTTGACAGTGATGGCCTGGCCAACGCCGTTCTCAAAGAAATATGGACCGATGACGCCGCCCACCCAAATTCCATACCAAACAGTAACTTTTTCGGGATACATTAAACACTCTTGGATCTCATGTAAATTGGTATCGCCCCAAATTCGATAATTTTGTTTGTCGACATAACAATTGATCCAAAAATGGGCCATGAGGCTGAAAATGATTTTTTGATGAAAATTAGGGCCAATTTCCAACTACTCTAGGTCCATTCAGTGAACACACGTCGTTATCAATGGTAGTTTACTTTCAGCTCCTGCGTCAGTTCAATTTTGTACGGGTGCAGGCCCAAGTCACGACGCAAAATTCGCCAAGTCGTAGTCCGCGAAAGCCGAGTTCTTGTGAGCGACGCGAAATCGACTTCCTCAAATTCTCCTGCACACTCTCACGGATAGTGGCGATATTTTCGGCAGATCTAGCGTTTCGTCGTCGTACGAGTGTTGGTTCATTGTTTACTGAACCAGTGGACTCAAATTTATCCACCACACTGCGAATAGTCCTTTGGGTAGGACGATTATGGTGACCGTATAATGGACGGAGTGCGCGGAACGGTTCCCGAACAGAACACCCATTTTGACAAAACAATTTTATCATTTGCACTTGTTGAACGCTATATCCGCCCATGGTGATTTTGCAAAATAGACTGAATAAACGACAGCCAATTCGATAGATGTAGCTTCAAAAATATGGCCACTATCAGCTGTCAAAGTTCGGAAGTCCCTATTGGAAGACCCGTTATATGGTCTTACTTTATTAGCGGCACAGAAATATAATAATAATTTATAAATCACTTTAGCGTTTCCAATAATACTTTAAGAATGTATTAAATTCAATATAAACCTTAAAGGGAATTTTGATGAAGCCTGTGGTTGAATAGCTTAATCACTTAAGGTTGATATATGACGAAAGTCAAAACGCACACTAGTGTGCGTTATCAATGGTACAAGTCTTGTACGGAATTAGTTTCGTGTGGACTTTTTCCCTAGTTTTCCAGGTGCGACACTGTTTAATTATCTGCTGATGATGACGACTTAGTTATTGAAATAAGTACGTATACAGAACACGAAAATTAATATGGAAAGCAGTTATATATCAACCTTAAGTGATCAATATAAACCACCTTTCTACACCAAGTGCAAAATTTTAAATCAGAATTATATCAGTAATAATACATTCTTGAAGCTTCCTTAAAATCCGACAGGTAATATGTTCAACTTACGTATTCTACATGCATACTTTTCTTTGTTACAGGCTTCTGACACAATTTTACGGGACGTTAAACCCACAGCTCCCAATCCATACGGTCTTCATGTAAAGTCACTGCAACTTCGTTTCGTAATCGAGTCAAAATATTCCAGAAGCGGATCCATCGAGCTCATGTGTGTTTCGGCGTTTCCTGGTGTGCCAAAGTCACGCCTGAGCGTTTCCAAAGTTGTGTCCCTCTTTGACCATGACACACAGATAATTAATAATCAAAAAATTTACTGGAACAGCTCCACTCACCCTTACAAATTCAACACGTACTTGATAGTATTCCTAGGAGCTGTTAGATGGTACTTTTACTAAATTATATGAATATGTATATACAATTAAAAATATCCTAAAATGCACTCGTGTATATGTTTTATAAAAATGTTTTTTTTTGTGTAAATACTACTAAACTAACACATTCAAGAAGAAAAAAAGAATATTTCCGATATCAATACATTGAAACTATCAATTTTAAAAGTAAATAATTGAAATTACATATATAATATTGTATCTAAAGCTGATTTTAAATTTAGCAATAACGGTGTTGATATTTAAAAAAGTCATAAAAAAATCTAAGAGATATTTAAAAATCACATGTACATTTTTAAAAAAGGGAGTGAGAAGGATGAGGTTTTTTCTGTGCTATGGAAAAGATTGTTTTTAATAGGAAAGATTTTAATTTTCTTTATTAGAAGTATGGTTATTTAACATTGATTTGATTACACGCTTTTTAATGTATTTGAATTAAGAAATAGTTCGTGGATAGAGTCAATTAAAACAAAAATCTTACACTGTGCATACTTGAGACATTCACGATATTGAAGAAGTGATAACAAAAGTTAAAAGAAGGAAAAACGATAGATCCCTGATCGGTGAAAATAATGAAGACGTAAACAGAGTACGCCTTGAATGAACTTCAGAATATACTGAACACAGATAAAACATCAGACGAATGAAGAATGCTTGTTCAAAATTGTTTGGTCTAGCTGACAACTGGAGATTTAGTTTTCCAACAACAACAACGTTCCAGGCCATTGTCCTAATGTTTGAAAAGTTGAAGATGCTCTATTGCTCTTGTTCAGAATTGTTTGGACAAGTTGACAACCAGAGATTTAATTTTGCGACAACAACAACGTTCCAAACCATCGTCCCAATGTCTGAAGGGTTGAAGATGGTCTACAGGCTAAATTTAATTCCATGCGATATCTTAAAAGACGGAAACCTTTCAACTATAAGAACCTTCTTAGTGCTTAACAGTGTGCTCAGCTATTAGAAGAAATGTTGATGAGTTGATTCGATATCTATTACATAGAATCTTGAAGAAATTACTTTGGAAGATTGCAAAAATTAAAGTTCTATTGGAAAATTTGTACTTTCTTCGCATCATAACCACCAAGAGATATGCAAAAGTTATGAGGGCGCGGGAGTCTAAGGTAACTAACCGAGAGGAAACTGGAAAATAGCCAATTTGGATTTTGACCAAATCATTGGATGAATTATGGAATATTTGTTTTCAGACAGATATACAATATAATGAGAAACGGAAGAAATATGAACATTCAAATTGACGATTTAGGGGAAACACCAGAAAAGGGAGATGTTACGAAAGTCTTAACTAGGAAAATAAAATACTCTTACATATATTTAAAGATAAAGAACTAACTTAGAGTAAGATACGAGTGTATAGAACTTTTTGAAACTGTCTGCTGGGCAAAGCAGGAATACATTATGAACCCATCGCTGTTCCCCTTGATAGTAGAACGAGGAAAACAACTGCAATATCTTAGTGGAGGACTTAAGCAATCACAACTGTGGTGTATGCAAGATAAAGTAAGCCTATAACTGTTCACTTTGATACTGATTGAAGCTATGAAGGAAACAGGAAACAGTGTTAACGCCTAAGGAATCGGAATAGAAGATTATGCAAGAAATCACTATCTCGGTAATGTGTTTTGTATGGTAATATTTACTAAGGATGAAAATCTTGTGAATTCTGAAATAAATAAGAACAACTCTGGAGTAATTTAAAATGAAAATAAATTTAAAGAAAACGGAAACAATGGCAATGGGAAGACCAACTGCAACAACATATAAAATTACGTTAGAGAAAGGCATAACCAACCAGAACTGCTTGAAACTGTACGTGCGTAAAGCAAGGATGCATCTCGAGTCAAGTATTATTAACTTTGATACTGGATGAAGTCGTGAAGTATGTTGCGAATGGTAATATTTGCTAAGGATAAAGAAACTTTCAATGGAAACATCGAAATATATAGAAAAATTGGAGAAATTTGGCAAGAAGATAAATCAAAAGAAAATGTACTCAATGGTAATAGGAGAACAGCACATATTACATAATAGAAAAGATAAAAACTGCAGTAGTACAAAAATTAAATTATGCATGACCTGTAATTTTACGGAAAGGATGGACGGAGAAATTAAAGAAAAGATAACGAAAGGAGGAACGTTATTTACTAGCATCGAAGATGCCTGAAAAAAAAGGAAATATCAAAAGAAGTAAAAGAAATGTATAGAAAGGTAGTAATTCTGAAGTTGACATATGTACGTTCCAGAAACATGGAAATTAACTAAAAATCGCAAAAAGAAATTAGCCATTGATATAAGGTTTGTAAGTAATTTTGATGGACCGTGTGGTTGATTAACTTGATCACTGCAGGTTGATATATAACCCCTTGCCAAATTAATGTGGCAAGATGTTATAGATCATCCTTCGGTGATCAAGAAATGAGGTTTGTAAGAAAAATAGAAAATCAAATAAGAACGGTCAAAATTAAAAACGTATTCCTAATATATAAGAAAAACGAACATGGAATCAATAGACAACAAAATAGAAAGAATACAAAGACGGTTGGATTAACAAGAATGGCGATTGAAGCAAGAAGTACCAGAAAGAAAACAATAGGCAGATTGAAAAGGGAATGGCAAAAATGAGGTAAACTGAACCCAGGTCTTGACAGAAGAGAAATGGAATGAGAAAAATGAGAAATATGGTAAAGTACAGAGAGGAGATGGGTGGAGAAAGATATGTAGGCTAACAACGGGAAACAAATCAAATTCTTCAGCATGTTTCAAATGTTTTTAAGTTTTCTTAAGTTACTTGATGAAATAAATTGTGCTTTTGGAAGAGATTTTTAATTTTTTGAGAATTTTTATTTTTTAAAATCTTCTGCTAGAGTTTTTGGTGACTACCAAATTTTCCTTCTTCAGTATAGCGATTTATTAGTTCATCTTCAGACTCCTTATTGACGATACGCGTGTTGACTTTGTGTTCGTTCATAAAAATCGCCTTTTTTCAAAATTTTATATCCTCTAGATATTTTTCGACATGCTTTAAACATTATTCTTAACTTAACTCGTTCAAGTTTTTTGGACACAATCGCTATAGAAAATGTGAGAGACATCAAATCGTTTGAGAGTTGGCAACCTTATTTAAATATTTTTCGGCTTTTTTTTTCATTTTTAAGGCTAACTTTTCTGATTAAAGGTTTCTTAAGTTATTTTACCAACAGAATTATGCTTTTGCAGAAGATTTTTAATTGTCTGGAAACTAACAGCCTTATTTGAATATTTCTTCTGCGATTTTTTCGGATTTTGGGGCTAAAGCTTTTGGTGAAATGGATCATCAGCTCTTTCTTAGACTTGTTATTGAATATATGATTCTCAAATGTTGATTTTGTTACGCAAATTATGCCTGCAAAAAAATCTAAGTGCTTGTGGATTATCAGACCAATTTAAATATTTCTTCCCTACATTTTTTCCAATTTTAGGGCAGAAATTTTCAAATTTTTCAGACTTTCCTAAAATCCATCATTCATCATAAACCTCCTAACTTTAGTTTTGACTCTTGTCTCATTTTATAACGGAATATTGCCCGTTCAACTGTTATGTTTCTTCTGTTGACAATCTTGTCTATTATAAGTTAAAACTTTTCATTTTTGAAGACGCAAATTATTAGTTTTTTTGAGGGGTGAATGGTTTATTTCCAATTGACTATTTGAACTCCAAATGTTGAAAATGTCGTCACCTTTTTCTAAATTCGAAATCCTTCTCTCCATACTATTCGGCATTTAACAAAGATTAAATCTTTTCAAACTATTTTGTTATGTCAATTGTATTTCTGAAAGAGAATCGAATTTTTTTTGCAATTTCTCCAATTTTCTGTTCGTCCATAAAAATCGCCTTTTTTTCAACATTTTAAATCTTCTAGATATTATTCGACATGGTTCAAACATTATTTGTTAACTTCACTCGTTAAAGTTTTTTGAACACATATCGCTATATTAAATGTGCTATTACAAGACATAAAATCGTTTGAGAGTTGGCAACCTTATTTAAATATTTTTCGACTTTTGTTTTCATTTTTAAGGCTTTTCTGATAAAAGGTTTTTAAAGTTATTTTACCAATCTAACTTTATTGGTAAAATAACTTTAAAAACCTTTTATCTTTTTCTTCTGCAATTTTTTCGGATTTTGGGGCTAAAGCTTTAGATGACGTTCCCGTGTCAATTGTATTTTTGAAAAAGAAATCGAATTTTTTTTTGCAATTTCTCCAATTTTTAAAGGAAAAGTCCTCAGATTTTTTAAGCTTTCTTTAACCCCAACCGATAAAGATTCTTCTAGAACCTAATATTATTTCTGATTTTTTTCCCATTTTTATAATAATCTATTATTCTTCTTACTGTTACATTAATTCCGTTAACCATCTTTAATCATAATCTAAGGTCAAATTTATCATCTCAAAGCTGTGGAACAGCTTCTTTTCTTTCGGCAAGCTTGGGTTGTGGCGTTATTTTACCATATTTAAAGAATGAAAATTTAACAAAAAACTAAATCAATGCCATATGGAGAACTTAAAAATTCTATGCCAAATAATTTAAAGTAATATTTTGTATTAAAATAAATTCAATTTCAATTCCATTTAGCTGTCATTTTAACATTTCTATTTGTTTATAAAAGCGGTGACATACCAATACTAAATAACGATATTTTTTATAGTCTTGCAATGAGATATTAATAAATGTCTGGACCGACAATAGAAAAAAGATGTACAATAATGTTCAATATATGTATTCGAATCTTAAATTCAAAGTAACATTGTACAGTCTTTAGAAAAAGCAATGTCCCCTCTGGTCATAGCTACATATCAATACTACTTTCCAAGGCGATGCTTACATTTAGAACTTAACGTGAACAAATTTAAAATTCCATAAAAATCGAAGTGTCGATCTTCGCCATTCTGGTGTCCTTACCTAATGAATCAAAACGCGCTGATGTCACTTTCTTTAAACACACTAAATGTAAGGAATGTACGGATCTAACCTAGAAAGTAAGCCATAATTAAAACAACCGACAACAAACTATCTATTAGAAGTCGCTGTGGTCATTATTTATTAATATTCCTCATACCTATTTGAAATTTAAGGAAGAACTCTTTCTGTGGTAGTAGCATGTAAATAAATGTTTGAAAATATTAAATTTAATTGGACGTCTAGAAATCAATGTGTCAATTCTTGTATAGATGTCATGAATAAAATAGTAATAAGTATAATAAACGACTATTTTTATGTTAATATCTCTAGGTCGTTGTGAAACTAATTGTGTACTAACTAAAAACTACCATAAAAAGCCTCATCTTTGATACGTAAAAAAGTTTAGCAATTATAAATGTTTATCAATGTGTTATATTTAAATTTGTTGATATATTTCATTAAAATTATGAATTGTTTGAGTTTATGATATAAAATATCACAATAAAAATATGTATAACACAACTATGTGTTTGATTTTTTTAATGTTTCCTTTTGAATTAATTCATATTTCCCGCATAAAAAGGTAAACAATATTCGTGAGTACATTAACTCTACACTGCTTCGTTTTTTTTGTATTTGAGCGAATGAAATTAATTTCTAATGTTAAATTGAATTAAGAAATGGGGTAAAATAAGAAAAAAAAGGCTATGGCCACGAAAAACTAATTTTTCTTTTAGATAAGGAAAACTATCCTCTGTGCCACGAATTAATCATGACCAAACCGCATGAATATTTTTGACATAAAATATCAGCTACGAAAGCTTGATTTACACTTACATAATTATGGTATTATTTATTAATCTCTAGACGAAAAAATTGTCCTCATAAAACGTTGTTATAACAACAATAATAGTGAAAATTTAACTGCTTTATTTTATTGGGTTGGCAACTAAGTACTTTCGGTTTTGTAGTATAAAATAAAACACTTTTTTTTTAAACAAAGAATAGTTTTTAATCAATTATATATTTTCCATTTTGCTCAATGACTTTTTGCCATCTTTCTTTCAGCTGCATGATTCCGCGCTCATAAAATTTCTGGCCCTTATCAGCAAAAAAATTGAACCAGGTGCGAGTGAAGGTCATCGTCATTTGTGAAAGTTTTACCATTCAAAGAATTCTGCAAACTTCGAAATAAATGGTAATCAGATGGTGCTAGATCAGGGCTGTATGGGGAATGTGGCATCACTTTCCAGCGAAGCTCCAATAGTTTCCCACGAGTTGCCAAAGATGTGTGAGGCCTTGCATTATCTTGGTGGAAAACTACACCTTTCCGATTTGAAAATTCTGGCCGGTTTTTTTTGATTGCTTCATCCACTTTTATTAATTGTTGACAGTAAACATCAGAATTGATTGTTTGGTTCCTTGGAAGCAGCTCAAAAAACACAACACCTTTGTAATCCCATCAAACTGACAGCATGATCTTTTTTGGATGCAATTCAGATTTTGATGTGGTTTGAGCTGGCTTATCGTGTTTGCTCCATGATCGTTTTCGAACTATGTTAGTGTACAGGACCCATTTTTCATCACCAGTGATGATTCTTTTTAAGAAACCATATACTTCACATATCTTTTTGTGAGCCGCAGCAGCTTTCTTTCCTTTGCGGAAAAAAAATAGTAAAATATGTCTAAAATGTTCGTTTCTGCACTCCATTTAAAATTAATCCACAACTAATAGCTTTAATAAAAATCACGCACTACTTGCTTCTGAAGTTACGTCAATGTGATTAGTATGACGCGACAAACGGTAAAGTACAGCACTAACATACGTTATACAAAAAATAAAGCAACACTCTCTATCAGTAAAAACCGAAAGTACTTAGTTGCCAACCCAATATTATTTATTAATCTCTAAACGAAGAACTTAACCTCAAAAAACGTTGCTATAAGAACAATAATAGTGAAAGTTTAACTGGTTTATTTTATATTAAATATTGAAAATGAATACAAATTATTTTGAATTAATCTTGTTAATAAAATGAATTTTAAATAATTTTTTTACAATTCCATATATAAGATGAGTTAATAAACTAATTCTTTTAAATTTAAAAAATACGGGTATTTTTTCGCCGTGCGACACTTTGCGATTATCTGCTGATGATGACAACTTATTTGTCGAAATGCGTATACAGAATTACGAAAGTTAATGTGGAAAGGGGTTATATATCAACCTTAGTGATTAAGTATTGGAATATACCACGCAAGTTTAATATACAAAAACTAAAGTTCTATTCTGTAGCAAACTTCAGCTGAAAAAAATTGAAAAGAAAAACTGAAAATAAATAAAGGCGTCATTTATAGAATAGCACCATTTTTCCTGTAAATTTTTTGAAAGTGGTAGTAAATTTCAAGAGGAAATGGGCGGGGCAATTCCTGTCATTGGTTTAAACTTTACTCACCTTCTTGCTGAGTAATGTTTACAACCATTAAAATTGTCTATTGGTGTTTGGAAACAAGACGTCATTTTGAAAATATATTATTTTGGAGTGTTCATTATTATCCAAGCTATGTTTCATACATATATATACGCCTCTATTTTGTTTTTTTAATATTCCGAGTTAAAATCAATATTTTATATAACAAATATGTTCGAATATACCATTACAAGTTATACTTGTGTACAAAAGCTATTTAAAGTTCTATTCTGTAATAAAACAGCTGAAAAAACAAGAGGAAAACTGAAAATACATAAGGGTATCATTTATAAAATGGCACCATTTTGTTTGTATATTGTTTTGGAAGGGGTAGTAAATTTCAAGAGGAAATGGGCGGGGCAATTCCTATCATTGGTTTAAACTCTACTCAGCTTCTTGCTGAGTAATGTATACACCAATTTATTGTCTATTGGTGTTGCTAAACAACTTGTCATTTTGATATGATTCTATACTGCCTTTATTTTTTGTTTTTTTTTTGCAATATTCGGAGTTAAAGCCAATTTTATATGTAACAAATATATTTCAATATACCACTAAAAGTTTAATATACAAAAGTATTTATTTAAAGTTCTATTCTGTAAAAAACAGCTGAAAAAAATTAATCGAAAAACTGAAAATTTATAAAGGCATCATTTTATGGAACGTCACCATTTTGCCTATAAATATTTTTTGGAGTGGTAGTACATTTCAAGAGGAAATGGGCGGGGTTCTTCCTATCATTGGTGTAAACTTTGCTCATCTTCTTGCTGAGTAAAATAGTTTACACCTACTTGAGATTGTGTTTCCAAACAAGTCATTTTGAAAATAATGTTCAAAAATTTGGAACGTTTGATATCTGTACTGTTTTGGTTTATTTATTTTGTTTTTTCTTCAATAATATGTATTTAAACTTGTATATTTTGTCCTTAATCGAATATACTAAGTGTCCCATGACATGATTGCCGCAGCTTATGTATGTGATACTGAAGCAATTTCAAGTTAAAAATGTCTAATGAATAAGCCCAAAACTCTATCGTAATTGAGCTATAAGCATTTGAAGTTTGAGGTAACACTACTTAGTGTAGATACTACGTACCGCTGTTGATTTCGTTGTTATTAAAAAATCAGAATGGTGGTGATTCATCAGTTATTATTCATTGTGATATAGATGGATATAGTCGTTGATTTTCCACTCCTAAACTGGCTTGTAGAACTGGTTTTGGCAATGTCCATCCATGCTGAAGTGAAACGGGTTTCCTGCAGTTATTTCTGAACATGCCTTGCAATAAGAACTTACTCAAAAAGAAGCAATACTGAATAAGGTCGATGCTCGATCCTATACTGGTATCCGAAGCATAGCTAACAGACTTAACATAGGCCGCATGAGAGTATGGAGAATTTATATAATTTCGATTTGTACCCGTTCCATATTGAACCTAGACAAGCTTTAAAACCAAGCCACTACACATCGAGACTTGAATTTTGTTGCCGGTTAGTGAAAAATCGAAGGCCTTTTCGGAAGATATTGTTTATTGATGAAACCTTCTTCAGCAGAAACAGCATCAATAACATCAGGAATTCACATTGTTGGGCACTTGAAAATCCTGGGCGAATTAGGGAATTCTATCTTCAAGATAGATTTTCGATAAATGTTTGGTTTGATATTATTGACGACAGTCTCATTGGTCCATTTATAATCGAAGAACATCTCAGTTCGTTATTTAAGTTTCGTGGAAAACTACCTTACGACATTACTTGATGACATTTCTCTTAATGCCTTTGTGCTTTGGTAGATGAACAACAGTTTTTTTTTAATCCAAATTATACGAACAGGTGGATTGGAAGAGATACAGTAGCTGCTTGTTTGCCAAGGTCGCTAAATTTAAATCTCCTAAATTATTTATTATGGGGAAGACTGAAAAATTTCGCTTCTGCAGGACAACTTAAAAACGGAGAACAACTTCGTACCAGAAGACAGTTGGCACAGCTGCACTTTCAATTCTAAGAGCTAGACTATGTACACAGCAAGTGAGTGGATATTTTGAATAAGTAATTTAACAAAGCGACTTCTTTTTAGACAATATTTATTGAAATTTCTTTTCACAGCGGTACATAATACGTGCATCAGAAAGGTTGTCTAAAATTACAAATGCTTGCAGCTAAGCTGCGATAGAGTTTTGAGCATATGTTCATTTTTTAACTTGAAATTGCTTCAGCGACACATCATTGAACTGTGACAATCATGTCATGTAACATCCAAATCATTTTCCTTACTAATTTGATAGAAATAATTGACGCTCAGAAAAACTATCCCAAATTAGTGCTCTATTTATTAATGAGAGTGTAATGTTAGAAAAACAAAGTTTGTAGGTAAATTTGAATGAAGTGAAAATGATAGAAAGTTCTAGAAGAATTAATTATTTACTAAATAAGTTTTCTTTCGGCATATAATAGTACATTTTTAATACAAAAGAGAACACGCCTATCATGATATACAATTGTAGACGATTGACATCGCCTATTCCAGACGACCACCGTTTAAAAACTGATTGAACCGAGAAACAAAGGGTACGAATTGCGCAGGCGCTAATATTTCCTCGAGATGATACAACTTTCGGTATGCTAGAAAGACGACTAGTTTTTCGATATATCATAGCTATACTTAATGTATTAAACGAAGATGTAGCATGCGACACAATCATCCAGAAAACCAGTGTGAATGTACTTCAGCTATTCTTACAACAATGAACTCTCTATTGTCTTGGTCTTACAATAGTTTCGTACATCCCTAGGACGTTACTTTTTAATCTGTATAATTACAGGTTGGTAGAAAAGTTTTGAGAGCAAAAATGAAATAATGTGAATTTTTAAATGAAATTAGTTTCTTTATTCAATCAACTTCAATACATTTATTCCAATAATCCTCCAATAATTTTATACCATCTCTGTAATGATTTTCTGTAAACTCTGCAAACTACTGTTCCACGGCTGAAATACCTTCTTCATTCGATGAGAAACGCTATCCACGAACGAATTGTTTCAAGTTTCTGAAGAGGTAGTAATCACTCGGAGCAAAATCTGGTGAATACGGTGGTTGTTCAAGCAATTCGTACTTTAATTCATTCAATTTAGCCATCGTCAAAACACTTTCGTGTGAAGGCGCATTGTCTTGAAGAAAAATTATTTTTCTTTCGCTAAACCAGGTCTTTTTTCACGAATTTTTGAATCCAGTTGATCTAAAAGGTTACAATAATACTTTGAGTTAATTGTTTTACCTTTTTCAAGATAATCAATCAATAAAATTCCTTTTGCATCCCAAAACACTGATGCCATAACCTTTTTTGCCGATCGTCCTGACTTCACCTCTTTTGGAGTTGAACAACCAACCGTAGTGAAATGTAATCCTTCTTGTTTCAATTTAGGATCATGGTGGTAGATCCAAGTCTCATCCATAGTTATAAAATGACGCAAGAAATCCGTTTTATTCCGCTTGAAACGCTGAGAAATTTGTTTTCCATCCAGTTTTTGTTGAATTGTTGACGAATACGGCATTAACTTTCCAAACAGCTTTTTCATATGTAATTCTTTATGTAAAATATGGAGTGCTCGTTCCTCTGAGATGCCTATGATATCAGCAATTTCACGCTTAGTCAAATTCGGATCTTCACTAACCATATTATGTACTTGCTTAATGATTTCTGTTGTTGTTACAGTTTTTGGTCGTCCACTACGTTTAAACTCTAAAACCCATCGATGTACTGTTGGAAATGAAGAAGCACATTCCTTTAACAGGTTCACTATTTTTGTACGAATCTATGTTGCTGATAAACCTTCCAAAACAAAGAATTTTATCACAGCGCGATATTCAGTTTTTTCCATTGTTAAAAAATACACCGACACGTCTAATTCAAATGGATTGCTAACAATGAATGAATTGACAGATCGAGATAAAATTTTTAGTGTGTTCATATGACACAAGAAATATTAAAATGGCGTATGAATTTTGATTCCTCTACTGCTTAATAGGTGTCGCTTTCAAAACTTTTCTACCAACTTGTACATCTAAGTCCAAGGAAGACTGTCGGACTTTAATCTTATATGCTCTGATTTTTCTGGAGTTTTTTAATTTATTATCTAATAATAAATATAGATTAAATTTCGACGTTTGTTTATAATATTAAATCTAATACTAATCAATTTCCAAAATATATAGAAAAATAGCTAGAATCAAGTGTTCCTTATAGTGTGACTGACCACCCTGTATATTCATTTTATATATTTTAAAGTTTTTTTTTGCTATGTCGTACGCTTCGACAACAAATAATAAAATATCGCTAATAACTTTCCAGTTATATTTCGCATCCCTTTTCACATAATTATTTGAAACATATTCTACTTTTCATCTGATGTTATTTCCGGCAGCTTTCTGTTAATTTTGTATAGACGTTCAAAATTAATTACAGAATATTGGGTGGAAGTAAATCGTTATCAATCGTCCGAAGCCAATTTCAATCTATTGCAGGCTCCATTAGATGTCGAGCCACTGACCTCAACATCGTATATAGGTGCCATCGATAAGCTTCACCGCTGATAGTTGAACAGGGCCAAATCCTGGAATCGCATCAAATTAATTAACTTTTAAGCCCTTAATCCAATTACAAAGTTTAAATTGGACATTTTTACTTTCGTTTAAATGATGTGTTATTATATTGTAATAATATATACTGCACGAAGTATTAGGAATATTTCGCATGTATATAACTACGAGGATAGTTTGAGAAGTAGTGAGAATGGAAAAGAAAAACGAATTTTTTAAATACAAAATAATTTTTATGTTTCAATATATTCTCCTAAAAGAGCAATACATTTATTCCAACGGTGCTCCAATGCCCTTATGCCATCTCTAAACTGCTATTCCGGAAGGCTTGCAAAATACTCATTTACGAAGATGATAAGCTCGTCGTTAGACGAAAATTTCTTTCCACCTAGTGCCGTTTTCAATTTTGGCAAAAGGTGGAAGTGGGTAGGGGCTAGATCCGGCGAATAAGGCATGCGGTACTAATTGGAAATGCAATTCGTGGATTTTGGACATCGCAACTGTGCTGGTATGCTAAGGAGCGTTGTCTTGGTGAAACAGAAACTTTTTCTTTGCCATTCCTGGCCGTTTAGCACGAATCTCAACATTTAGTTTTTGTAGAAGTTCTGCATAATATTGTCCGTTTATTGTGGGACCTTTCTGCAGGTAATCAATGAGCAAAATGCCCTTTGAATCCCAAAAAATTGATGCCATCATCTTGTTTGCCAATAAAGTGGTTTTCGCTTTCTTTGTAGGTGCAGAACCACGTTCTAACCACTGTTTCGACTGTTGTTTAGTTTCGGGTGTACTGTAGTGTATATAAGCTTCATCGCAAGTAACAAATCGACTACAAAAATCAACCGGATTCCGCTTATAAAGGTCCAAACACTCATTGGAAATGCGCAAACGAGTGAACTTTTGATCAGTCGTAAGCAATCGCTGCACCCATCTTGCCGAAAGCTTGGAAAGGCCCAATTCTTTGGTTAAAATGTGGTGTACGCATTCTGTTGAAATGTTTACCATGTCTGCTATTTCTCTCACTTTGAGTCTTCAATATTGCGTAATAATATTATAGATTTTTATAATCATTTCCTTAGAAGTCACGATTTTGGGTGCTCCAAATTGTGTAATTACAGGCATAAGGGCACTCGTCTTTTATCCCACCAATTCTTTTAAAATATCAGATCTTTTAGAAGCGCTTTCTCTTACATCACACCTCTGAAATCCAAAATATGTGCACGTACCTGAGTCACTATTTTATGTAGTGTTCAATATGCCAGGTGCACCAGAAAGTCATTACCGGTTTTTCTAACAGATATCGCTAGGCTTAAGTATGCAATGTCATGATTTGACACGTATGTCATTTTATTCTACTAACATCAAGCTTCAAAGTCATGCATGTTATATTTTACGAAAGAAACACTGTCATAGATTTATACCTCTTCGAAAATGTCCAGTTTCGTTCCTGAAAAAGTGCATTTGCGGCATGCATTACTTTTCTTATTTAATCGAAAGAAAAACGACGCTGAAAGTCATCGTTTGCTAGTAGAAACTTACGGTGAGCATGCTCCAACCATAAAAAATGTGAAGCGTGGTTTCGATAATTCAAAAGTGGTGATTTCGATGTGCAACACAAAGAAAGTTCTGGTAGACTGAAAAAGTTTTAAGATGTGAAACTGCAGGAGTTATTGAACAAAGACCCAACCCAAACTCAAAAACGATTGGCAGAAGCGTTAAATATGGCCCAAGAAACGACTAAGAGTCCAATTACGAGCAATGGGAAAAATCCAAAAGATGGGAAAATGGATGCCCCATCAATTGAACGACAGCCAAATTGAAAATCGAAAAATCGTCTCCGAAATGCTGCTTCAAAGGTGTGATCGGAAGTAATTTCTGCATCGAATATTGATGGTTGATGAAAAATGGATTTATTTTGAAAACCCTAAGCGCAAAACATCATAATTATCATCTGGCGAAGTCGACCCCAAGGATAAATCGTTTGTTGCAAGCACATTCCTCTGTGTTTGATGAGACCAGAGTGGCGTAGTGTATTAGAAACTGTTGATACCTGGTGAAATAGTTAGTAGAAGTTGTCTATTTGAACCACGCATTAATAGAAAAACGTCCAGAATGGGCCCGAAGACAGTTTGACAGTTTTTGTTTGAAAATTATGTAGTTTTTTTACTAAAAAACTGGTATAAACTTTCCGGTACACCTGGTACATGTGTATATTGCGATCGCAATGTATAACACCCTGTCTAGACAGGTGCTTATGCACACGCATTTGAACGAAATCATTTTTAAAAAGGAAGTGTCAAGAATGGTTCTATTGTATGATAATAAAGAATACTCGATAAAATTGAAGCTTTTTTAATTTTTGGAAAAAGTAACTCCAAATGAAACAGCCCTTATAAAGCGCACACCTATGGCGTGCACCTCAATTTGGCTTCTCTACCTATAATTTAGTGTTTGTACAAGAATTTTCGTAATAATTACCTTAATAAGCGTGTGCGATTCCGCCGAATATTTGAATTGCTGTTACGTAAGTTTAATACTGATTTATCTACTGAAAAGATACGTTGTCCCCCATTAAATTATACACACCCGGTTGCCGACGGTCGTTCCAGCGGAAGCGCCACAACCATATTCTTTTTAATTTAATAATAATGCAATAAGCTCTTTTGGTGTTTAAGCAACGCACCTACATCCGGGGCATTAGCTAAAAAAGATTTTAATTATGTAAATCCCACAGTAACTTTTAAAGAGATTCATAACCGGTGAAGTTTTAATCTATACCCTAGAAATTTTATTTCGAGACACGTAATTCAGTATATCTGTCTTTTATTGTTTGTAAATGATAATAATAAACAATACTAACAATTATTGTTACAATTAGAACACTAACGATAGACTCTAGGATTTGTAATTCCAAAAACGAAAATATATTGATCTTCTGAACAGATATAACATGGGAGCGCACGTAAAATTGTAAAATACCCAAGGAGACATAATAATGTTACCGATATAACACATTAAATACATCAATTGTATTTAACGATTGATTGTGATCCGAAAATTTGATATTTATTATAAATATAAACCAGAAACCGTCTTAAAAACACAGAAAGTAAGACTAGACTGGTTCATAATAACAATCTTTATTTGCCAAACAGATAATCAATTACACACATAGTGTAAGAGATATGAACAAAACGTAAGTAGTTAAAAAAGTACCATATAAAGGAAACGAAATTGAATTTAAGTAAATAAAAAAAAACAATAATATAAACTTGATTGCTGATCATTGTGATATTTATGATAGTTTGAAAAAGGTGACTAATTGTGTGATATCTTATTTTTGTCATTGTTGTTTTTAAGTGACACTTTACTACATGCGCGATGAATGTACGAGAGTGGTCCCATAATTACCCGCCCTGGGCTAGAGATGGCAGTAGTTGTTTGAAAAATATCATTGTATTAGAAAGTACACAATCTATAAAGCGTATGTTTCAAGTTTGAAGACGCCACGTTGTTTAGTATTTGTTTGGCAGCCATCAATAGTGAATTTTATGGAAAGCTATTTGTAACAGGCATATAAGATCACATTAGAACATTGTTTAGTTTGCTCTTGTATTGTCATGACGGTGCCATAAGGCGAAATGTACATAGAGAATTGTTTTTAAAGTATATTTTGTGAATTTTTAGTAACATCTGTTAGTTAAAATACGAGGGTGGTCTCATAAGTACCCGGCCTGATCTAGAGATGACGGTAGTTGTTTGAAGAATATCAGTGGATTAGACAGTAAACAATCTATAAAGCATATGTTTCAAGTTCGAAGATGGCACGTTGTTTAGTATTTGTTTGGCAGCCATCAATAGCGAACGTTTTCAGTAAATTTGGTAAAATGGAGAAAATTGGTCATCGTTACGTGATACAATACTTTTATTTGAAAATATAACCGATATAATAGCTGAACTGGATCCTACACTGGGTGAGTCTGCTCCTTCGTCTACAACAGTGAAATATTGGGTCCCAGAGTTTAAACGAGGACGTACGAGCTGCCAAGATGAGCATCGCCGTGGTCGACCAAATGCGGTGACTCCATAAATGGCGAAGAAAATCCACAAAGCGGTGTTGGATGATCGTCGAGTGAAAGTGCGTGAGCTAGCAGACATAGTACGCATTTCAAAAAGTGCAGTACATCACATATTATCTGGAAATTTGGACATGAGAAAGCTGTGTGCAAGATGGGTGCCGCGTTTGCTCACACTCGAGCAAAAACAGTGTCGTGAATATGTTTTAATTGAGTGTTTAGCGAATATTCACAGCAACAAAACAGAATTTTTGCGACGTTTCATAACCGTGGATGAAACATAGGTCCGCCACTTCACACCCGAAACAAAAGAACAATCAAAACAATGGACTCAGAAGGGAGAACCGGCTCCAAAGAAGGCGAAGACTGTTCCAACTGCAGGCAAGGCCATGGCATTGGTTTTTTGTGATGCGCGTGGAATAATTTTCATTAACTATCTTGAAAGAGGAAGAACTATCAACGGCGAGTATTATGCGAACTTATTGTAACGTTTGAGAGAAGAAATCACGCAAAAACGGCCGCATTTGGCTATAAAAAAACGTTGTTTCTTCAAAACAATGCACTCACAAATCCGTTTTTGCAATTGCCAAAATTAATGAATTCAAGTCTGAATTGCTACCTCATGCACCGTGTTCGCCAGATTTAGCTCCCTCGGATTATTTTCTGTTCCCAAACTTGAAAAAATGACTCAATGGTCAAAGATTTTCCAACGACGAACAAGTGATGTCGGCAGTTAATGGTTATTTTGAGGAGCAAGACAGTTCTTATTATAAAAAGTGTATCGAACTTATTGAACATCGCTGGGAAAAGTGTATAGAGCTGAAAGGAGATTATGTTGAAAAATAAATATATTTCTTTCCAAAATTTTTGTGTTTTTTTCGTAGGGTCGGCTACTTCTGGGACCACCCTCGTATGTTTACTTGTAAGGGGCTGCTATTCTTAAAAAATAATATTATATTTCTGTTTTTATCTAAGTTTTTCGAATTATAACTATTGGAATAACATTTCTTTATAAATTGCCCATCTCTGTAACCCTCTAAGAGGACTAAACATACACACGTATTTGCAAAACGATGTTTATTCGAAGATGTAATAACGAATTAGAAAAACATTTTCATAATATTCCTACAAAGGGTTTCATCTTCTTTATGTAAACATTCTTTATTCCCTTTTTCTTATTCCGAAGCTTAACACAAACACTTATTTCGTAATATTGTTTCAAAAAATATAAAAACAACGATGACCATTTGTAACAAATAAAGGATCCCTCCTACATCCATTCCGCGTCGTTCCTTCTTTACGCATATACCCAAAAAAGCGCTCTCGTACCGGGCAAATATTTATTCTCCCATTTATTTCACGTTTGTTCCGGCAGGGAAAAAAGGGGAGAATAAAGAAATAAATAAAAACTAAAATGGAGCTTTTAATATACAATGTTTACACCTTGAGAATAAACCCAGTGCATACGTGGGCAAGGTGAAAAGTTCTCGGCGTGACAATGAAAGACTGCGATATAAATTTAAAACATGATTTTATTTTTCTACATAATCTCCCTTGAGTTCAACACACTTGATCCAGCGTTTTTCTAACATCGATATTCCTTCCCGGAAATGAGAGTCTGGAAGGCTGTCAAAATATTCTTCTACTGTCCTTTCAACTTCTTCGTTGGATGTGAATCGTTTTCTAGAAACAAATTTTTTCAAATTTGGGAATAGATGGAAGTCTGAGGGTGCCAAATCTGGGGAATAAGGAGGATTGCCGAGCAAATCGTACATCAAATCTCGCAATTTTCCCATCGCCAACGCACCCTTGTGTGCAGGTGCGTTGTCCTGATGAAAAATGATTTTTTTCTTCTTCAAACCAGATTTTTTCTCGCGAATTTTGGCATCCAGCTAGTCAAGAAGGTTAGAGTAATATGCGCCCGTAATTGTTCTGTCTTTTTCAAGGTAATCAATTAACAAGATTCCTTTTGCATCCCAAAACACGCTGGCCATGACTGTTGCGGCAGATGCGATCAACTTCGCTTTCTTTGGCGCTGAACCACCGGCTTCCACCCACTGCTTCGACTGCTGTTTCGTTTCTGGCGTGTAGTGATGGACCCATGTCTCATCCATGGTGACAAATCGCCGCACAAAATCGGTCGGATTCTTGTTAAATCGATCCAAAGAATGCTCCGAAAATCGTTTGCGCATTTGCTTTTGATCGACATTTAGCAAATGCGGCACCCATCTTGCGCAAAGCTTTCTCATCTCTAATTCTTTGTGCAAAATGTTTCGCACCCTTTCTGCCGATATCCCCACAGCCTCAACTATCTCACTCACTTTCACTCGTCTATCGTCCAACACAATATCATGTACTTTTTCAATGATTTCTGGTGTGGTTGAGGTTTTTGGTCGTCCTTCACGTGGGTCATCTTCGAGGGATGTACGACCACGTTTAATGTCAGCTGCCCACTTTTTAACGGTTGACATCGTAATATTGACTACTACATTCACAACTGTTGACATTTAATTTTTATGGTAAATTGCATTTCTTTAGCAATGGTTTTAGCGGGACATTTGAATCACTCTTTCTTATTCTGAAACGAGATATATAAGGCTTTCCAATAGGGATGATATGATTTTGAAGTGACATTTCGGTCATTTGTAATATGTCATGATCTGTCATTTGTTTTTCATTGTATTCAGTAGTGTTTACAATTTCATCATGGAAAGATATACGCAAGAACAACGTTTACAAATTATTCAGTTTTGTTATCAAAATAATCGTTCTCCAATTGCAACTTTTCGTGCGCTTTTGCCATTTTATGGTCGTAATAATCGTCCAAGTGTGCTCACTATTCGTCGAATTGTTAAAAATTTTGAATTTTCTTAACAATAAGTGTGTTCTTTTTAAAGAAATCATATTACTCTTATTGGAAAACCCGTTATCTATCAAATCGGCTACAATTCGATAGCATTTTTCGTAAATGAACTTTTCATTAGTTTCTAGGTACAAGCGTGTATTCCGAAAGGCATTAGATACAGATAATTTAGTCTTTCCGAGTGCAAATAGAGAAATAAGCCTAAATATGGCAGAAACGTGACACGGAAAAGTAATTGAACACATGGAGCGTCTAATTAATGTTAGGCTATGGGTAGGGTAATGACGTCATTGTGACAGAACCACTAATGTAATGATAATTTATTTTAAACACTTACAGTAATTGTCTGCTAGGGAAGTTAGCATTTGCGGTAGGCAAAGTAATGAGTAAATTTCTAGTACTAAGACTTCTAATTAAACATTGCAGATGTGTCTTATATTTTCGTACGGCCATGATGACAACGCCTCGCGTCTCTTAAAAGTCTGTAATATATTACGACGTGGCATACATTTATGTAGAATTGATGTACTAAATGCATCGTTGTTATATTATTATCCATTAAGTGTGTATTTAAAATAAGTTAATTGAAATAAGAGTCGATTTAAGCGACAATTATTCTTGAATTGTATCCGAAAATTATTTCTGCCGTCGTAATCTAGATTATAATAGGCCTATGTCTAAATTCTATCCCTTTATCCCCCTTATTTCAATAACAACGCTCCTATAGTATTAGCAGCACATAGTAACTGTCCGGTTCTCGACAATTTCCATTGCTACACAATTAAGAATTACGACATTCGTTCTCAAGAAATTTTATTCCACATGAACGTATGCAGGATGCCTTCGGATAAATTTTTAATAACAGGTCGACTGAATATATGTTTCATTAAAATATATTTTCGTACATATTAATAATTAGTAATCCTCCTTGTCCCTTCTTCCGTAATAATATTCAATTGAAATCGTGCTGTAATTGTAATATTAATTTCTATTTGAATATGTGTTCGACGCCACCCTAAGACACTGTCTTAATTACTTTACGGCGAAAGGGTAATTACTTAAGTTTGATATATAAACCCCTTTCCACCCAAATTTTCGTATTCCGTATACGTATTTCGATGACTAAGTTGTCATCATAAGCAGATAATGAAACAGTTTCGCGCACTTATTGTGTGTTTTGGCTTTCGTCGGTACAGATCGTGTACGGAATTTGTTTCGTCCAGACTTTTGCTGTAATTTTCCAGGTGCGATACTGTTTAATTAAATTAATGTGGAAAGGGGTTACATATCAACTTTGAGTGATTAAGTTAACCAACCACGACTTCGAATTCTCTCGAATATTCTGGAACGTCTATAGCGATAGCGGCACATGCGTATTTCGTTAACTAAGTTGTCATAATCAGAAGATAATCAATCACAGTTATACTTGGAAACCACCGCTAAATCCACACAAACACGAAGTCCATATTAGTATACACTTTTCAATCCTAATTAATAGACTCCTGTCAGAGCCTACAAGCTAAAGAACCATCTAACTGACCAATAATAGTTAAATTTCTTCATCATAATACAAAGAACGTTATATCAGCGAGAAAGAAAATTTGAAAGGTATTAAATTTGTTATAAAGTGAAATTTAACAAAACGAAGAAATCGTCTCTTGAAAGCAGCTGCGGAAAGGTATTACAGCAAGCTAGCTTGGTCAAAATACAGAAAAAAATTTATCGTGGTAGAAGAAAAAATAAGAATTTTTAAAATTCTCAGCGATTTAAATTAACTTACATGATCGTCTTCACTGCAATGTATACGATTAAACCTTTGATATTTTCTTTTTCGGGAATATCACATGTATATAATAAGTATAACAATGGTCCAAGAACACTTCCCTGCGGAACACCTGCTTTTATTATTTTAAGTTAAAAAAACTCATCTTCTGTTTAATTTGGAAGGTTCAATCTGTTAAGTATGAGTCAAATAGCTGAACATATTGAACAGGAAAGTATCCTTTTCGTTTCATTAGTAGACCCTCGTGCCAAACTTTAACAAACGCTTTGGCAATATCTAAAAATATCGCCGAACATATTTTCTGTTCCTCAAGGGATTTTTCAATCATATCTATAATACGATTTACTTGATCGATCATGGAGTGTTTGCTCCGAAACCCAAATTGATGCGAAGGGATGAGTTGTTGTTTTTCAATTAATTTTTTTAATCTTTTTAACAGTAACTTTTCAAATAGCTTTGATATTAAAGATAACAATGATATCGGTCTTCATGAGCTTGCATTGTTAATAGGTTTTCCCGGTTTAGGTATCGTGATAACTTCGGCTGTTTTCCACAGTATTGGGACATATTTTAATCTGAATGCTGCATTAATTGAATGTGTGAGTTTCACAGTACCTTTCTTTGATAGCTGTCTTAATATCTGTCCACTGAACAGGTCAAATCCTGGAGCTTTTTTTGGGTTGATGTTCTCCTTTATTTCTTTGAATACTTCCTTGGGAGTGGTTAGTATTATGTTTAACGCTTTAAAAAATGATAATATATTTTGGTTTTTTCGATGCTCGAGCTACCAATTTAGTGTTATTGCGCCCCGTAGGGGTATACGTCTTACTGATTGAGAATCACTGGCCGAAGTTATACTATTACACTATTTATTTTTATATAAATATTCTAATAAGCTGATTTTGTACCTTGTTGAACGTTTCAAAAATGCAAAATGTAATACATACATGATAACATTGCAGGGGACGTTTTGCTAAAAGCAGTTGCAGTGAAATTGCCATCGCGTAGCAATACTCTCTATTTCGATCTGCATCTCTTTCCATCTGCTCCTGATTTTGCTCGCTCGGTAATCTCCGAACAAAAAGTTCAAAATTTAATAGTCGTTTGCGTGTAAATGTCAAACTTAATAGCTTCGGTTTCCACAAAAATGCAAATTTTATCGTTCTTAAAGCGCCGTTTCCTACAAATTACGAGCGGTGTAATGCAATTTTATGGCTTAACTGCGCTCAACGATTATGCATTTTCTTTATTGATAACGACCAATGCCGATGCTGAATTCTATACAATTCATGATAAAAATAAATGTTGTGACCCATTACACACAACAAATTAAAAAAAGGAAGCACAAATTATGAACTATTGTAGTTATCGCGATGAAATCTACTAAACTGCAATATCAAAGTGGAATGTCGACTTTATTCAATAGCCTTTTTACTACATTAAAATATCATTTTAAAGAAAGTTAGGCAAATAGAATGATGTATGCTCTATAAATGTAAAGAATAATATAAATTGTAGTTCAAATCAAAATTGCATTGTCAAGCTGCTGATGGGTCATCCAAGTTCAGAGCCTTGTTATAGGATTAACATGGAAGTTACTTGACATTAGCCCCCTAACCCAGGCCTTACTTTTAGTAGTACATCTATGAGAGCTCTACTCTCAAATCCAATGTATTTTCATACTGAGGTTCATTTTATATTCCAAGATCATTTAGATATATATATATATACAGTCATGTACAGTTAGTTAGTAGTGAAATAATTACGCATAAATTTCAAATTATAAGTCGAGCTAGCCGTCTTGTATAACGAAGACCATTTTTTATATACTGCTTTCACGCTACCCGATCGTTCACGCTCAAATCGCTTATCGTGCTGAATTGTGGAAGGAGAATTCACATTCCCGGTCTAATCGAAAACAGATCTTCGCTAATAGTATACATTAGTGGTAGATACATTAGTACACACTACGTATGTTGTTGTAGTCACCTCAGACTGAGTTCTCAATTTGCCCTTTTTACTATAATCGGCGGGTCCTACAACTGTGAAAATATTTATTGTAAATAAGCATATACATTTGGCGGCGACTTCGACGTATCCCTATTAGAATTAATATATGTATTGACTTGCAAACTATTGTACATACAGTATTGATAGTGTATATATTGTGAATATATGTACAGTTATTTTGTAGTTCAACAGCAATGGTGCACTCTTTCTTGTGTATGATACTACGCAATATTTATTCACATTTAATCTCAGATGATAAGTGTTACACCATGCTTCAATATATTCCAGACCCCATTGCAAATTGTAAGTGTCCTCGAATATCATCACCGTATGCTAGTATAGGACAATCGATGTTTAATAGAAGATCCTTGACAAAGAGAACGAAAAGTAATGGGCCCAGATTCGATCCCTGCGGAAAGCCAGAGCTAGCTACGAATTCATGCGACGAAAATCCATTGTAGGAAACATAAGAGACACGGTTTTTCAAATAAAAAGAGATCAGTGCAATCGCAGACGGAGCAAATTCAAAAGAACTGAGTTTGGAAAGCAAAGCAGCATAATAAATGATACCAAAAGCATGTGACAGATCAGTGTACAAGACTTCAACCTGTCCCCGCTTGTCCCAGACTTCGCTCATAGACTGAGAAATAGTGCAAAGATTTATCGTTGTTGAACGACCGTGAATAAACCCATATTGATCTGGTGAAAGGAACGATCGGACGTTGGAATATATAGCAGTATATATAACTTGCTCGTAAACTTTTGCGAAGTTTGACAATATAGAAATTGGTCGATAGTTCTGTCGCAGTGTCTTGTCGCCTTTTTTTATGAACAGGACAAATCAATTATCAGTCATCTTATTTTAATAAGTGTATTTAAGGTTTAGAATGTTTTTACTTATAATTTCAAGCACACTTTTAAAAAGCGGATAATATTCAAATTCCTCCCATACTCGGGCAAGCATATCCTTCGTCACTGATGTTATGGCAGTACAAATCCGGTTCCTCAACTCTTCTAGGTTCTGTGGGACTGGTGGTACATAAACGTTGTCTTCAACGAAACCCCACAGGAAGAAGTCACAGGGTGTCAAATCCGGTGACCGTGGAGTCCAGCTGAGACATGCTAAGTCACCAGCCCCTAGACGACCTATCCAAAGGTTCGGTAGAGTTTCATTCATATATTCACGCACTTGGCAAAGGGATGCCCCGTCTTGTTGAAAAATGAAGTTGTCTTGGAGCAGCCTCGGAAACAACCAGTTTTGTAATATAGCGAGATACTGCTGACCGTTAACCGTGAACCATCAAAGAAGAATAGGCCGTAAACAGATGATCGGGATATCGCACAAAACACATTGATTTTTGGCGAATCTCGTACATGTTCAATGGCTGGATGTGGGTTCTGTAGACTCCACTGTAATCACGGAAGTGTACTTTGTAAACTCGAGAACACAAAATGATTTCTGCTGCGGAGTAGCCATTTCAAACATATGACGGTTACCAAGAAAAACAGAAGACAACTGACATCTAGCGGCTATTAAATGAACTAGACTATGTATTCTTTTCTCTAATAGCCGAGCCGCAGCGATCGATAGTTTGGACAAAATAATACTTTGTAATACGTATATTCTTTTTGAAACACGCTGTATTTTATTCGTTACGAAAAAAATAATTGTTCTAATAAAGTGAATATTCTGATCATAAACAGCGCACAGGTTAATCAAATTAGGTTAGCGTAAAAATAGGTGTCTGAATAATTTTAGAAGAATTCTGCCCCTTTGCAAATTAATGAAATTGCCAAGCTCTAACTTCAGAAAACATATTTTTTGTTGCGAAACATTTTATAAAGCATAAAATAATTAACGAATTACAATAACATTCGAAACTGAAGTAAAAAAAATGTTTCAACTATTGAACGTTGCTTGACAACGCATAACTAGTCGTTTCTGTCATGGCTATGTAGTTTTTTTTCAATTCCTTCGTATATTTATTAGAACTGTTGGTAGATTACAAATGAAACAATTAAGAATTCCCAGCCCATAATTTCCAAACGTTTACATTTAAGCAATTTTACGATAATATGTTGCACGATTTGGATTTCACGATACCAATTACTACCTGCAATGCCGTAACGAAAATCTGGTTTGTAAAAAGGGCGATTTATCATCGACCAGCATTAATAATGGCCACCTGAACATTGACTAATGTACCATACGTTTGTAAAAAAATTATACCAATAATTCTTTCAGTGAAAATCGATAAGAGCTCTATTTGTTTATGCTACAGTGTGTTCGCATTAAAAATTATTGGTAGTTTTGATAACGGCACCACGCAATTTATGACAGAATTTCGCATTGTGCTAGGAATTTCATAATTTATATATCGTGTTCTATTAAAGGCCAACCATTGAAGTCCCTTGTATAGGTACAATGTCTTGCTGGTACAATACAGGACATAAATTTAGTAATGCAATAATTTAGTAATATCGCTAAGAAGCACGTAGATATGTATAGGGTGTTTCAAATTTCGCGGTTTTTTTAAAAAATAAATAAAAGATATAATTTGCATTCGCTTTCAAAAACCTTTTATTGGTTTTACTTAGAACAACTTGCAAACAAAAAAACTTGTTGCTAGAATTATGAATAAATGCAATAAACAACTAAATAAAGGCTGTTTCAAATTACGCGGTCTTCTTAAAGAATAAATAAAACATATAATTTGCATGCACTTTCAGAAACTTTTTATTGGTAATTGAAGTATCAGTTATGACATTTATATGCGAAAAATAATATTTGACAAATGGCCTCCGCTTCCAGCTCTACAGACGTCCCCTCTTTTGTTAAAATTTTCAATGACATTTTGACATAATGGAGGCTCTATCTCACCATTGACACGAACAATTTCATCTTTAAAGCAGGAATGGATTGTGGATTGTTTTTATAAACCAGACTTTCCGCATAACCCCAAAGAAAACAGTCTAACGGTGTCAAATCACATGATCTTGGTGGCCAATTAACATCACTGTTTCTTGAGATAACACGTCCAGGAAATTTTTCTCTCAATAAATCAATTGATTCGTGTGCAAAGTGAGGTGTAGCGCCATTCTGTTGAAACCACATATCCTCTAGATCAATATTCGTTAATTCAGGCCACAAAAATTCGGTTATCATCCGACGATATCGATCACCATTGACAGATACAGCTTCACCAGCAGCATTTTCATAGAAGTAAGGTCCAATTACACCACCTGACCATAATGCACACCAAACAGTAACTCGTTTAGAATGCATAGGTTTCTCATGAATAATTCGTGGGATTTCCTCAACCCAGATACGGCAATTTTGTTTATTAACATAGCCACCAAGTTCAAAATGTGCCTCATCGGAAAACATTATTTTTTGAGAAAAATCAGCTGGTTGTTCATTGATGAAATTGACAAATCAACGACGTTTTAAATGATCTAGTGGCTTCAGTTCCTGTGTTATTTGAACCTTATATGCATTCAGAGCTAAATCCTTGTGTAAATTACGCCATATTGTTGATCCACTAAGTCCAAATTGTTGTGAACGTCGTCTAATGGACATTTCAGGATCTTCAGCAACACTTTCACGAACTAAACCATTATTTTCTTGTGAACGATCACTACGACTGTATTTTTCACTTCTTTGATTTTCCACGGAACCGGTCTCTTGAAATTTTTTAATAATTCGACCACTAGTGCTTTCAGATGGACGATTATGTAAACCATAAAATTCACGTAATTTTCTAAAAACTCTTTTCACAGAACGCTGATTTTCATAAAATAATTCAACAATTTGAACGGGTTATTGTACCGTGTACAAAGCCATTTTTATAAATGTTATACATCACACTTTTTAAATGCCCACATACCCAGACAAATTCAGTGCGCCATCTATATTTTATTTATTCTTAAAGAAAACCCGTACAATTTGAAACACCTTTTATATACTTACATTACTGATGGCAACAAAGAGACATATAATTCGATTTTCAATTACTAAACAAGACCATTAATTCTACATATAAAATCCTCTCTAAATAATGCCGTAGCTTACTTCGACTTAAAATAGAAAGGAAATAGTCACTCCGGGGTTTCGATGAACTTAATACAACAAACTAATTCAATATTCGTCGGATCGATCCAGTTCCTGCAGCAAAACAAACAAATTAATGCCGCGTTCTATAACTATATCAAGATGTTTGCGGTCCTAAACTAATATTTATGCTTTGACTGTCAATAGAGAGCGTTTCAAAATTTCCGCAGGTTAGTAATTGGTCAGTTCGATCGGTGTAAGCGTTTTGTTTATTTCCAGAAATTGATAAACAGGGTAAAATTAGGAAAATATCAAATAAAACTGGAAGCTATACCGTATATTATTTACTTTTACTGAGTATTGATCGTTTATTAAGGTATTAAAGTATATATAATTGGATATTTACATTGCTGTTATTATACGAGGATATTGGTAACATAAAATGTAAAGATTTTATTATCAAAACTAAGGTTTAAATTATTATTTTACGGGAAACAATGAATAATTTTTATTATTTTATTTATTTGGTTTTGTCTTGTATTAATCTTTAGTTATTATTAATTCCTTTTTATAACTTTTGTATTACATCTACTAACACTACTCCATGCTTGTTTAAGCCTATAATATTTTAAAAGACAGTGTCTTCCAATTAATATATTAACATCGTTTCATAGCTGTGCACTTTATTGTGTACTTAGATACGTTTCACAGTGAGTCATAGATACATCACCTGCGCTGACTCAAGCTTTCGATCGTGATAGTTCTCTAAGTCGAAGAACAATTAAACGTCTTGTGCAAAAATAAGAATTAACATATTCACTTTACAATGTTCCTGTGCTAGCGGGACAAAGAATTGCAAGGAGATTTTACCATTTCCTATATCATACCTAAATTTTTAACTGTAATTACGAGTAATAATGGAAAGGCAACGCGATTTGGCTCATGCACAGGCTTGGAAAGCTTGGAGAGCAATAGGCCAATTGGAAGGTGGACGGAGACAGCAAGCTGCTGCTGAAGTTTCTGCACTTAGCCAAAGTGTGATTTTACGTTTGTGGAATCGGTTTTAAGAAACTGGAGATATTCAGAGAAGATGATGACAAGAACATCCAGCATCTACAACACCAAGAGATGATCGACACCTAACAGTATTTGCACGTAGAAACCATACTCATAACGCAACGCAACCTAGAAGTGAGCATGCCGCTACTATGGGAAGAGCAGTATCAACCCAAACAATAAGAAATCGTCTTCATAAGGTTGGTATTTATGCTTCAAGACCACTTGTATGCGTTGCACTAACTGCTCTTCATAAAAGATCGCGAAGAATGTGGACTATGCAGCATAGAAATTGGAATCATGATGACTGAGTACAAGTATTGTGACGAATCCAGATTCGCTTTAAGTCTAGATGATAGACGTGAACCTGAAAAATGTAATCAGCCACAATTTGTTCGAGAAAGGCCGCAATATGAAGATGGGAGTGTAATGGTATGGGCTGGGATAAGTGCAGGTCATACAGATCTTTATGTAATACAGACTGGCAACCTGGCTGCTCAGAGGTATCTGGATGAAATTTCGAGACCCATTGTTCATCTGTACTCTAGCGCTATAGGTGAAAGATTCATTTTAATGGATGATAATACTCGTTCACATCGAGTGAACATCGTGAACAATTGGATTGGATAATTGGGAATCAATAGAATTGACTGACCTGCAAATTCTCCTGATGGTAATCCTATCGAACATGCTTGGGTTGCCTTAGGAAGTCGTGTTGCAGCAAGAAATATGCCACCGTGTACAATTCAGGAACTTTAAATTGCTCTGATAGGGGAATGGAATAATATTCCACAAGAATTTTTTGATGTCCTGATTCAATCAAAGCCAATAAGGTGTCAAACCTTTATTGCGGTTCGTAGAGATCATACACTTTATTAACAATAGATTTTTCGACATTTTGTCATTAAACTCCTTATGAAGTTTCATAATTGTGTATTCATTTTTTAATGACATTTATTCACTCTAGTGCCTTAATAGTTTCATAACGTGCAGAAACATGTTCAAATGTGTCAATGCGTCCGGTTTTTTTTTTAAAAACGTTGCAGTTAAGTATAAAAATATTTGTGAAGTGCTACGTTTTTTATTTATTTATTCTGTTACCATTTTTACAAATATCCCCTAATTGTTTAGAGCAGTGTACGAGGGTAGTTTGGCAAGTAGTGAGAATGGAAAAGAAAACCGAATTTTTTAAATACAAAATAATTTTTATTTTTTAATATATTCTCCTAAAAGAGCAATACATTCCAACGGTGCTCCAATGCCCTTATGCCATCTCTAAAATGCGATTCCGGAAGGCTTGCAAAATACTCATTTACGAAGACGATAAGCTCGTCGTTAGACGAAAATTCCTTTCCACCTAGTGCCGCTTTCAATTTTGGAAAAGGTGGAAGTCGTAAGGGGCTAGATCCGGCGAACAAGGCGTATGCGGTACTAATTGGAAATGCAACTCGTGGATTTTGGACACCGCAAGTGTGCTGGTATGCGAGGGAGCGTTGTCTTGGTGAAACAGAATCTTTTTCTTTGCCATTCCTGGCCGTCTAGCACGAATCTCAACATTTTATTTATGTAGAGGTTCTGCATAATACTGTCCGTTTATTGTGGCACCTTTCTGAAGGTAATCAATGAGCAAAATGCCCTTTGAATCTCAATTAATTGATGCCATCACCTTGTTTGCCGATAAAGTGGTTTTCGCTTTCTTCGGATGTGCAGTACCACGTTCTAACCATTGTTTCCACTGTTGTTCAGTTTCGGGTGTATTGTAGTGTATCCTAGTTTCATCGCAAGTAACAAATCGCCTACAAAAATTAACCGGATTCCGCTTATAAAGGTCCAAACACTCATTGGAAATGCGCAAACGAGTGAACTTTTGATCAGTCGTAAGCAATCGCGGCACCCATCTTGCCGAAATCTTGGTAAAGGTCTAATTTTCGGTTAAAGTGTGGTGTACGCGTTCTGTTGAAATATTTACCATGTCTGCTACCTCTCTCGCTTTGAGTCGTCGATCTTGCGTAATAATATTATGAATTTTTATAATCATTTCCTTAGAAATCACGATTTTGGGTGCTCCAGAGCGCGCTTCATCAACACAGCTTGTTCTACTACGTTTAAATTCATTTACCCATCTACTTATTATGGCGGATGACGGAACAGATTCACCTAATGTTTCCCGTAACTCATCTTTTATTTCAGTAGCTTTCACACCTTTAATTACGAAGTATTTAATCACCGCATGATACTCTGCTTTTTCCATTTTAACAAAACGACGTGCTGCTTCTTTTTCAATCAGCTGTCAAAAATAAACTAATCAACCGATTTATCTAAATAGCGGAATGTAAACATATAAATAGACAACCTAAATTACATGGCATTTGTTTTACCAATAAGAGCGCCACCTATGTCTCATTCTCACTATTTGTCAAACTATCCTCGTATATACAGTAGCTTATAAATATGCGCATCCACCAATTTTTTCAAAATTTTTGAAAGTACGAGGAAACGTCTTTATATTCGCGGAATGGGGGACAAGGGGTGGAAATAAAAAAACCAAATTATTTTTCTTTTTCAATATATTCACCTGCAAGACGGATACATTTTTCACATCTTTCAATTAATTTATTTATACCCTCATAAAAAAATGATTTCTCTTTATCTGCAAAATACGCCGAAACTGCCTCCTTGACTTCATCATCGGCAGTAAATTTTTTACCCCGCAGCTCTCTTTTCATTTTCGGAAACAGATAATAATCACTCGGAGCCAGGTCTGGGCTGTAGGGTGGGTGATTCACAATTTCGAAGCCCACCTTATGCAGGGCAGCTAACGCAACGCGGCTCTTGTGGACGGGCGCGTTGTCGTGCAAAAGCAGAACATCTTTTGTCAATTTTCCCCGTCTTTTCTCTTTAATGGCTTCCTTTAGTCGCTCTAATAGTGAAGCGTAATATTCTCCGGTTATAGAAACACCTTTATCTTTATAATCAATCAACAATATTCCTTGCGAGTCCCAAAATACCGTTGCCATGAGTTTCCCAGCTGATTGTGACACTTTAAATTTCTTGGGAGGTACTGTGCCCTTTTTATGCCACTGCATGGAGTCTTGTTTGGACTCAGGTTCATAATGATGAACCCAAGTTTCGTCTCCAGTAACAATTCCACTCAATACACCATCCTTGTCTTCATTACAGAGGTCCAAAAATGCAAGCGAACAATCTACGCGCTGTTGTTTTTGCGGCGGCGTGAGCATTCTCGGCACCCATCTTGCGCTGACCTTAGACATGCCGAGATGATCGTGTAGGATTTTAAAAATTGTGGTATCGGATACTCCAACCATTTCTGCGAGTTGTTTCTTCTTTAGTCGAGCATCTTCAAGTACAATTTGTTCAACTTTTTGGATAAGTGCTGGCGTGGTCACCTCAATGCTCCTGCCCGGCCTTGGGTCGTCTTCAAGGGATTCCCTTCCTTGTTTAAATAAGCTATGCCACTTGTACACCATGGTTTTTCCTGGACAAGAGTCGCCGTAAACCAACGACATCTCATTCATTATGGTCGCGACTGATTTTCCTTGCCTGGTAAGGAACTTTATAACGGCACGATATTCGATTTTTTCCATATTTCACTTTTCACTCCTGATTATGTTACTTGGTTGACGATAGCTCAAAGACTAACTGTCTAATAACAATGAAACTTCGTATTTGTACTAATCATGAGTCGCTGCATAGGCCACGCCCCCAATGCCCCTACTCACCCCTCTACAACCCGCTCATTCCGCGAATATAAAAACGCCCCCTCGTAACTCAAGGTCCTTTTCTTATAAATAAGATGTACAATTGAATACTTAAGCCCATCAGGAAATGTTCAACTATCGAAGAACGTATGTATTTATAATATCACATAATTGTTTCAGTATTATTTCTTTGCATATTTTATTATGTCTGCTGGCACATCATCAATGCCAGTGCTAAATTTGTTTTTAATTCCTTTGATAGTTGACCATAGTTCAGTTATTAAAACGTTCTCAAAGAATAACATAGTTCGCCCACTTGAAGGAAGATCATTAGTGGAGTGAACATTGTTTGGATCAGACTTGGACAGTTTGTAAGCAGAATTTATAAAATAATTAAGTTTATTAGTTCGCTTTTGGTATGAATTATAAAGCGAGTTAATTTTTGCCTTGGTATTTACAACATTATGTATTATAGACCAAGCTGTTTTAGATCTATTATCCGCTCTTGACGTAATTTATATGTTTCTAATTGCAACGGCTCTTAGATATTGAAGCTTTCTTACAAACGATTTTACAGAACTAGGATAATATGATCAATTTGAAAGCCAGGATTTTTACTCTGGGACCAAGCTAAGTAAAATAATACTTCAAACGAGATTCCCAGATACGTTACAAACAGGCGAACATTAAAAGGAGACGCTGGCAAATAAGTAAATGAAATGAAGTTATTTCAAGGCAAATAGCAAATAAAAGGTGAAATGTTTATTGATTGTGAACTTCGACTTTCCCTTCCCGCACGCTTGCCTTCCCCGTTCTCTCTCTTTCTTAATGAAAACTTTTCCAGTTGAATAAGGTAATAGTCATCCGCGCTGTTAGAAATAGCGGCGTCCTCCACCGACGAAATGAGAGTTCGAGTGTAGCAAAGTCTCGGAGTAACTTAATTTCGCCTTCGATAACATAGTGGAATTGACGGTGGATCCCCTTATCTATCAAACGAGATAGCATTTGTTGGGACAGGACGGGACGTGGAGGAGCAGCAGAGATGAAACCGGGACAAGATAAGAAAGATCGACCGCATTTGATTTATTCCCTTCAGATGATATCGTCTCTTTACCTTCTATCTCTTGTACGTCCTCTAGCTCACGCCATAAGTAATGTTGCCCGGACTAACATTCCTGCTTATTAAATATTTGTTGTTCGTTGAGGTACCAACGCTGTTTGGTTGATGTACTTGAAAAATCAATATTTGCCGACGTCGAGAAATAAGATGCTCCTCTCTTTGCCCCCTATTCGTACCCTAGAGCATTACGTCACCAGAACATGCCGTAAAGTCCACACCACTGTGGATTTTTATCTCTAGGTTTAATTCCTAATTTGATTTCTCCAGTCGCCGGCAGCGGTTCAATTGCAAACAGGTAAATCTGATTTAGCTGAAAAACTACAAGTCCTTTTTCTGTCGGAATTGCTCTTATACTTGATATAAACATTATTTAGTATCTATTGCAGTTATAGTTTGTGCAGCGGATATTCTGAGAGAAATTTATTTATTTCTGCTAAATTAAACGTCGACACATTAATCAGAACTTAATAAAAAATCAATGGAACACTTTGTACTATCTGGTTTTACTTTTTATGTGACAGATGTATATATTAAATACACTAAACTGCAGCGCAATTTAATATTAAAAATACAGGGTGGAGCAGAGGAAACGCATGTTCTTCACTATTGAATGACTGGAAAACGGTTCGATAAAATTAATAAAAACAAGCATTAAGTAATAAATTTTTTAATGCAGTTTTGAAATATACATACTTTAATTAGGTTCGAAAAATAATGCCTTGGAGATGACGTCCTTCTTGCTGGATACAAATTTGGATCCTCTCCTGAAAGTTACGGACGGCTCTCTCCAACATTTCATTCGTCACAGCTTTAATTACTTGACGAATGGAATTCTTTAGGTCATTGATTGTGCGAGGCTTGTTCATGTAGACTCTAGATTTCAAATATCCCCACAAAAAGAAGCCGCATATCCACAAATCGGGTGAGCGAGGGGGCCAGTGAACATCACCATTTCTCGAAATAACATGTCCTGGGAACACCGTCCTGCTGAAACCATATTCACTTGACGCCTTTCAAGTTCTGGATGAAGAAAGTTGTTTAGAATTTCAACGTAGCGCGCTGATGTCACAGTAACTGTAGTTCCTTCCTCTTCAAAAAAATAGGGTCCAACAATTCCCATCTTTCAAATGCAGCACCACACTGTTACTTTCAAACTGTGGAGAGGTCTTTGGTGCAATTAATGTGGGTTCTCCGATGCCCAAAACCGACAATTTTGAACATTGACGTAACCGTCTAGATGAAAATGTGCTTCATCACTCATGAGGACTGTAGCATCTGCATCTTCCGTAAAAATTTCGTCCATTACGCGACAAAACTCTCTGCGTTGCACAAAATTCCCTTCACTAAGCTGCTGGACGATCACTAACTTGTACGGGTGAAATTTAAGATCATCATGTAAGATGCGATGAAGCGAACGACCTGACATACCCAGCGCTACAGCCTGTCGTCTAGTCGATCGCTTCGGACTAGCAACAACTGCCGTTCTCACTCGTTCTACATTTTCCCGAGTTCGTACTTAACGGGGAAGACCAGGTGGTTGCTTTTTCATCACAGATCCAGTACTTCTAAACGCTGCAACCCATCAGGGTATAGTATTTCGATCAGGCACTATACCTCGACGTCTAACTCTAAAATTTTGACGGAAAAGACGTTGCACTGTGACCACGGAATCATTGTTTCTAAAGTGCTGCTCGACAACGAACACGCGATGCTCTACGCTCCAACGCTCCATAGCAACTGAAACTGCGTTGTATGGGCAGTCTGTAAACATACATTCAAGGACAATAACCCCTCACGTCGCCGCGTACTAGTAGTTCGAAAAAGATGCGTTTCCTCTGCTCCACCCTGTACTAATTACATACAATACTGTGCAAAAGAAAGAAGCACCTAACAATATTTTCCAAAGCTTATTTACTAAAACGTTTTTACTAATAATTATTGGGTTACTTTAGTTTATAATATTTAATACATCTTTCCAAGAACGATTCACTTATTGGTAGAAATATAATCACTGGAAATTTCCAAGTTTATAACATCATACTTCTGCGTAGGGGTGAGATTGACCGCCTGAAGAGGATTAAAGTAATAAATTTTATTGCACCACAATGCTTTGCAATAAAATTTCAAGGAAAAGTTATTTATCTATGAGATTTTGTTTTTAATTGAGTGGTAGAAATGATACAGAGCGGTTCCACAATAGAATTTATTTACATTCTTAAAAAACGCGCCTACGAGAGGAATTGTCATTTTAAGAAAAAATTGTGACCTGTAAATTGTTATAGTAGATAGAAAGTGCCTAGAATAACATTACTAGACAGAAATAAAATTATTGTTTTTCACCAAGAGGGTTATAGTCAAGTAAAATTATCAAAGATTGTGAAATATTCCCTGTATGCTGTGCAAAAAACAACAAAAAGAATGACTGAAACCGACAGTGTAAGTGATAGACTGAAGAGTGGACCTTCAAACAAACTTAGTAAAGCTGATGCGCAGTTTTTAAAAGTTAGTTCCTTAATAAATTGTAAGAAAGTTAGCGCAGAAGTAGCTCAAGATCTTGCGCGAACATCTAGTACTTCGGTACATGCTTCAAGAGTAAGGCGATGCTTGCTCAGATCAGGCTTGATGGAATGCGTGGCTGTGAGAAAACCCTTACTGCCACGAGGTAATAAATAGAAGCGATTAAAATATGCCAGAGACCACGAAACTTGGGGATATAATAAGTGGCGACAAGTATTATGGATTGACGAATCTAAATATCAATTATTTGGAACGAACAGACGGCAGTATGTTAGACGACGCCCTGGTGATTCGTTATTGGAACGATGTTTACACACTACCATAAAGCATGGAAGAGGAAGTATCCAAGTTTGGGGTTGTATTTCGGCAGCAGGTGTGGGTGAAATTGTAAAAAAAGAGAGTAAGTAAACTTGCGAAAAATACAAAAAAACTATTAGAAAAACATGCCATACCATCAGGGCAGTGACTTATTGGCAATAATTTCATTCTACAGCAAGAAAATGATCCCAAGCGTACCTGAAAACTTGTGAAAACTTATTTAACGCAGCAGGAAGCAATGGGGAAGCATGGGGGTATTGCAGACTATGATATAGCCACCTCAAACTCCTAACTTAAATATTATTGAGCATTTGTGGGATTATCTTGACAGAAAAAAGTGTGAAAGGTAGCCAAGGAACAAAAATGAACTGTGGAACATACACCCAGAGTAGAATCCAGTTCAGCTTTTATATCGGTTGGACTGAGGCCTTTCAAATAAAAGTACTGTATCACGTAACGATGACCAATTTTCTCCATTTTTACAAATTCGCTAAAAACATTCACTATTGATGGCTGCCAAACAAATACTAAACAACGTGGCGTTTTCAGACTTGAATCATATGCTTTACAGATGGTGTACTTTCTAATACAGTGATATTTTTCGAACAACTATCGCCATCTCTAGTCCAGGCCGGCTACTTATGGGACCACCCTTGTATAATGGAACTAGGATATACGATTAAGTTTGCAATAAACCGTTGATATGCTGCGATAGACGCGACTATAAATATATAAATAGTGTACAATACCAAAATAACATTCCACCAGAAACGTAATTTATATTTGATTTACCGTTCATAATAATTGCCTCTGATTTGAGACTTCATCTACCCAATAAGCAGCCATTTCATAACTTCTGGACTAAATACAGGCTCAATCTGGAAGCTACCATCCCGAAGGGTTTTACAGAGCCATATGCCAACTGTGCGTAACAACGTCGAGAACATGATCATAGCTGTAGTAAAAGATAGCTGTGGTTGTGTGGCGACGAAACTACAGATTGAAAAATTAATTCTATTTTGAATACTATAAAGCGTGTTCTTCTTGTTAAAACGACATTTTCCATTGTTTTAGTTAGCAAAAGAATAGAAAAATGCACTGGCGAAGCAATTTTGAAGTTAGTGCCGCACTCTATTGTCCAGCTTACTAATTACTAAGGCCTAAATACGAAGTATCAAAATCAAGTTTCACTTTCAATGACACCCTGTAAGTTGAACGTATTTAATGTAAAGAAGTCATACAAATCTTCTAAGAAAAAAATATTTCTTATTAATATCCCCATCTATTACCAAGCTCACTACTTACTGAGCCATAAATACGAAGTCTTAAAATCAATTTTCATTGTCAGTAATACCCTGTAAGTTAAACGAATGTAATCTAAAGAAAGACATTCAAATCTTCTAAAAAAATATTCCTTATGAATGCCCCTTCTATTGCCAAGCTCACTAATTACTCGGCTCTAAATACGAAGTGTCAAAATAAATTTTGAGTTTCAATTACACCCTGTAAGTTGAACGAGTGTAATTTAAAAATGCCATTTAAATCTTTTTTCCATAAAAAACCAACACATCTTCTAAAGTTAAAGAACCAAGCTAGTTAACGAGCTACTTCGTATAACACAAATCAAGACAAATATTTGCAAAAACAATTGTAGGGAATTAATTTCGGAAGTAACAATGAATTTAATGTATGTGTACATTCTAGTATTAGTGCGTCTTCTGTCTTAAATTTACTACTACGAAACCACACCGCAATATATTTCTGTTTGAGTTTATAAGTCCTGTAGGACTGGCAGAAAACAGATTACTTTCAGCAAACTTAATGTATATCCGTGCGTAATCTTGGCTGGTTCAATTAAAACGGAACGTAAACGTAGATGGTGGGAAGAAAAACGACCATAACAATGGTGGATAGTTATTATGTATGTAGTATCTATGTACAGACATAAAGTAGTAGATGAAGTATTAATATACATATCGCTGTGTATTTAAGCTAAGCACTTATGTAAAAATAAGCATGTAATGTACAACAAGAGTCAAATGCACAGAAAATGTGAGACGAAATTCATACATAATAAATTTGCATACATTAATTTGCGATATAAAATTTTTACAATCTTAACAAAAAAGGTTACACTTATGTACAATATATTGGGATATACACAGCTGCAGAGAAAACATCACTTCTTTAAAATAGTAATTCTTAGTGGCGCCATCTATTAAAAAGAAATGGGTCGGTAAGACAGATCTTTCACAAATGTTATGTCAAAATTTCATGACATTTGCATCATCAGAAACAGAGAAATTGCATATAAAGTAACAGTGTGTGTTTGGCATTGGTCAAAAATTGAATTTTGAACATGAGCTGTTTTAAACTGGGTAAATCGTCTTCTGAAACGTTTAATTTGGTGAAAAACGTGTATGGTGATGCGTGTTTATCATGCACGAGTGTGTATGAGTGGTATAAACGATTTAAAGACGGCTATACGGACATAAATGACGACAAACATTATGGTGCAAAAAAGTCTGTGGTTACGGAATGTAATATCGAACTTGCGTGTGAATTTATCAGAAATGTGCCGAAATTCTCATTGAGATACGTGGGAATGGAATTAAATATTTCCAGAGATTCAACTCATCACATTTTGACACCACATTTGGGGTTGAGAAAGATCTGTGCAAGGTACCACACAAGACAATCAAAAATTGCTGTGAATTCCACATTGTACAGACTTGTTTGAAGACTCAAAAAATGACGAAAACTTCAGATATTCTATTGTAACTAGTGATGAGACGTGGTGTTTTCAATATGATCCAGAGACCAAGCATCAAAGCTCTGAATGAATGCATCCAAGCTAGAAAAGATCAAAAAACACTGTTCGGAGAAATCAAATGTGAAGACAATTTCGATTGGTTTTTATGATTCGAAAGGTATAGTGCACAAACAGTTTGTGCCAATTAGTCGAACAGTCAATGCAGTATATTATCTCGGTGTTATGAAGCGTCTTTTGGCGTGTATTCGTCGTGTGCGCCCTCAATATTATGAAAATAGTAGCTGGAATTTGTTACATGATAATGCACCATCTCATCACTCGACACTTATTACTGATTTTCTAAATAAAAATGGCATTTTGATCAACAACCATTCACTATATTCATAGGATTTTGCCCCCTAAACAAAAACAGCTCTCCTGGTATGGTCATATGAGACGAATGACAAGATAGATTACCAACTCAAGCTTGGCATAGATTCCAAAGAGAAGAAGAGAAAGAAGCAGGTCAAAGAAGTTGTACCAAGGAATCCACATAGCTATGGAAAGAAAGGACATTGAAGAAGAGTCGTGGAGGAACAAGAAACAGTGGCGTTCGAATTATGACAAATGGCCAAGGCTGTAAAGAGATCGCTGCGTATATATATATATATATATATATATATATATATACAGTGTGTATCAGCCAAATGGAATAAATTCGATAATAATTAAATGGAAGGGTGTTTGTAAAAACGCTCGGACACGTCGATTGGGATTTTTAGTTGCGTATTTTTTTAAATAAAAAATTTATATACAGGGTGTGTCATGTAAAAGTGGTCAATACCAACTTTCTTATTTTAAGTACAACACCCTATCAAATATTAATTTTTTGAATTCTCTAGAAAATTCCAGACATATTTCATGTACAATGTCCTATATCTATCTTCGACTGTTTCGGAAATATTAAATGTTTTCAGATTAATAATTTTGTTTACAATTAAAATAAGATTTTCACATAATAGTTTGTTTACCGAACTATTAAGTGAAAATCTCTAATTATACTTGTACTTCGTTTTAAAGTACCTTGCCTTAGCAAAGTGTTGTCAGTGTCAGAGTGTTGTCAGTGTCATAACTGTTTGAATTTCGTTAACTACATTTCAGCAAAATGGTTCATTTAACAGAAATGCACAAAATAGCAATTCTGCAGATGATTGGTTATGGAGATAACACACGGACACAAATGGAAGTTGCTCACTTATTTCATGAGAAATTTCCAAACTTGCCGCCTATATCCCAAGGAACAATTAGTAAAATAGAAAAGCAGTTTCGCGAGTTTGGACATGCAAGGCAAATAAAAAAAGCAGCTGCGAATGCAGTAAGTAATGATACCAAACTGGATATTGTGCAGAAGTTTGAAGAAAACCCGCATACTTCTAGTAGATAAGCAGCGTCAATGTTCGATGTTTGCCATTCATCGATTACTCGCGCATTAAAAGAAAATAAAATGCTTCCCTATAAAATTATACCAACTCAGGAGCTCATGGAAGACGACTTTGATAGGAGAACGTATTTTTGTGAACAAATGCTGAAAATGTTAGATAACAATGTGATCCAATTAGAACATATTTTATTTTCTGATGAGTGTACCTTTACGCTTCACGGTCATGCTAATCGTCAAAATTGCCGCTATTGGTCCAGGGAAAATCCTCAATGGATGAGGGAAGAACATACGCAATACCCTGAAAAGGTTAATGTTTGGGCAGGAATTGTTGGAGATCATATCGTAGGCCCTTTTTTCATTGATGGAAATTTGAATGGCGACAATTATTTAGCATTGCTTCAAAATAATCTCGTGCCAGCTTTGACAAACATATATCCTGATCTAGCAAACCCACAAGTTCCAGCAAATACGATGTGGTTCCAGCAAGATGGAGCACCACCCCATTACCAAATCAATGTCCGGCAGTACCTCAACCAAATATTTCCGAATCGGTGAATAGGTAGGCGAGGATCAATGGAATGGCCAGCACGATCCCCTGATCTAACGCCATTAGACTTCTTCTTATGGGGATATGTCAAGAGTATAGTATACAAAACTAAACCCCTCGACTTATCTGACTTAAGAAGACGAATAATAGTTGCGATTAGATCGGTCACATCTGAGATGTTGAGCAACGTTAGAAAAAATTTTTATTTAAGATTAGGATGTTATCAAGACGTTTGCGGCGAACACTTTGAACATCTCCTACAGTGACGTTAATGTTTTTCTTGTTATTTTTTACATTACCAAAAATTTTTCAAATTAATCTCAAAACATTTAATATTTCCGAAACAGTCGAAGATAGGTATAGGACATTGTACATGAAATATGTCTGGAATTTTCTAAAGAATCCAAAAATTTAATATTTGACAGGGTCTTGCATTTAAAATAAAAAAGTTGGTATTAACCACTTTTACATGACACACCCTGTATATAAACTTTTTATTTAAAAAAATACGCAACTAAAGATCCCAATCGAGGTGTCCGAGCGTTTTTTCGAACACCCTTCCATTTAATTATTATCGAATTTATTCCATTTGGCTGATACACACTGTATATATTAATCCCAATACAGTAAAAGTTTGTACAAAATTTGGTTTAGAAACACATACTTTTACAGGGTGGTTCGTTTCTTTTTTCGACACAGTATAGATTGCAAACGTGTGTGCCAACAACTGTTACTACGGAATTGACTCCTTATCAGACGTTTCCTTATGTCTTATGGTGTTCTTATACTTTTGGAAATATTGTCTATTCACATTGTAATTTTGCATTTATTTCATCCTTTACATGTAGTAATCCAATGGTTACATTAAACAAGAAATTAATCTTTTTTTATTATTATTTATTAATATTATTTATTATTATAGAGTTCTATTACAACCAGGTCTTATCTTGGATTTCACTTCTCCTTGTAGTCTAAGTTTGACTGACCGGCTTTTGTTGTTTTACAACATACATACCTACATACATATATAATCCAAAATACCTTAGCTTTTAAGTTTTACAAGCCATAAACATTTCTTTAATGTAGTTTAGTTCACCTAGTTATGGATTTACAGTTATCTTAATTGTTTTATTAATAGAAGGATATAATATTAGTACGTTTCGAACAGAATTGGTAGTGTTAACATGAAAGCAGAGTAAACCAACCGACGTAATTCACATCGGTATCTGAGACCATCATCTGATATTTCTTTTAGCGTCCGACTAAATTTGTTTATCTGACAGCAATATAGATTTTAAAAGCTATCACCGTAGAACACGAGAAACAGCGGCTGTTGGTACTTCAGATAACTGCAGTTACATAGCCATTCAATTAATATCCGATGTTTTGTCCGCACGAAATTGCTAATTTCACACCCTTCCAAGTACGTATTGTCTGAAACGGGAAAACCAATCGCCAAATAATACATTTAATTTTAACACTTTGATGGAAGTGTGTACGGAGCTCGGGCGAATGCTGGATTTTTGTGTTTTTTTTTCTACTTTGACTGGTTTCATTTCCGTTCGGACGTCCAAAAAAATGCGAAAAATGAAGTGCTGTTTTTTCTGTTTGAAGAAACCTGAATTAAATGCGAATTTTTTGCTTGTTTTCTTTTCAATAGCTGTTAGCCGAAATATCCGTGTAATTTTAAATGGTAAGGCTTTAACGAAATACAACAAAGACTCTATTTGTCCATTTGAAATACAAATTGTTGATTTTGTTGGGGCTGACATTTCAAAAATAAGCTCCTTTTATAAGACCTAGCCTTTTTATGTTTATTTTAGTACATTTAAATGCAAATTTTTCGTAAAAAAGCAATTAAAGTCTTATTAAAATACAAAAAGGAATCGCTAAAAATTACATTTAACTTTTATGTTGAAAATATCTGATTGTCCAGAAAATAATGACACATTTTCGCCACAGATGGCACTGCTCATTATTACATAAGCTGAAATCAATCGAGGTATCTCTATATTATGCCAATTTATAGTTAACAGTTCTAACATCATCTTGGCAAAAAATTGAACGGATTGGTTAAGTAGAATATCAGCCGTGTACAGTCCGAGATCGAACTTTTAGGTGCGAGTTGAATGAAAAGTTTCCAGGCGTTAGGCGGAGGAAGTTCGAGATATTTACACCATAATAACAATAATAAATAATATTAATAAATAATAATAAAAAAAATTAATTTCTTGTTTAATGTAACCATTGGATTACTACATTTAATGGATGAAATGAATGCAAAACTACAATGTGAGTAGATAATATTTCTAAAAGTATAAGAACACCATAAGCTAAGACATAAGGAAACGTATCAAGAGGAGTCAATTCCGTAGTAATAGTTGTTGGCACACACGTTTGCAATCTATACTGTGTCAACAAAAGGAAACGAACCACCCAGTAAAAGTATATGTTTCTACACCAAATTTTGTACAAACTTTTACTGTATTGGGAATAATATATATACAATATATATATATATATATATATATATATATATATATATATATATATATATATATATAAGACTTGACAAATTTTTTTCAAAATAAAAGGCAGACCATTTGAGATATTTCAAAAACTTTATTATCGGGTTGAAGTACAATCAAAACATTTATGAATGGAATTGGACTTCGTTCATATGGCCACCGCGGGCACGTTTGCAGCGGTCGATTAGTTGGACCCAATTTTCGATGACTCGGCCAAACAATTCGGCCGAAACGGCTGCTATTTCGCGTTCAATGTTGGCTCTGCGCTCTTCCAACGTTGTTGGCTTGTTGGCATAGACCAATGACTTGACGTAGCCCCAAAGAAAAAGGTCTAGAAGCGTTAAATCGCACGAACGAGGCGGCCAATCGATTGGTCCATTCCTTGAGATAACACGCTCATCAAACTTACTCTTCAATAAATCGATGGTAACGTGTGCTGTGTCTTATGGCACCGTCCTGCTGAAACCACATGTTGTCCAAGTCCATATTTTCCAATTCGGGCCAAAAATAATCGGTAATCATGGCGCGATAACGATTATCATTCACAGTAATGTGACAATCATTATCGTCGACGAAAAAATATAGCCCTATGACGCCACCGGCATGCAAACCGCACCAAACAGTTCTTTTTGTGGATGAAGTGGTGTTTCATGAAGCACATGTGGATTTTCACCCGACCAATAAGGCTTATTTTACTTATTGACGAACCCATTGAGCCAAAAATGAGCTTCGTCACTGAAAATGATTTTGCGATGAAATTGATCATCTTTTCCAGAGTTCAAGCGGAAAACGTACGTCGCTTAAAATGGTCCATCGGCTTCAATTCTTGAGTCAGCTTGACCTTGTGTAGGTGTAAACCAAGATCCTTAAGCAAAATTCGCCATAAAGTGGTCTGGACGATGCCCAATTCTTGAGAACGCCTTGGAATTGACTGATTTGGTTCATTTGCTACGGACGTTTCAACGGCAGCGATATTTTCGACGCTTCGACCAACCCGTTGTCTCACTGGCACGGCAACATCACACAATATGTAGACTCAAATTTTGCACTAAACTTGTTACTGCCTGTCTACTCGGGCGAGAATTACGACCGAAAATCGGAGTTAACGCTCTTAAAGTAGCGGTCACTGACTCCGAATTTCTGTAGTAAATTTTTATAATTTGCAGACGTTGTTCGTTCGTGTACTTTACCATGATGAAAATGTTAAGTTTACTGAATAAATCGACAGTAATAGTTCGATGATTGGTGAATGGGTGCGTTCACAAATTGAATTAAAACTTGTCAAGTCCCTATTGGAAAACCCTTTATATATATATATATATATATATATATATATATATATATATATATATATATATGCAGCGATCTCTTTACAGCCTTGGCCATTTATCGTAATTCGAACGCCGCTGTTTCTTGTTCCTCCACGACTCTTCTTCAATGTCCTTTCTGTCCATAGCTATGTGGATTCCTTGGTACCACAACTTCATTGACCTGCTTCTTCCCCTTCTTCTCTTTGGAATTTATGCCTAACATATTTTAATCTTCATTAATATTTTACTTGAATGTTATAATATTATATACAACGTCCGAAAAGAGATAGAATATTTATATATAAATTAAAAGCACAGACTTATAAAGGAAAATTCATTTAATATATTTTCAAAGAATTAGATAGCACTATACAAAAACTGATCATACAAAAATAGTTTCCTTATGAATTTAGGAGTACACACGCTTCTCGTCATGCAATTCTTTAAAAACATTCAGTTCACTATTTATTATATTTATTATTCAATACAAGCTGGTGGATTTTGCGCAATATTACATTTACCATGAGATAAACAGAACTTATTCTGTTAATCTGGTACATAGACTTCCGCGGTCGTGGCCCATACTATATGCTTCTGTGCTTCCGGGCTGGAACTGCGTCCCTGGTATAACTGCCGAGATTTCGTAGGCACTCATATGGGTCATCTTCAGGGCTCAGCTACTGCTACTGTCTGTCACACTGAAATTGAGTGAGTGAGAAACTCAGTGCGACAGACAGTAGCAGTAGTTGAGCCCTGAAGATGTCCCATCTGAGTGGGTACGAAACGTCGGCAGTTATATCAGTGACGCGGTTTCAGCTCGGAAGCCTAGAAGCATGTAGAACTTATTCTGTTGTCTGTAGCCATAGTATGTCTTGGATTAGTTTAAATATCTATTTTTAAATATATTATTTGACAAAGAAACACATGTTACATGCTCATTTTATCATCAGTACAAATTCGTGTACATCACTGATCATGTAAAAACTATTGGAGTACATCTGAACGCTAATATCCTAGGTCATCGTTGGTTTTTGTGATATCGCTAGCGCCCTCTCGATAGTAATACCTTAAGTCTGGCTATTATAAAGGGAAAGGAGTAATGGTTCGTTTCTTCGATACTAGTATTCTCATCGTGCGATAACTAGAGATGTCGAAAGTGTAGGCTTCATGATTAGTTTTGAATATATTTCTTTGGTTAATTTGGTACGTAGACTTCCGCGGTCGTGGTCCATGCTATCTGCTTCTGGGTTTCCGGGCTGGAACCGCGTCACTAGTATATCTGCCGACGTTTCGTACCCATTTGTATGGGACATCTTCAGGGCTGAACTACTGCACTGAAACTGTGCAGTAGTAGAAACAGTTTCAGTGCAGTAGTTCAGCCCTGAAGATGTCCCATACAAATGGGTACGAAACGTCGGCAGATATACTAGTGACGCGGTTCCAGCCCGGAAACCCAGAAGCAGATATTTCTTTGGTTTTTATAATTAACTATCTTTAAAGAAGAATGCGTCTCTATTGCTTGCTGCCATCCACATCATCGAATATACATATTTGATTATATTTTCCTCGACTCTATGATAAGCTTCAAGAACATTCGATTGTTATTTCTATGCAAGTTGTCATCGTATAAATACCTGTTGATGAGCAGCTTTTGCCTTATGGTAGATTAATTTAAACGTACCGAAAGGAAAAGTCTTTTCTTCAACAATTACTGGATTATGGTTCGTTCAAATTATAACTCGTCGTATGTTACTTTGGAATTTGTTGAAAATTTATTCAACGATTTGCGCACAGCACGTGGAGACATAACCACCATTTTGCCAAATATTTGTGATATGCCCTTTAAACGTGAGACAATGACGTTTTGTTAAAGCCACTGATAACTGGTAATAAGGAGTTGACTATTTACAACAATGTGATGCAAAAACAGACGGTGTTTGTGTCGACCGAAGACTCACACTAAATGTCATCAAAATCATGCATTAATTAAATGAAGGTTAAACACTCATTGTGGTGAAGATTAAAAGATGTCAATTTTTCGAGCTCCTCTCAAAGAATAATGTGACGAATCCATCATTCAGAATTATCCAGGGCTGGTTAATTGTAGAAGATTGGCATTTCATCGCCATAAAACGAGGTTACACACATATAATAGCTTGTCGAAAATCTTTTAGTTTTTGGATAAGATGCGTTACCACACGCAAAATACTCATTGGACTTCGTCACTTCAGATTTTCGGTTATGTATTTCGTTCTATGAATGTAAAGTCCTTACTTGATGTAACATTCGACTCCAATAAGACTGAGGTAGCGTCTTGTAGAGTTTTTCGCCAATAATGATAGCCCTTTTCATGAACACCGAACTATGAAACTTATCGAAGGATGACAATAGGTTATCGAAGAAAAGTGGCAGTATATGTACATATAATGAATCGATCTTTTTTACATGATTGACATAACACACTATGAAAGACGCCATCACTTTTTCGACAACTTAGTAGTGTTACACTTCGAATATATAATAATTTTTCTTTATTATGTTTTTAAATTAATATATTTAATTTAAATACAATTCAAGCTTAATACAAATTATTATTTAGACATTCTTTATGTCACAAATATTTCAAGGATATATGTATTTTCTAATAAATTGTTGTAGTGTAAAATCGAAAACCTTTTTCTCGTTTTCAAAAAGGCTAATATCTAGAACAAACGCCTTTCTGCAAGTAAGTCCCTTTCTTAGAATATACTGGGTAATTTTCCATTAATTCCCATTTAATATTCATTCAATATAAACTAATTTCTAAAAATGCAATTAGAAATTCAAACATTAATCGTTCTTTTCTCTACACAGAATATACAATTATTATTCTATCCAAAGATCTACCTATATGGCACTTACATACATTCGATATATCGCGCTTTTAATTCATGATATTTTTTAGCTCGTCTCGTTCTGTTTTCTCATTGGTTACTTCAAATATATCTAGTTCTCTTGCTTTTCACGGTAATACTTCTTTCTTAAAAGCCCTAGTCTATGAGAAATAAAGTCCTCTTCTTGCCTGGCTACGTTCGGCTAGTACGTTCATTTTACGGTTTGTAATCTGCCTTTCTTCTCATTGGTTAATTTCAAATATGACCAGTGCACTTATCTGTCACCCCATCGTCTCTTTTTTGAAAGGTTGAATCTGAAAGAAATCACCTCTCTTCTTCGTCTAGCCACGATTAAGGCTAACACATACATACATCATTCAACGGTGAAACACGTGCTTGTTTCGTGAGTGAAGTTTTACCCGTATATGTAGTGATCCACGTATTTCTTTAGAGACCGCAATATATATATATATATATATATATAACATCCTGACCAAGGATATATGCACGCAAGTACACGTACCTCACGTATCGTTCGATACATATTTTTGTCCTAATCCTTGTATATTTTACTCCGCAGCTATCTATTACTCTATTCATTTTTATTACAGCATTTGCGCTTACTTATACCTTCGTTATTTAGTACTCTCGCTTTTGTTAATTACTTTTAATTTAATACATTCAAGTTTTAAGAATTCGTTTGGTTTATATTAGTAAATAAAATTTCGTCAGCAATTCTATTGTTTTATTTCCACTAATAACCTTTCTTTCAGCTTGATACACACAAAAACGTCCTGGACTTTTGAGGCTCATCGCAAACTGTTAATAATTATTAGCTCCAGCGACTTCTTTGCTTCTTTGCAGTAGCAGCACTTAAACCAGACAGGAGAGAAGCTCATCATAATTTCTCAAAATATAAATAAATATCAAATATTCCAATTATTACAACTTGTTTATCAATTAGTTAATTAAGAAGGCAATAAATAGCCCCCTTAATCAATTAATATATAAATTAAAGGTAGGAGGTAATAGTATGTGTAATGTATGTGTTATGTCACTTCACAAGGCTTCCTGGATATATTTCCAAGTTAAATATAATAACAAAAAGGTAACTCAACAGCAAACATTTCTTCTTCAATATGCCATAGGTCCTACATCACTGAATAACACTATCAATCAATCATTACATTGTTCTTTTGCTTGTGTTTGTTTCGGAGTTCAAGTTCATATTGAAAATAAAAAATGCAATTAACATATTTTAATTTCGAACGTCTGAAGACTTATAACATGCATATATAGAAGATTGGAGTTGTAAAAGCACATATTTTCAAGTAAAAAATCGGCTTTTTCTATCGTCCCCAGTTTTCTTTTTCTTCTCCTGCATTTTTACCGTGAATACACTGGGGCGTGATTAAAGAGATTAGCTGCAAATTAATCAGTGGTTACAATTTCTATAGATTCCCCGAGGTCCAACTGTTAAATACGATTTTAGGCTTTGTATTTAAAGTATTTTTTCGGATCACCTTTAGGTATGTTCCTCTTTAATTTTGTTAGCGTGTGGAAAAACGATGTAATTAAATGGAATCCGATTATGTTAGCAAATTGTTGAATGAGAGAAAGAAATATTTTATCCTTTTACATATATATTTTCAGATGTTAATTCCTTTTCAAAGAGAAACTAAAAGATAAGTCTGTATTACCATTCGCGTTTATCCAAGAATGTTTAAAGAATGTTTGAATTGTCATTATGCAAATTAATTTTGAGATCTTTTAAAATATTTTCTATTAAGGAAGCCGTTGTAACGTAATGAATATTTTTAATTAGAAATTTTCTTGTTCTTTGTAAGACGTACATAGTGCTGCGAATTTTGAACTAGGCGTTTGCATACGAGGGTGGATCCCTTTGCTCCAGACTTGACCCACTCACAATAAAAAAATTTGCAAATATTTGACTTTTATTTTTCTCACATACTCTTCATTAAGGTTAACACATTTTTCCCATCGATGTCCTAGCATTTCTAATGTTTCTCTAAAAGAAATTGTTCAACCTCTGCAAACCACTGATTTACCGCACATATCACATCATTAATTGATGGAAATCGTTTTCCACGCAAGTGTTCTTTAAGCTTTGGAAACAGTTGGTAATCACTGAGGGCCAAACTTGGCAAATATGGTGGATGTTGAACTAATTCAAATCCTGACTGAGTTATTGCAACTGTAACAATTGTGGACCTGTGATTGGGTGCGATATTCTGATACAAGAGAACGCTTTTGCGCAAGGTCCCTCGCTCATTTTTCTTTTATTGCTTTACGTAATATGGCAATTAAGTTGGTACAATAAGCATCTATAATTGTGCCCTCCTTCTGCAGATAATCTACTAAAGTTTTGCCTTCAGCATCCCAAAAAACGGATAGTATGGCCTTCTCTGTTGAAAGTTGCGTTTTGATTTTCTCGACGGTGGTGAATCTCAATGTATCCACTCCTTACTCTGTATATTGGTCTCTACATTATAATGATGAATTCATAAATCATCCATTGTCACAAATATTGCAAGAAAATTTTCTTCGTCGTGTCTATGCCGGGTTAAAATACGACAGCAAATGTCATTTCGAGTTTGTTTGTGTACATCTGCTAATATTCGTGGTACTCATCTTGCAGACAATTTCTCCATGTTTAATTTGGCAGTAATTATATTGTATATCATATGATATGAGAGACCAGTATCTTCAAATAGTTGTCTAATAGTCACACGTCGATCTTGCAGCACGAGATCATGGACCTTTTTAGCATTTTTTTTGGATAGTGACGATTATGGGCACCTCACCTGCATGTTCGCCTGTACACGTCTCCCTACCACATATGTGGGCAACAACCGGCCCGCTGTAAGATTTGATCCGGTCCGCGAGATATTCGTCGTATTGTTTCATGTCTGATATTTATCGCTCAAAATTATGAACACTACTTTAAAATGTACTATTTTTTAACGCAGCCCGCGAACGTATTTGCACATTAAAGTTTGGCCCACAACATGTCAAAGGTTGCCCATTCCTGCTCTACCACATTTAAACTCGCATTCTCCTGTACATGACTCACTACCACATTTAAACTCACGACACCACCTTTTAACTATATTATATATTACTGCAGATTCCCCTAATGTATCCACCAAACTTTGATGAATTTGAGTTGGAGTCGTCTTTTTTAAACGCAAGTATTTAATCGTCACTCGTTGCTCACACGAATCATTTTGATACTGATATGTTACTCTCCGACCTCGGACGTCTACTATAGGTACACTTTAACAAGTTCGTACTTGTAAGTTTGTAGCCTTAGTCTATACATAGCGCAGTATAGTGTGAAGATAAATAATTGTTTTGGTTCATAAACGAGTCAGGGGCGAACCAAAGGGATTAGACCTCGTATGTAAAAAATATCATGCCATAGGTGACAACAAATAAATGTACATAAAGTGTGGTGTGTAACTAGTTACACGTAATAATGTACTACCTGTAATTTACTTACTTAATCACTGTGCCTTTGTATAAGGCGTGTGGAATTGAGTGTACTATATCTGTCTTTTACATTTTCCCCTGAATTCATTTCCATCCTGCGTGGCTTGTTTTGCTCCTTCCAATTTTAATCCTTTCCTGCTTACCTCATCTTTTACGTCCTCCAACCATGTTCTCCTGGGTCTACCTCTTTTCTTCCTCTTCTTCCCACTGCTAGCAAATACTTGCCTGACTGTCCTCTGTTCAAGCAGCCTTTTCATAGAACCGTACCACCTCAATTGTATTTCTTTAATTTTTCGCGCAATCGACCTTAGTTTCAAATTTTCTGAGTGTTCTGTTTTTAATCTTGTCTATTCTTATTTTGCCCTCCATTTTTCTTATAAATCTCATTTCTGTAGCTGCTACGTTTTTTCCTATTTTTCTATAATGGCCCATGCTTCTCCTCCATATAAGAGTATTGGGAATTACTCTTTATACTGGTTAAAGAATCTCCCTCCAGCTGTTTCTCTCTATATTATTTCCTTTTGTATTCTCCTGCCTTGTGTCAATATTGATCCCAAAAATTCAAATTTCTATACTCGGTCTAATTTTTCCTCATTTACTTTCATTGCATGTTATCCTTGTTTTTCTCTCCGCAGTCATAGTCTATGTTTATTCTTCGTTAATTCGCATATTCACTTTCACGAGGATCTCCGTATATATTTGCATATTCGTATCAAGTGTTTTTCCATCTTTTGCGATAATAACCATATAGTCTCGGTACCACTGGTCTGATTATCTTTCTCATTTTCCAACAGCCTATATCGTGCGATCTTAGCCCTCTTTCTTTGGCTTTCTTTACTGCTGCATCTAAAATCAATGATGGAGGGCGTAGAATACAATCCTGCCTCAGTCCTATATTTGTTTCGCACCTATCAGAGCTGTTTTGTCTTGTTGTTACATAATTTGTTGATTCTTTGTACAAACTTTGCACTACCTTTATTAAAATTTCTGCTTTCCTCTATTTTTTAGTATTTTCCGTATTCTTCGTCTCTTATTGTTATCAAAAGATTGTTGTCTATTAAAGATCCTTTTCAAGCAGGAACTAAAAGATATGTCTCTGTTATCCTTCGTGTTTATCTAAGTATGTTTAGCGAGTTTTTGAATTGTCTTCATGTAATTAATCTTGAAATCTTTTTAAAAATTTTCAGGCAAGGAAACCTTTGTGACGTGACGAATATTTTTAATTAGAAATTTTCTTTTTTCTTTTATGGCCTACATATTGCTGTGCTTTTTAAACTAAGCATTTATACATGTAAAAAGTTGAATGCAATATGTGACAGCAGACAAATCTACATAAAATGTGGTGCAAGACTTGTTACAAGTAATATATGTACTACGTGTAACGTATATACATTAAGTCACTGTATAAAATGTTTAGAAGCTTATCGAAAACGTTACATCTATGTATACAGAGATGCACATTATAATACAGAAAATATAAATTTGATCTTAAAGACGATACATATTTGTGTAATTACATCTCGATTACCTTACTACGAATGCAATAAGTGTAGTAGGATGTTTAACATTCTCCTTCGTTACATTTCTCAATTTTTCTACGTCTACAACTTAGAAGTGATAATTTCTATTTGAGTCATATTTTCTTTATATTCTACTGCTGTAATTAATATTATTTCCAAATTATATTTACATTTAAACATTTTTAATACTTTTGTTCATTTATGACAATTTTATCTCAATTTTCCATCTACCTAATAATCAATCAAATAACATTCAATTAGCATCTCTCCTTCTTACTTTTTTTTATAAATAAAACATTATCTATAACAGGAGTTGGGGTACTATTATAGATATTACAGGAATTGTTAGACATTTATTTGGAAACAATAAGGCAAATGTAGGAAAAAAAAATTGTTCGATAATGTAAAATTTAATTCTAAACGAGACAAATTAAATTAGAATTAATTTGAAAAAAAAAATTAATTCGATTATACATACATTTAAATATTTTCGTTATTCTTTTGTATTTTGTTTGTCCATTTATGACAATTTTATCTTACTTTTCCATGTATCTGTTTGATAATTACTTAAAAAATATTCAATTAGGGTCCTTTTTCTTCTACATCATTTCTTTACTTGTATAATTTATTTAAAAAAAATTCCTTAATTATTCCGAATTAAATATGATAAATATATAATTTAAATATATAAAATCTCTCTTTTAATTTTACCAGCTTATTCTGTTTTCAATATTATTTCCTTCTTTAAGTTCCTTACAATAATTCTACAGAGGCATATTTTTGTATACGTTTTACATTATAAACAATTTCAAATTACAAGCAGTAGAGTACTTTACAAATATATGGTTTAATATTCTGTAACTGTATTTACTATAACAATATAAGTGTTTACTAAGACAAAATTGAAAGCCTAACTTAAACTTCAATAACGATGATCGACTATTATCGATAAGATTGAAATTCAAATTTCTCATAAAGCGAAATGCCCTGCAGTTAATCCTTCTTATAAAAACAATTTGTTTCCTTATTTCTAACAAGCATAAGACTATATGTTTGTTAACTATGCGTCGGGTGGAAAACATTTCATTCTACCCTCGTAGATCAAAACTAAATAAAGGGAAACTACAAGAGTTACTTTCCCAATTTTTTTTTGCATTTTATTCCCTTTTCTTGTTATTGAATCCAGGTAATGCTTTTCGTAATTTATTAAACGTAAATTTTTTAGAAATAAATAACTCGAAGTCTGTCAAATATCCCTAAGTTCGTTATCACAGCGAATTATTAACAATGTCATCGCGAAAATAAAAAACAATAGTTAATTACGTTTGAGCTAATCTCACAGTAAGTCTTGACATCTTCGGATGAAACAAAAAAATTTATTATTGCTTCTCTTCTGGCTTGGCCGCTCCCTTTTCCACTGGTAAATTTAATAATTTAGTAGAGGTTTTTACTGCTGCAAACCACGCAACTTTTATGTAGTTCTTATGTTTGGATCCCATGCGACGTTTTTGCAAACAAATTGGTACTTTGCCCCGGTGTTATCCGGAGTTCACCTCCGCGAAAAGACTTTTGATACGTGAACCTGGGGAAGTCTTACTCACCTTACTTTAGTGCCCCAAGACGTATAAACCTTTTCCTAAATTTTACATTGTCCGTAAACGTACCGAAGGTAATCCACTTTCTTGGCGTGTGTTTTGGGAAAGAGCACGATTATTCGAAAATATAATAAAATCGTTTTGAACTCATTCCATTTCATATCGTACAATATGGACTATTTAAATGAATAACTGCAACTAAAGGTGTCTCAAAATTAAGGCAAAATTTGAATTAAATAGGAAACACAGTTTTTAGCCTTTTGATTGTTATTTTTTTATTGAATCATAAAGTACATAGGATAGGCTAATTTATGGATTAACACATCGGGCAAATGGCCTTCACGGCTTTGCATGCACGTGCGCACTCGTTTGTCGAAATTTGCCATGACCATTATGCAAAAATGCGGTTGAATTTCGTTGATGCAGCGTTGAATCTCCTCCTTTAATGCACGGGTAGTTGTGGGCTTGTTGACTGTGATTTCAAATAACTCCATAAAAAGAAATCTAATGGTGTTAAATCACACGATCTAGGGAGCCAATTTTGATCACCGAAACGAGAGAGTACACGACCTGGAAATGTCTCATGCAGTAATTGAATTATTTCGCGGGCTGTATCGCATGTGGCACCGTCTTGCTGAAACCACATATTGGCCACATCAATATCATCCAATTTCGGCAGAAAGAACTGTGATATCATGTCGCAGTATCGAGCACCAGTAACAGCCACTGCTTGACCAGCCTAATTTTCAAAAAAGTATGGTCCAATTATGCCTCCAGCCCAAAATTCACTCCAAACAGTGATACGTTGTGGATACGTTTTTCGACAATCACATGTGGGTTGTCAGCACTCCAAAAGCGGCAATTTTGGCGATTAACGAAGCCATCAAGGTGAAAATATACTTCAACGCTTAGGATGATTTTGCTCGAAAAGATCAGCATCCATTTGTTGATGTTCAATAATCCATTCAACGAACTCTCTTCGCTGTGCATGATTATTAGGCTTCAGTTGTTGTGTTAATTGAATTTTGTAAGCGTGGAGACACAGATCTTTAGTGAGTATACGCTGTAGAGAGCTTCTTGAAATTTGCAATTCTTGTCCACGACACCGAATTGAGGTTCCTGGATTGTCATCGACACTCTCACGCACTGCTTCGATATTAACAACAGAGCCTGTTTTTGGACGACCAGTTTGTTTGGCGTCTGCAACGGATCCAGTCTCCCTGAATTTTTCAATTAATCTCTTCACAGTTGACGAAGTTAAAACACTATTCTGACGATATCTTGTATGAAATTTTCGAACTGCAGCCGCTATAAGCTTTCATTATTTTTGAAATATTGTTCAATAATAAAGACACGTTGTTCTATCGTGTAACGCTCCATTTTTACTAACACTAAACTGTCAGCTGTCGAATTGGTTTTTTTTTAGGATTGCCAACACTTTACTGCTCAAATAGCGACAAATTCAAATCTTGCGTTGATTTTGGGACACCCAAATTAAACGTTGTAATGAGAAAACTAAGATTACAACTTATATTTGGTAGAATGTGAAACAATTTGCTGAAGTATATTTTGAAAAGTGAGTTCTAGATCTTATTTCAGAAATAGGAACTTGTATTTTATGGGGAAAACTCAAAGGTGGTCCTTAATAACATACTAAAAATAAGGTTGTTGAAGACAACCCATTGGATGATTTTTGTGCAATAATTTTAGCCAATCATATATTGCCTTTAATACGTGTTCTCCAGAGTTTTACCGACCATAATAAATCCCAATATAAAGTGGATTTATTGGAACAGAAAAGTATCACACATATTTTACACAGACTACACACATAATAGATTTTAAAGCCAAATGTAATAAGCCTTTTTCATAAAAACCAATAATTGGCTACAATATAACCTATTTGATCAATTCCTTAACAAAGATTAATCATGCATTTGAAGTGTTTAATATTTTACTTATCAACTATAATGAATCTCTGGTAACCATCACCATAAGAGCAAAGCTTCTACGAGAGAGACTTTTCCATTTAACATCTCACAATTATCACGGTTTATATAATTCATAAAAAACAAAGCTGTTACGATATTCGTTTTTGTTTTGAAAATTATAAAACTGGTTTGTATTTGTTTTTGTTTCCCGGTGGTACATGAAAGAATAAGTTCCCGTAAAACTGGTATCCAGAAACTGTAGAAATGGGCCAAATGGAAAAATACGGTTACAAGGTAATTACTCAGAGCTATTCTCTTCGCATTTAAGCAGTAAAATATTACCTGCGAACAATTTATACGTCCAGAAGTTTATTATAAAATGTTTCCATGCTTTAAACAAATCGTGAATCAAAATTAAAACTCGGAACTTTGTAACTATCACCCATATTTTATGCGAAAAACGGTTAGATTGTGATACATTGAGCAATTTTAGTCAATTATATGGTCTGCGGCCCTACATGTTGGAAATATTAATTATTACATGTGTCTGTGCGGATACTTCATTCCCTATTCTAATTTGTATTTTAGTTCTGAGAAACGAATATAGATGTTGTTCAAAAATTGGAAGTGCAAAATTTGTAGTTTGAAATTTACAAGGGTCTTCAATATTCAGTGTGATCACAACAATTACCCGATACTGAAAATGTAAAAGAAGTAAAAGATGAGTTGATTTACGATCATGTTTTGGTTTGGGTACATTTCGTCATTTCGTTTTACGTTTGTTAATTTATATCAGAAAACATTACTCTACTTTAAGTTGTATGGATAAGCTTCCATATGCTCTTGGTTAAAGAGTAAAAAATGTAGTATTTTTAGTGTAGGAAAAATGGAAAAATAATCGATTTTAAAGAAGTTCTATAGCACTTACGAGGGAGCGTTTTTATATTCGCGGAATGGGGGACAAGGGGTGGAAATAAAAAAACCAAATTATTTTTCTTTTTCAATATATTCACCTGCAAGACGGATACATTTTTCACATCTTTCAATTAATTTATTTGTACCCTCATAAAAAAATGATTTCTCTTTATCTGCAAAATACGCCGAAACTGCCTCCTTGACTTCATCATCGGCAGTAAATTTTTTACCCCGCAGCTCTTTTTTCATTTTCGGAAACAGGTAATAATCACTCGGGGCCACGTCTGGGCTGTAGGGTGGGTGATTCACAATTTCGAAGCCCACCTTATGCAGGGCAGCTAACGCAACGCGGCTCTTGTGGACGGGCGCCTTGTCGTGCAAAAGCAGAACACCATTTGCCAATTCTCCCCGTCTTTTCTCTTTAATGGCTTCTTTTAGTCGCTCTAATATTGAAGCGTAATATCCTCCGGTTATAGAAACACCTTTATCTTTATAATCAATCAACAATATTCTTTCCGAGTCCTAAAATACCGTTGCCATGAGTTTCCCAGCTGATTGTGACACTTTAAATCTCTTGGGAGGTGCTGTGCCCTTTTTATGCCACTGCATGGAGTCTTGTTTGGACTCAGGTTCATAATGATGATCCCAAGTTTCGTCTCCAGTAACAATTCCACTCAATACACCATCCTTGTCTTCATTACAGAGGTCCAAATATGCACGCGAACACTCTACGCGCTGTTGTTTTTGCGGCGGCGTGAGCATTCTCGGCACCCATCTTGCGCTGACCTTAGACATGCCGAGATGATCGTGTAGGATTTTAAAAATTGTTATATCGGATACTCCAACCATTTCTGCGAGTTGTTTCTTCTTTAGTCGAGCATCTTCGAGTACAATTTGTTCAACTTTTTGGATAAGTGCTGGCGGGGTCACCTCAATGCTCCTGCCCGGCCTCGGGTCGTCTTCAAGGGATTCCCTTCCTTGTTTAAATAAACTATGCCACTTGTACACCATGGTTTTTCCTGGACAAGAGTCGCCGTAAACCAATGACATCTCATTCATTATGGTCGCGACTGATTTTCCTTGCCTGGTAAGGAACTTTATAACGGCACGATATTCGATTTTTTCCATATTTCACTTTTCACTCCTGATTATGTTACTTGGTTGATGATAGCTCAAAGACTGACTGTCTAATAACAATGAAACTTCGTATTTATACTAATCATGAGTCGCTGCACAGGCCACGTCCCCAATGCGCCTATTCACCCCTCTACAACCCGCTCATTCCGCGAATATAAAAACGCTCCCTCGTATTTGTATATTTACACAATAATAGAGACTACTAATATGTATGACTTCCACAAGCACTTAGGAACGTTCAGAATTCTAAATTTTGAATGGAGCAACTGAATATATAGCAACTACCACACGATATTGATTATACACAGGATGTCGCAGAGAAAACGGATCTTTTTCAAAATAGTAATTTTTAGTGTCGCCATCTATTAAAAAATATGCGTCGGTAAGGTAAATCTTTCACCAATTTATGTCAAAATATCATGACATTTGCATCACTAGGAACAGAGAAACTGCGTATAAAGTAACAGCGTGTATTTGGCATTGGTCGAAAAATGAATTTTGAACAAAGAGCAAATATTAAGTTCTGTTTTAAACTCGGTAAATCGTTTACTGAAGCGTTTAATTTGATGAAACAAGTATATAGTGATGCGTGTTTTTCACGTACGAGTGTATATGAGTGGTATATACGATTTAAAGATGGTCGTACGGACGTAAATGACGACGAACATCCCGGTGCAAAAAAGTCTGTGGTTACGGAAAGTAACAATTTATCAGAAATGAGGCGAAATTCTCATTACGATGTGTGAGAATGGAATTAAATATTTCCAAAATTTCAATTCATCGCATTTTGACATAGCATTTGGGACTGAAAAAAATTTGTGCAAGGTTTGTACCACACAAACTGACTGAAATCAATACTGTACAGATTTAATTTGGGACTCAAAAAAGGACGAAAACTTCAGGTATTTTATTGTAACTGGCATGTGAAGATTGCAAATATCGCAATAAATGCAGTGTTATTCTAGATCATCAATATTAAAGACTTTCAATATAAATACAGTCAAATTTCGGTTTGAGCGTCTTAGATGACAAGAAATTTTACGAACACAAAGCATCTTAAATGATGTAACATCTCCAATTACCAACTTACAAGCCTCACAAAGCCTGGCAGCAAGTTACTTACAGAGGCGTGATCATGATACGTGGAAATCTAATTAAATATTTCCAAAGATTCAATTCATTGCATTTTGCCACAGCATTTGGGACTGAGATAGATTTGTGCAAGGTTTGTACCACATAAGCTAACTGAATTCAACATTGTACAGACTTGATTAAAGACTCAAGAAAGGATGAAACTTCAGGTATTCCATTGCAACTGGCGATGAGACGTGATGTTTTCAATACTATTCAGAGACGAAGCGTCAAAGCTGTGAATGGAAGCATTCAAGCGAAGAAAGATCGAAAAAAAGCTGTTTGGAAAAGTCAAAAGTGAAGACAATGTTGACTTGTTTTTCTGATTCGAAAGGCAGAGTGCGCAAAGAGTTTGTACTAACTATTCAAACAGTCAATGCAAATATGCAATTGGTACACATATCTGCAATCATGATCATGATTTAAAATCCTGTTAGTGACCAAAATGAATTCTCATTGAACCATACTATGTAATACTATGTAGGAAGATAACCTATAAATTTTATGATTACACTGAGAACACTAATTGTTTGAGCGAAACAAACGAAATCTTAAAAAGTCAAATAGCCATGCCAGGGACACAAATTAAGACTGGAGTCCTAGAAAAAACTATAAATATAGAATATCATAATGTTGCTAATGTTAGCTTTCCCCTGGACTTCGTCAAGAATCTCCACTTTCGAAAAATGATTCCAATGTCTAAGAACAAAGCTTTGATTTATTCTGAACCCTTCATCAATATTTTGAGGCTACCTTTCACTTTCCAAGCAATTTATGACCTTCCAAACCCCTATCTCTGTAAGATAGCGATGTATTTCCATTTCGACACTCAAAATTGCAATTTCTTCACCTAGGTAAGCTTTCGAATACTAACTGAGGTGCACGTTTTAGCGATGATCCATTTGATGTATGCGTAAACACGTTAAGACGTGTATTTATTTATCTTATTTAAGAAGATCGAAACTACTTTATACAAATACTTGTGTATTAATTGACACTATTTCTTAATCACTAAGGTTGGTATATAACCACTTTCCACATTAAATCCAAGATGTACACTGTCACAGTGTACATCTTCGTTCTCAGCGGTGAAGATCGCGTACGGAGTTTGTTTTCGTACATGTGTTTTTCGCCGTGTTTTGCCAGGTGCGACACTTTGTAATTGTCTGCTGATGATGACAACTTCGTTGTCGAAATGCGCATACAGAATTACAAAAGTTAATGTGGAAAGGGGTTATATACCAACCTTAGTGATTAAGTTAATCAACCACAGGCTAAATCAAATTCAACGATAACATTTCTGTTATCAATTATATACAATATCTGTTAATTGCTTTGTCCATTGCATAACAGTATCTTATTGTTCGTTCCTTTAGGATATATTAATTAAACGAAACTGTGTTTGTAATTGGCCTTTCACGATAAAAGATCTGATCTCTTTCGTCCTGACAAATTTGTATTTAAAAGAAGATGGTGATCAATCATCGGAGTTTCTTAGGCCGTAAATGTTTCGATGATCGTTTCGAACAATGCAATTCATTTGTTCGCTTTATGAAAAATTGATGCGTTTTTTAAAATTCACAAATTAAGTTGTCTTTTAAAATTTTAGACGCTCTTTCAATATCACGAAAATGTGTTACACGTCCTTAATGTCGTTTCTTTCTGCTTTCGTGCGTAGATACGAGGGAGCGTTTTTATATTCGCGGAATGGGGGACAAGGGGTGGAAATAAAAAAACCAAATTATTTTTCTTTTTCAATATATTCACCTGCAAGACGGATACATTTTTTACATCTTTCAATTAATTTATTTATACCCTCATAAAAAAATGATTTCTCTTTATCTGCAAAATACGCCGAAACTGCCTCCTTGACTTCATCATCGGCAGTAAATTTTTTACCCCGCAGCTCTTTTTTCATTTTCGGAAACAGGTAATAATCACTCGGGGCCAGGTCTGGGCTGTAGGGTGGGTGATTCACAATTTCGAAGCTCACCTTATGCAGGGCAGCTAACGGAACGCGGCTCTTGTGGACGGGCGCGTTGTCGTGCAAAAGCAGAACACCTTTTGTCAATTTTCCTCGTCTTTTCTCTTTAATGGCTTCTTTTAGTCGCTCAAATATTGAAGCGTAATATTCTCCGGTTATAGAAACACCTTTATCTTTATAATCAATCAACAATATTCCTTCCGAGTCTCAAAATACCGTTGCCATGAGTTTCCCAGCTGATTGTGACACTTTAAATCTCTTGGGAGGTGCTGTGCCCTTTTTATGCCACTGCATGGAGTCTTGTTTGGACTCAGGTTCATAATGATGAACCCAAGTTTCGTCTCCAGTAACAATTCCACTCAATACACCATCCTTGTCTTCATTACAGTGGTCCAAAAATGCACACGAACACTCTACGCGCTGTTGTTTTTGCGGCGGCGTGAGCATTCTCGGCACCCATCTTGCGCTGACCTTAGACACGCCGAGATGCTCGTGTAGGATTTTAAAAATTGTTGTATCGGATACTCCAACCATTTCTGCGAGTTGTTTCTTCTTTAGTCGAGCATCTTCGAGTACAATTTGTTCAACTGTTTGGATAAGTGCTGGCGTGGTCACCTCAATGCTCCTGCCCGGCCTCGGGTCGTCTTCAAGGGATTCCCTTCCTTGTTTAAATAAACTATGCCACTTGTACACCATGGTTTTTCCTGGACAAGAGTCGCCGTAAACCAATGACATCTCATTCATTATGGTCGCGACTGATTTTCCTTGCCTGGTAAGGAACTTTATAACGGCACGATATTCGATTTTTTCCATATTTCACTTTTCACTCCTGATTATGTTACTTGGTTGACGATAACTCAAAGACTAACTGTCTAATAACAATGAAACTTCGTATTTATACTAATCATGAGTCGCTGCACAGGCCACGCCCCCAATGCGCCTACCCACCGCTCTACAACCCGCTCATTCCGCGAATATAAAAACGCTCCCTCGTAATTTAAAACTTAAGTTTCTGGTCGAATTGGCATTTCAATTTCTGTATAGTCTTTTTTGGTTTTGTTGCACTTATTTCAACATTTAATAAATATTTCCATGTCATTGTGAGAATAATTTTTAAGTTTGTCATTGAGGTGCTCCTTTGATGACAAATCTAAATTATTATAATTGCGTTAAAGTGGCGTTCTAATATTTCCATGAGACCGGCGGATAATTAAAAAACATCTTGTAACGTATGAAGGCCCTATGGTGAATGTTCTATTTAAAAAGCTAAAGAGTTTTAGTCAATCTTTCCTTTTATTTTATTTTGATAACATCTGGCGATATATACATAAATATAGCATATTATTTGTCGTTTGCCATTTGTCAATCGTATTTCCTAGCAACCCTTGAAAACTATTCTATAATTCTTTTCTCATTGAGACACCTTAGCTTTATCGCCCTTATTTGATCAATAAGGTTGATATATAACCCCTTTCCACAATTAACTATTTGTAAATTCTGTATACGCATTTCGACAACCAAGTTGTCATCATCAGCAGATAATTTCAAAGTGTCGCACCTGGTAAAACACGGCGAAAAAATTGTACGAAAAAACAAACTCCGTACGCGATCCGATGTTTTTTCGTACAATTTTTTCGCCGTGTTTTACCAGGTGCGACACTTTCAAATTATCTGCTGATGATGACAACTTGATTGTCGAAATGCGTATATAGAATTTACAAATAGTTAATTGTGGAAAGGGGTTATATATCAACCTTATTGATCAAGTCAATCAACCACAGGCTCCATCAAGTTCAACGCCCTTATTTGGCCTTTACATTCAATGAAAATATTCGACTCATCGCCATCGCAAGCTCAAACTGTCCACTGCAAGGCTAAAGCTTCTCCCAATCTTTAGTTAAAAGGTTTTGATCACCGTTTTATTCGACGTTGGTTAGACGGATTGGAAGATGGCAAGTAAGGTGTATCGCAATAGTTTACGAAGGAAATTTAAGATTTGGACATGATCTCTGTCTAGTAAGGATGGTGGGAGAACGATCAAAATTTATGTGGGCAGGGTTGCATCCTCGAAACGGACTTATCTCAGGACCACTAAAAGCATTTATCCGACATCTGTGTTTTCTATAAGGGATGATAGATAATCTTTACCTCGTTACTATATTCGCTTTACAAAGCTTCAAGAACTGATGCGTGCAGTTTACTAGGTTTGAATAACTAGACAAAGTTTGACTGTCCAGTTTTATTAATCTTTAAATAATAGTTTTTTCATTCTACGCCAGCTGAGAAAATTAGAATATGCAATAACGTACTGCTAAACCGATTTTTTCGGTAATAATTCAAATATACGAGGGAGCGTTTTTATATTCGCGGAATGAGCTGGTTGTAGAGGGGTGAGTAGGCGCATTGGGGGCGTGGCCTGTGCAGCAACTCATGATTAGTATAAATACGAAGTTTCATTGTTATTAGACAGTTAGTCTTTGAGCTATCGTCAACCAAGTAACATAATCAGGAGTGAAAAGTGAAATATGGAAAAAATCGAATATCGTGCCGTTATAAAGTTCCTTACCAGGCAGGGAAAATCAGTCGCGTCCATAATGAATGAGATGTCATTGGTTTAGGGCGACTCTTGTCCAGGAAAAACCATGGTGTACAAGTGGCATGGTTTATTTAAACAAGGAACGGAATCCCTTGAAGACGACCCGAGGCCGGGCAGGAGCATTGAGGTGACCATGCCAGCACTTATCCAAAAAGTTGAACAAATTGTACTCGAAGATGCTCGACTAAAGAAGAAACAACTCGCAGAAATGGTTGGAGTATCCGATACAACAATTTTGAAAATCCTACACGATCATCTCGGCATGTCTAAGGTCAGCGCAAGATGGGTGCCGAGAATGCTCACGCCGCCGCAAAAACAACAGCGCGTATTTTGCAGATAAAGAGAAATCATTTTTTTATGAGGGTACAAATAAATTAATTGAAAGATGTGAAAAATGTATCCGTCTTGCAGGTGAATATATTGAAAAAGAAAAATAATTTGGTTTTTTTATTTCCACCCCTTGTCCCCCATTCCGCGAATATAAAAACGCTCCCTCGTAGGTCTTTTCGTAGCTTCTTCAATATCGCGAGGAAGATACAAGTCATCAATATTATTATTCTTTATTAAGCGAGATACACATTAAATATCACCAAAAACTTTTAGTAAAAAGCACGAGTTGTAAACAATACTGTTTATTGATAACTAAGGTAATTCGGTGTCACCTAACACGATTACTGTACAGTAAATGCGATAATTGTCAAAAACACGTCAAAAAATAACTAACTGTCAAAAAACGTCAAAATGTGATTTTATTGAAATAATGAATTTATCTATCTTATTATCAAAATAGAACGATTATACAAAAAAACTTTGTATAGTATTTGTGCTAAAAGTACTTTTTATTTTAATGTGGTACGTAGATTTCCTCGGTCGTGGTCCATACTATCTTCTTCTGGGCTTCTAGGCTGGAACCGCGTCAGTGGTATAATTGTCGACGTTTATGTTTCAGTGCGAAAGACAGTAGCAGTAGTTGAGCCCTGAAGATATTCCATACGAGTGAGTACAAAACGTCGACAGTTATACCGGTGACGCTGTTCCAGCCCGGAAGCCCAGAAGAAGATAGTATGTTTTATTTTGTTCGTGGAATTGCTTTACTCGATTCGCTCGTTTCGCAAACTTTTTCACTCACAAAATAAAAGATTACTTTTAACACTTATATCATAAATAGCTATTATGTATCATTAAAAAATGTCTTCTCTATTCTTACATATTTTGGAAAGAGGTGATTTAGTTATAAAATCTATGTAAGGTGTTGATACAGAGAAGGTAGTTGGCAGTCTACATTCTGATCACCTACTAACATACCTGATCGAATCTGCGACACGATTCTGAAATTTTATTCGAAGAAAAGGCTTTTTTAGGGTGCTTCGAGAAGAGTACCCTTTATGAAGATGATGCAATCATTGTTAGACACTTTTTGGTAAAAACAGATTATTTTAAAGTTATTTTCTAAGATACTTATTGTAGATGCTTTTGCATTAGTCACCCATCTTTTTCTGCTTGTGACGCTCACTACTATTTCTACGTCATTGTGATCTTAACGCGATCAAATTCCGCGTATCGTCGACGAAGTTAGATTGCCTGAAGAGTGTTGGTATTACATGAAATGCGTCCCAATCATTACTCTGTCGATTTGATTAATTTCATTGCAGTTCAAACTAATCACCGTTTTGGTTGTCGTCTCCGTATGCACGTATGTTGACAGCATTGCTATCTAACGTAGCATTTAAGGAGGTATAAACGTATATGTACATCTTCCAATCTGCCAGTTTTAAGTCGATTCATTAGATGAAATCAATACTTTTCTCTATTCTAGTAGCATTCTGCAAATAATGAAGATTAGTTTAGCATTCTATAAATCAAATTCCAATCACTAAAACATACAACGTTATATGCAATTGATTTCTATTAATACGCTTTACAGTTTTAGTCGCATTTTGCATGCGTGCGTTTATGAATTTATTAATTACTTAAAATACAATATTGCTTTTGTTATTTTACATCAAATAAAATGCAATCATAACCGCAATTGAATTGATTATGAATGTGCGAAAGTAACAGAGTACATACATCTGTACACGCAGGCGCTTTATGTTGTACAGGTCACATTTGTCGCTTAAATTATTAATTTAGTTGTCAAGCTATCACATTAATCATCGAGATAGATAACAATTTGATATTTCGTTATGAGAGATTCAAAAATAAAATGCCGCCCTCTTGAAATGCAATTTCCATTAATTTTAAAAGCATATTGCACTATTGTAACTCTGCCATTTATTCGTAATAATGACGATTATGATCGAAATTGCAATTACATTAATTCATATTAAAGCTTTAATGCCATGTGTTGTTATAGAAACACATAACATCACAGAAAGACGCGATTTAAATCGCGTTTTAAAATTTAATTCGCGAGCAATTAACAAATTGTGTTTTGCTCGGTATGTTCGAAATATTCTTGCAATAATAAACATAGTTCTTGTTAATAGTTTAATGGTATTATTTCCTAAATTTACTGGAGCTATATATATATGTATATATACATACATACACAGCACGAAAAGGCCGTACTTTAGAGACCTGTACGTGTTGTTTTAGGATCCGATCTTTTATAAAGTAGTTGTTTTAGCTTACGGATTAGTTAGTCGTCATTTATTTTAAGTTACATGAAAATATTTACATGATTAATACTGGATACATTTTGTAGAGATAATTTTGCTATTCCTATCTTTCATGTAGATCTCAAGATAGATGATTTCCATTTTATATGTACAAGTATGGGAATCATTGTATCCGTGACGTACCAAAACAACTTCACTTACTGTTAATTTTGGTTGAAAAAAACTTTTTCAATATTTTGCATCAAACTATTACTAGATTCAACAGCTGCTGTATGCATACGAGGGTCGTTTGACAAGTAGTGAGAATGGAAATATTAATATATATAATATTAAGGATTTTTATAATCATTTCCTTAGAAGTCACAATTTTGGGTGCTCCAGAGCGCGCTTTATCAACACAGCTTGTTCTACCAGGTTTAAATTTATTTACCCATCTACTTATTGTGGCGGATGATGGAGCAGATGCACCTAATGTTTTTTGTAACTCATCTTTTATTTCGGTAGCTTTCATATCCTTAATTACGAAGAATTTAATCACCGCACGATACCCAACCGATTTATCAAAATATTGGAATGTAAACATATAAATAGGCAACCTAAATTACAGTGCATTTGTTTTACTAATTAGAGCGCCACCTATGTGTCATTCTCACTACTTTTCAAACTATCCTCGTAGTGCTATAATAGGTACAAACGTAAATAAAAAATATGTAACTCCTTAAAAAATCAAGACATGTGGATGGCTGAAATAACAAGCTTTCCCTTAAAACTCTATTTAAAGAAATTCACAAATGTAAATTTTAATTGTAAACATTATTCTTTTTGATTATTTCGATGGAGCATGTGGTTAATCTCTTGAGGTTGATACATGAGCCATTTTCACATTAATTTTCGCATTCTGTGTACGTATTTCGGCAACTAATTTGTCAACATCAGCAGAGAATTAAACGGACAGAATTCCGTACGATCTGTAACGTCGAAGGCCAGAACACACACAGCGTGGCTGCAACCGCGTCACCTGTATATCTGCCGACGTTTCGTACCCATTTGTATGGGATATCTTCAGGGCTCAATTACTGCACTGAAACTGTGCAGCAGTTGAGCCCTGAAGATGTCTCATACAAATGGGTACGAAACGTTGGCAGATATCCAAGTGACACGTTTCTAGGCCAGAAGGCTAGAAGCAAATAGAATTCTATGACTGATTTTGTATTTTTAAATGAAGAGCTCTATAGAAACTGACCTAACTTTAGACTAAAGTTGAAACTACGAAAATTTGCTATGCATCAATAAAGGTGCGAAATATAAATATATAGCGGCATTCATCGGTGGTCACATGTGTTGAAGAAATAAAGGAGACAAAAGTTTTTCTAATAGAATTATGCGCTACGTCTTGTCAAGAATTCGTGAAAAAATAGAAACAGACGTACGAGGATAGTTTGACGTAGTAGTGAGAATGGAAAAGAAAAACGAATTTTTTAAATAGAAAATAATTTTTACTTTCCAATATATTCTCCTAAAAGAGCAATACATTTATTCCAACGGTGCTCCAATGCCCCTATGCCATCTCTAAAATGCGATTCCGGAAGGCTTGCAAAATACTCATTTACGAAAATGATAAGCTCGTCGTTAGACAAAAATTTCTTTCCACCTAGTGCCGTTTTCAATTTTGGAAAAAGGTGGAAGTCGGAAGGGGCTAGATTCGACGAATAAGGCGCATGCGGTACTAATTGGAAATGCAACTCGTGGATTTTGGAAATCGCAACTGTGCTGGTATACGAGGGAGCGTTGTCTTGGTGAAACATAATCTTTTTTTGCCATTCCTGGCCGTTTAGCACGAATCTCAACATTTAATTTTTGTACAAGTTCTGCATAATATTGTCCGTTTATTGTGGCACCTTTCTGAAGGTAATCAATGAGCAAAATGCCCTTTGAACCTCAAAAAATTGATGCCATCACCTTGTTTGCCGATAAAGTGGCTTTCGCTTTCTTTGGAGGTGCAGGACCACGTTCTAACCATAGTTTTGAGTGTTGTTCAGTTTTGGGTGTATTGTAGTGTATCCAAGTTTCATCGCAAGTAACAAATCGCCTACAAAAATCAACCGGATTCCGCTTATAAAGGTCCAAACACTCATTGGAAATGCGCAAACGAGTGAACTTTTGATCAGTCGTAGGCAATCGCGGCACCCATCTTGCCGAAAGCTTGGAAAGGCTCAATTATTTCCTTAAAATGTGGTGTACGCGTTCTGTTAAAATGTTTACAATGTCTGCTATCTCTCTCACTTTGAATCGTCGATCTTGCATAATAATATTATGGGTTTTTATAATCATTTTCTTAGAAGTCACGATTTTGGGTGCTCCAGAGCGCGCTTCATCAACACTGCTTGTTCTACCACGTTTAAATTCATTAACCCATCCACTTATTGTGGCGGATGATGGAGCAGATTCATCTACTGTTTCCCGTAGCTCATCTTTTATTTCGGTAGCTTTCATACCCTTAATTACGAAATATTTAGTCACCGCACGATACTCTGCTTTTTCCATTTTAACAAAACGACGTGTTGCTTCTTTTTCAATCGGCTGTCAAAAATAAACTAATCAACCGATTTATCTAAATATCGGAATGTAAACATATAAATAGGCAACCTAAATTACAGTGCATTTGTTTTACCAATTAGAGCGCCACCTATGTGTCATTCTCACTACGTGTCAAACTATCCTCGTATACAGTGAATGTGTATTATGCATGCATGTGTCATATAATAGTACAGATAAAATAGTGTTTTGTCTTTTGACTTATTAAGTTTGTCTTTCCTACGGTTCCAATATTGTTATATTCCTTGTATTTTACCGCTGTTATTTATTATTGTTCTAACAGCTAATTTATCATATTTATTTCACCATCCTTGTAGGTTTACTCTTACGTAACCTACGTAGGCAGCTTTTACATTTGTTATTTACAGGTTAGGTATAGTCATGCCAGGTGCACCTCTTGATTCTTATCGCCAAGGCTTTGCACGTATAAAAACGTACTGCAATTATCAACATGTTGGTGAAGAAGGATAAGGAGATGAAAATGTTTCAAAAATGTGGTAACAATCTTTAAATATCTACACACCTGGCTTTTGGGAGTAATGCATTCGACATACTGATGCATTGGTAGAGAAGTGGTATAAAAAAGAAGCAAACTTTGACACTGTTAAACGCTGGTTCAGAATCTGATACCGATAAAACATGGACAGTGAATAAACCATATTCGACTATTTATTTTTATCTAGTTTTATTATTTTAAAATTTAAAATGCTATTTACTTTTTCATTTAATAAATGAACTACTTCTTCTTGTGAGGTATTTAATAATCATCTCAATAATACTTCATAAGACATAAATTTCTTCATATATTTTATTTCTTTTTTCCAATGTGGTTTTTGTACTTTCTAAGGTGTTTCAGATAAGTATTATTAAGATACGTGGTAATCCCTTAAATGACACGTGTGTTTGTTTATTTTAGCAATATTGATGACATTTAACTTAACTTATACATTTTTACAAACCTCTCAGGTTTGTAAATAAACAAAGGGTTGTCCAACAAGGACTTGACAACTTTTTTTCAAAATAAAATGCAGACCATTTGAGATATTTCAAAAACTTTATTATCGGGTTGAAGTACAATCAAAACATTTATGAATGGAACTCGACTTCGTTCATATGGCCACTGTGGGTACGTTTGCAGCGGTCGATTCGTTGGACCCAATTTTCGATGCACCCGGACACACAATTCGGCCGAAACGGCTGCTATTTCGCGTTCAATGTTGGCTCTGAGCTCTTCCAACATTGTCGGCTTGTTGGCATAGATCAATGACTTGACGTAGCCCCAAAGAAAAAAGTCTAGAGGCGTTAAATCGCACGAACGAGGCGGCCAATCGACTGGTCCATTTCTTGAGATAACACGCTCATCAAACTTACTCTTCAATAAATCGATTGTAACGTGTGCTGTGTGGCTTGTGGCACCGTCCTGCTGAAACCACATGTTGTCCAAGTCCATATCTTCTAATTCGGGCCAAAAAGAATCGGTAATCATGGCGCGATAACGATTACCATTCACAGTAACGTGACGATCATTATCGTCGACGAAAAAATATGGCCCTATGACGCCGCCGGCATGCAAACCGCACCAAACAGTTATTTTTTGTGGATGAAGTGGTGTTTCATGAAGCACATGTGGATTTTCACCAGACCAATACCGTATAATTTGCTTATTGACGAACCCATCACTGAAAATGATTTTGCGATGAAATTGATCATCTTGGCGCATCTTTTCCAGAGCCCGATCGGAGAACGTACGTCTCTTCAAATGGTCCATCGGCTTCAATTCTTGAGTCAGCTTGATCTTGTGTGGGTATAAACCAAGATCCTTACGCAAAATTCGCCATAAAGTGGTCTGGGCGATGCCCAACTCTAGAGAACGCCGTGGAATTGACTGATTTGGATCATTTGCTACGGTCGTTTCAACGATATTTTCGACACTTCGACCAACTCGTTGTCTCACTGGCACGGCAACATCACACAACGAATATGTAGACTCAAATTTTTGCAATAAACTTGTTACTGCCTGTCTACTAGGGCGAGAATTGCGACCGAAAATCGGAGTTAACGCTCTTGAAGTAGCGGTCACCGACTCCGAATTTCTGTAGTAAATTTTTATAATTTGCAGACGTTGTTCGTTCGTGTACTTTACCGCGATGAAAAAGTTAAGTTTGCTGAATGAATTGACAGTGACAGTTCGATGATTAGTGAAAGGGTGCGCTCACAAATTGAATTAAAAGTTGTCAAGTCCCTATTGCAAAACCCTTTATTACCAATCGCAATTCCTAACATTATTGCAGCAATGTAAATATAATATTTAATTTGACATTCCCACTTCCTGTCGGCATCTTATTTCATAAGATAGTGATCACGTGATCGGAAAACATTCCTGATTTCAACTATACTTTCATATATTTTTATGTAACAATGTCTGTTAGTAGATCCACTTACGCGTACAATACGAAATTTCAATATTTTACTCCCAATGTATCGTAGATTTATTTAAATTCGAAACGAAGTTTTCATGGCTACTTTTCAAAGCAAGTTTAATATTTATGAAATGTATTTAATAGAATTTAAATTTACTAATTTCGATAAAAAGCTACGAAAAGTCCTATTTTTCAGTAAGCTAAATGTAAATCTAATATTCCTGCAATATTTTCTGTTTATATGGTTATTTTATATTCATTCTCCTTCGAAACAGCTTAATCGCATTCCATTTTGTTGGTTTTCGACTTTTATGAAGTAATTAAATTCCGATTTTATCCAGTTTATTGAAATTCGAACAGGATTTTCGATGCCCGAGAAATTGCCTCTCTTTTTTGATCATAAATAAAAATCGTATTTTCCATGATTATATATTTTTCTCCTCTTTTACTGTATTGGCAGTAATCGGGCGTGCACGTTCCCTTTGCTGGTTTTTAAACAAATATTACTTTAGAAAAAAGAAAACACTCGCATTTGATTTTCAAAATCAATTTCCCTCTGCACGTGAATTATCCATTGACAAATTTGAAAAATTATATTTTCCCAACGAAAATTTATATAAGCTTGTGTTTTGTGAATTTATTTCGTCGATGGTTTTCTAGGAAAAGGAAATCACAATATTTGATGGAAAAATTCATTTAAAAGTCGGTCATTGCAGACGAAAATACAGGGCCAGCGATAATATTATTTGATGTTTCTCTCTGATCCTACAGCTTTTCTTATTTTAGGTGTAAGTTTGATAAAGTTAAGTTCTGCATTTTTATATCTTTCGTTAGTTTTCGCATTCTATCCTATATCATTCCGTTTTCCTCTGATTCGTCTCTAATTCTATCGATTCATCTTATTCTGGGTGGGCCCCTCTTATTTCTCCAAGGAACTCGCGTTCCAAACTCTGATCTGTAAAGTTTATTCTTCGATATTCGTAGATCAAACCATCTAAGATGTTCTTCTATGATTTTTTCTCTGATAGATCGATTTGTACGCTTTGTTATCACTCGCTTCATTCTCCTCAGGGTCTACCAAACTCTTTTCTGTGTTCTGTCTTTATACTTAACTGTTTCTAGTACTATTTTTTATTTGTCTTATTTTGTTGTTCACCTAGTTACTCGTAAATCATCGTTTGTTTTTATGTCCATTGTAGATATTTTGAGCTTCCAGCTGTTGTCTATTGGCGGCTGTGACGTATACTGACATGCGTGAGGGCTTGTCTTTCATTTGGCATGTGTGTGTGTGAATATATATTATTCTTTATGCAGAAACAAGCATTGAGAATTATCTTTGGATTGGGCTATAAGGATTCCTGCAGGGACCACCTTCGATATAACTCGCTACTAACTTTTTATGACAATTATATAATTGATCTTCTATGCTTCGTTTTTAAGAACAAAAACGCTTTTTCGAGTGGTAATGTAACTCATAAAAATAATACACGAACTGACAATAATTTATTGCCAGCTTCATATGAAAAACTATATTCCAAAAAGAAACATATTTTACGAGTTGTAAGTTACACAACTTACCACGTACTATTATATGTATATATCACCAACTTCTGTATTTTTAAAAGCAACCTTAAACGGTAACTGCTTGCAATAAACTGTTATTTTATTATAAAGCATGTTTCAAATTGCGCTTTTTTTAAGAATAAATAAAATATAGATGGCGCACTGAATTTGTCTGGGTATGTGGGCGTTTAAAAAGTGTGATGAATGACATTTATAAAAATGGCTTCGTACACGGTACAACTCGTTCAAATTGTTGAATTATTTTATGAAAATCAGCGTTCTGTGAAAAGAGTTTTTAGTAAATTACGTGAATTTTATGGTTTACATAATCGTCCATCTGAAAGCACTATTGGTCGAATCATTAAAAAATTTCAAGAGACCAATTCCGTGGAAGATCAAAAAAGTTAAAAGTACAGTGGTAGTAGTCGTTCACAAGAAAATATTGGTTTGGTACGTGAAAATGTTGCTGAAGATCCTGAAATGTCCATTAGACGACGTTCACAACAACTTGGGCTTAGTAGACTACATGGCATATTTTACACAAGGATCTAGCTCTGAGAGCATATAAGGTTCAAATAACACAGGAACTGAAGCCATTTGATCATTTAAAACGTCGTTCATTTGTCAATTTCATCAATAAACAACCAGCTGATTTTTCTCAAAAAATAATGTTTTCCGATGAGGCACATTTTGAATTTGGTGGCTATGTTAATAAACAAAATTGCCATATCTGAAGTGAGGAATTTCCACGAATTATTCATGAGAAACCTATGCATCCTAAATGAGTTACTGCTTGGTGTGCATTATGATCAGGTGTTGTAATTGGACCTTACTTCTTTGAAAATGCTGTTGGTGAAGCTGTAACTGTCAATAGTGATCGATATCGTCGGATGATAACCGAATTTTTGTGGCCTGAATTAATGAAAATCGATCTAGAGGATATGTGGTTTCAACAGGATGGCGCTACACCTCACTTTGCACACGAATCAATTGATTTATTGAGAGAAAAATTTCCTGGACGTGTAGTCTCACGAAACGGTGATGATAATTAGTCACCAAGATCATGTGATTTCACACCGTTAGACTATTTTCTTTGGGGTTATGTGAAAAGTCAGGTTTATAAAAACAATCCACAATCAATTCCTGCTTTGAAAGATGAAACTATTCGTGTCATTGAAGAGATAGATCCTCAATTATGTCAAAATGTCATTGGAAATTTTAACAAAAGTATGGACGTCTGTGGAGCTGCAAGCGGAGGCCATTTGGCCGATGTTATTTTCCACATATAAATGTCATAAATGATACTTCAATTACAAATAAAAAGTTTTTGAAAGTGCATGCAAATTATGTGTTTTATTTATTCTTTAAAAAGACCGCGTAATTTGAAACAGCCTTTATTTAGTTGTTTATTGTATTTATTCATAATTCTAGCAACAGTTTTTTCTATTTTCAAGTTGTTCTAAGTAAACTAAATTTATCAACCTCTCCCATAAAAGTAATCTATGGAATTTAAGTCTGGCGACTTTGGTGGCCAGGCAACTGCTGAATCTTTTATAGGCAGTCATATGCAATTTGCACAAAAATATATTTTTTTAATTTATAACAAAGTTTAGGGATTCAATGTGAGGCTTGTGTATAAATAAATATTACATAAATCATAATTACACACTCATAAATATTATACACTTATAACAATGCATAGCTTTGAAAGTCAATGATTCCCTTCCTTTTTGTATCTTTCTAAAATAGCGCACACGTCGATGCTATAGCAGTTCAGTTCCAGCATTTTCTCATTGTATTTCTAGCATGTCATTAATTATCAAAATAAAAATTCCAATTTTTTTGCATCTAACTGTATTTAATGTAGTAAAACTTGCAGCACTATGTCTGACATTACTATGCTTTTATTATTTAATATATTTCAGTGATTACGTACAGTTATAACTAACTACCTCAACCATTTACAATAACGAATAAACCCGTCGTCTCTCTTAATTCAACATGGAGAAGCACACGTGCGATTATTTAATTCCACGCCGGTTTAACGTCGCCCGTTGAACCAGATAAACAACAGCACATTCAAATGCCAGGACTGGCATCTCAAACAGTACCTGCCTACACTCCATACGTTCGCATCACGCTCTGACATCAAAATGCACGACGGAGCTTCCAAGATATGAGAACGTGATTTGACAAAAGCCGAGGTCGACGAGTCTCGACTCACGGAATGTAACACACAGTGGACATGGATATTACATCGACATGTCAACATGGCGTAATATTATTTCCCCTGGTGGTTCGTATGCTGCCAGGAACAATTGTAATTTCGAATCGATAACGGCGAGATACGTGTGGAATTAAAGGGTGGTCCCATAAGACTGTGGTCCACGTCCTACAGGCCGATAAGGACTAGACTTTGTTATCTGCTTAAGCGTCATATTTTCGATGGAATGTATTCACTTCCATAAGCTCGCTGCGGGCTGTGCACTTGTGTGCTGAATCCTATTATTTGACGTGAGGTTGCTTAGATTTGCTTTGATAGGTGTTTCGAACGAACTGCAAATCTGTCATGGATTAAATTTGTACTCGAGGAATACGAGGGAAGTTCTCTTAATATTGGCCTTGCAGTTTATGATTCATTAAAGAACATTCCATTGAAAAATTTTCATTTTTAAAGAGTAAAGTTGTCTTAAATAATTTAAGATTACATGATATGATCAAGGAGCCTCCTTCTCCCAGTTTCCACTGCGTACTTTCCAGGTCTGTTGTGCACCGATCAGTTTTGTAATAAATATAATTAAGAGGTGATATGTATATGATTAAAGCGATTGTAACCGCATGAAAAATAATATTGGAAGATTGATTGCAAAAAGCGCTTTAAAATGATGTGTCACATGAATGATTAATATAATTGTTATGCAATGAAGTGTATAAATTAAGAGGCTATATATTGCTTATAATTTCTAGCTACGTAGATACTTGGCAGGATAATAAATATGTTATATTCTTTGTAAAAGGATTAAAAGCTTGAATTTCAAATTGTAATTATAAATTGGAGGAAATATAATTAATTAAGTATAAGGGAATATTAAAGAGAGTATTACAGGAAAGGGTTTACAGCTAAAAATACTTTTTTGCTTGGAAGAAGAAGCCTTTGGTTTATGATAGATATAAAGTACCTGACTAGACAAAAAGTATTTCTCATTCGAATATTCCTGACTCACAAACAGTGGATTTTGATACTAATTTTCGTGTTTTAGATCAAATTGTATTTAAATTAAAGCAATTCAAAATCATGATAAAAAATTGTTATATGTGAAGCACAACAACGGTAATTGTTAGCCTTGTGGTTCACACACTTTTTTCCCTAGTACATCCATTTTTATCCCCAGACATAATTCGAAGTAAAAAATTTTTTTCTCTGTACTTGAAGCAGCTGTTTACGCCCTTCAATGTCTTTGGGCTTCAATTCGTATAGCACACAATTTCATTGCTTTCGAACCATTCCAGTCCTTTAAACTTCTGAAAATGATTAACAGGTTAACATTTAATTCTTCTACAAGTTTTTCTTTCATTTGACTCGAATCTTGAGTGATGCCTTCAATTCTTCATTTTCCAACTTTTTCATACTTTCACACATCAAAATCACCACTTTTAAACCATGAAAACCACTCAAGACATGATTTTTGCAGCAACCGATGAGTTGCGGCAGCGCTTTTCTGTTGAATTAAGAATAAAAGCAATGTTTCTTTAAAACGCCGCTTACTGGGTGAAATTAATTATTTTCGATTGATTTAAAAACATGTATTTTTACTTGTTAGTAATTTCATGCATGTATATTTTGGCATATTCACCCATTGTATCTACGTCAAGTGTTTATGCTGAACTGTTTTAGGTTTCCACATACGATTTGATGTACAGATACTACCACATAAAGGTTAACGATGTGTACGAAAATAAATCTTCCAAGTTCATGTAAGATGGTCTTTCTGCCATGTGAACAAAACTTAATGAAATCATAGAAAAGTATTATTCATATATATAATGGGTGTTTTTTAAGCTGCATGAGAATTATCGATGTCGATAACTATGGTTTAACAGCTGATAATGTCAAACTGTGTTGACATTTTTGTTTAGTAAGGTTTGGCAAGTAATCCTAAATCGTTTAACGCCAGCAAAATGCTTCCAAATTGTGGATATTTACTTTGAAAAAAATAAATCTGTTCGCGAAGTTCATAGAGAACTCACTAGGCCGAACTTAATTCGCTGCAATTCATGCAGTTATTGGTCGTTTTCGCACTAATTTTACTCTTCTAGTTTCAAAACCATCAACAAGACAAAGATATGTACGTACCTAAGAGAATATTGCTATTAGATATGAGATCGTTTAAAAATATAATAATAAGTAGAGGACCCAGGATACTGTCTTGCGGTATACCAAAAGTTACCAATAGTTCTTTACATACGATATCGGAACCATTAGTTACATTTTTAACATTTACGACTTGCTTTCGTTCTGTTAAATAGGATTCAATCCATTTTAAGGCTATATCTTGAATACCATATCGTTTTAATTTCTTTATCAATATATCAAATTTTACGCAATTAAATGCTTTTGACATATCTAAGAACATACCAGAGGCCATTTTTCTGTTATCTCATGTTGTAACCAGGTTTTGAGTAAATTCGAAAATAACAGTTTCAATGCTTTTAGATTTTAGGTAACCGCGTTGTGTTGATCTAAACAAATTGTTTTCAGCAAAGAATTTGTAAATAAATAAAACATAGAACACCTAAATATTCCTAAATACAGGTATATACAGCCTACATGAATTTATCACGTTGATTCTTAATTAAAAATTACTTACTCCAAACTTTCTATCCATATAAAGTTTTTCAGATGCCAGTACCCGAAATTATAACGACACAGAGTCGTAACGAAATAAATTCAATAAAGGACAATTTATGAATTAAGCAATGAAAATGATACTTTTTAATAATATGAAAACTAATTGATTTTAATATTCACTAAGGGAATTAACATTGGAATGTACAATGATGTACACACTCTATGGACAAAATAATAACCTGCGAAAAATCAACAATCTCATGCTAACCGGACATATATATATATATATATATATATATATACCGTGCATTCATTTTACCTCGCTACGAAAGCTGTACCACATTATATTCGGGTCTAGCTGCCAAATACCGATCAGAATGTAAAGTGGTGGGGCGCGAGTCATTTGAATCACGACTATATCTGAATACTGACCATACTAGCTGCAGACCCACCACTAATTTGACTGTAGGCGTATCGATATCGTATTAACGGTCATTCGTGGTTTGCATTTGGGAGAGTGTGTTACGGTAAGACCTTTAAATTTAAATATTTTTTTAATTATATTACGTTGATAATGTGTACATTGGAAGAAAAAATTCAAATGATAACATGGGCTTTGAAAGGTAATTCTTTACGGCGTATCCAGCGCCTTTTCTCTGAAAAGTATGTAGATCGTCCCTTTCCTGCATTAACAACAATATCATTAGTAATTAAAAAGTTTAAATCAGAAGGTTGCATTTTGGGATGTAAATGTCATAAAATACGGAGAATAAATAACGGTAAAGAAATGCAGGAAGTCATGGTGTGCGCAATGGTTGAAGAAAATTCCAATATTACTATATCTAAAATATAAGAAGAGATAGGCATTAGCGTGGGTAAAGTTCATAAGATATTAAAGAAAAATAACTAAACATCCTATAAATACCAAACTCATCAGGAAATTTTTCATGCTGATCAACACCGCAGAATGGAATTTTGTGAAACTGTAATAGAACGTGTAAATGCGAATGAACACTTCATTGAGACTATCGTGTTTACCGATGAATCCACGTTTCCGTTGCACGCTAAACACAATCCGTCGAATCTCCGATATTGGTCTATTGAAAACGAGTATCGACAATTGAATACGGGGACACAGTATCCTGAAAAATTGAATGTTTGGGCTGGTATTTATGGGAATAACATTATTGGTCCATTCTTTATCGAAGGAAATTTAAATGGGGAAATATATTAGAATCTTCTTCGAAACAACATTGTCTCTGCTTTGAGAACTATGAATCCCAATTTAGAGAAGGTATGGTTCCAGCATGATGGTTGTCCGGCCCATGGAACTAGAATTGTGAATGAATATTTAAATAATATATTTCCCCAAGGAGTTATATCTAATAGTGGTAAAATTCGCTGGCCACCAAGGTCACCAGACTTAGCCCCTAATGACTTTTTTATGGGGTTATATAAAATCAAAGTTATATGGGCATCAAGACGAAAGGGCTAATAATTTGGAAGAATTACGGGTTAATATCGAACACCAATTCCAAATTATTAATCCTCTTGTATTGGCTAATGTTCGAAATGAATTTTATTATAGATTGGGGTACTGTTTAGCGCAAGCAGGAGGGACATTTGAGAATTTAATTAATTGAATTTAGTTTTTGTATTTAAAAAGTATTTTATAAGTTTTGGCAAGTTATATTTATTTTCTGTTTAAAGAGTATTTTTTAAGTTCCGAGAAGTTATTTTATTTTTTAGCTTCTTTAAGAGCTTTCTCTTATTTTTAAACGTTTTATTAGAAAACGTCTTTTAGTTCAATGCGAAACTTATTGTAAAAATACCTAATTGTACAGTTAAAAGTAATTATAATTTATTAATTTTTGGACGTAAACAATTTGGACAGTCAGTGATAGACCTTCCGCCAAGTACCACGAACAACTACTTAATCTGTAATCTGTAGTCAGTCGTTGTTGTGATTCGACTGACTCGCGCTCCACCGAATTACATTTTGATCGGCATTCGGTATCTAGACCAGAATATGTGATACGATGTTTGTAGCATTTTAATATGAAAGTACGGTATATAAATTGTGGTCAAAATTTACCATAGCTTCTATTTGTTATTTATTTATCTGTTTTACTTCTGACGGAAACTGTAATAATAGTAATCTTTGGTACAACTACTTCCAAATAGCCGTAGTCACAATATGTAACAATAACAGTTCAGCACACGAAGAACCATTTCACATATGAATATTTTAATTTAAATTCAAACAACTGAAAGTAGTATTAAATAGCATTTGATATAAGCTTCGCTTTGGCCTAGATTATTATGCGATGTAACTAGAATAAGTTTTTTAATGAATAGGAGACTAATACAATAGATTTTTACTTCATCACAGATCGAGTATGAGTATGAGTATGATTCATTCAAAAAATAATACGACTCTTTTTCAAAAGCTTCGTTTAGTTATAATCTCTATACAGCTGCCGAACTAACAAAAGTTTAAATCTGTTCATGACGCCAGTTAGTGTTTTAGACGTGCGTGTTTTCGGCGCAAACTTTCCCAATTCCATCACAGTCGAAGTCAAAAGGGTATGAAATTAAATAATTCACGTTGTGTGTCTTTTGAATGTCGACAGCGGAGCCGGGAGACAGACTGAAAGACAGACAAGTGAAGGTTTGAGGACGTTCAGGTCGCGTCGTCATTCATAAAACAACCAGAGAGACAGAGAGAAACTGGTAGATGGTGATGACGTAACGCTGTCGATTTTACACAAGAACAGTTTAGTAACTCAATTACGAACCCCGTAATGCGTAATCAAAACATTTATATGCTCTTACAATATTAGGGACATCCCCTAAATAAACTTAGTTGTTGAAATATTGTCATATTTCTCTTCGTTGGTTTATTCGCCTGACTGTATGGACGTACACTTAAATTATGAAAATTGTAAATAATTTTATGTAAATTTTCGAATGTTTATAATTTCAGAGAGAAAACGACAAACGACCAGACGTTTGCGAGAGCGGAAGCACATGTAAATTCACATTTGAATCCTGTAGTCGACTTAATTTAATGGTGCGAACGCTTAAAATAACAAATTTATAATAATATAGGAGGGGAAGTTTCTGTGTAATCTATCTGGCCATAAAACAATGATTTTTCAACTTCTAAATTTTCTGATTTTACAAAGATTAAGAACCTCGTACTATCTTCTTCTGGGCTTCCGGACTGGAACCGCGTTACTGGTATAACTGCCGACTGTCAACGTTTCGTACCCACTCGTATGGGACATCTTTAGGGCGCACTGAAACTCAGTTTCAGTGCGACAGATAGTAACAGTAGTTGAGCCATGAAGATATCCCATACGAGTGTGTACGAAACATCGGCAATTATACCAGCGACGCGGTTCCAGTCCGGAAGCCCAGAAGAAGATAGTATGGATCACGACCGCGGAAGTCTACGTACCAGATTAAAAACCTTGTACTTTTACTAACAGTTTAAATATGAAAAATTTGTTATTTCAAACTTGAACATAGAAACGTTATAAAGTTTAGGAATAAAAGGAGAAATTGTCCAAAGATTATCCACGAATGAATAATTTAATATGCTCCATCAATTTATCAAAAAAGTGCTGATCGAAATAATTCTGATGGAGCCAGGTATCCATTGAAGACTATCCAAAATCTAACTTCTCGAGAACACAAGACATAATACAAAAAACTGACGGTTTTATGTTGGTAGACTGCAAAATAAAATCTTAGATTATTGCAGTTGAAGTCCAGATATCGGAGACAACACTTTTGAAAATTGTACAAGAAGATTTTTGGAATGGCCAAGATGCTGGTGAAATGGATTTCCAGACTCCCGACATAAGAACGAGACAAAACCCTAAACCTTCCAATGAACAAGATTCAATGGATTGGGCGCAGTATCTCCAGCACGCAAAAAGGACAAAGTTTTTTTGGAATTGACAGGGAATTCTGTTGATTGGCTATATAAAGAAGGGCAAGCAATTACTTGTGGTTTGCAAAGAGGATACTAAAAACGTTGATGCAACCATCCGAACGAAAAGATCTTGAAATTCTATTGGAAAAGGCATACTACAAGACAATTACATGGTGCACAAGTCTCTACAAATTATGGAGGAATGTGGTTTTCAGAAGTTAAGACATCTACTCTATAGTCTTGATCAAACACCCAGCGATTACAGCCCTTTTCTTAAGTTATGAAAACATCCACGCGGACGTAAATTTTGTTTTAATAATGACCTAAAAAATACTATTTTTTTATCTTTAGTACAGATTAAGAATTTAGAGCATATGTAGGCAACCACCGGTCCGCTGTAAGATTTGATCCGGCCTGCGAGACATTGTCGTATTATTTCATGTCTGATACCTATCGCTAAACATTATGAACACTACTTTTAAACGCGGCCCGCTAACGTATTTGGACATTAAAGTTTCGCCCACAACATGTCAAAGGTTGCCCATACTGATCTAGAGCTTAAATAATACCTGAAAAGATTTGTTCGATTAATATATGTATATAACAGACGATTGTTGATTTACAATTTTTTCGTCTGTCACAATACATTCTATGTAGGAATTTAGTAATTTAATTTTAATCTAACCAACCAAACGTTGCAAGACATTTATACCTTCATAATAAACGCTAGTTTGTATCATTCAAAACTGATTCAGTTTTTATAGATTCAAGCGTTATCTTCCGACGCAGGTGGAAAGCGAAGAAGACAGTAAATGTATAGAGAAGAAAAATGTACAGAAACAACTAGAAAACCAAATACTAAATAGTTTAAAGATTGAAAATTAATTAAAACGAAGAAACTAGATGGCGTTAGTATGATCACAAGGTAATAATTAATATTAATAGAAAAATGATTTTTAACATGGCTTCAAATAAGTTTTAATTAAGAAGAAATTTTAAAAAGTCGTAAGCAAAATTATTGCTAATTGAACGCAACCATGAAGTAAACGAATTTATAAGAATAACTGCATGATGTGGATAAATCTGTCGCTTCAGGGCGAGAAAAAAAATTACATAGCACGCATCACGCTGACTTCATAAAAACGATAAATAAATAACCAAAACATTATCCTGATTCAGAAATAATAATTATAAATTAAACTTGGCGAATTATAGGAAGACAATCTCTTAGAATAAAAAAAACATATTAATACAGGGCCGTAATGAAATAATTTCAATAAAATGTAAGTTGTCAAATAGGAAATGAAAATAAAATCTCTTTAAGATATGAAAGTTATGTAACTTTAATATTTATAATTATATTAAGATCGGAATGTACACAGGTGTACCCAAAATATTGAACTTTGTTGTTACAGCAGATCATACTGTTACACTCCAAAATGAAGCAAGAGGTAAAATGAACCCATAATATGTCTTGTTTTGTTATTAGACAAATTGAGATTCTCTACGGTTGCATGGCTGCGTATGAAGAGTAATAACACAGGGTAACAAAATGAAAAAAAAAATTTGGTGCCGGAAATCTAACATCTGATTTTAGATGTTTTTAATGTGCTGATTCCAAAAATGCCACCAGATTTTTTCTATCAGCTCTAGTTTTTGAGATACAGGTTACAGGTTAATTTATATTTTTTTCTGACAAAGGACAACAAATAAAGAGATAAATATGTACTTAATCGTGTTTTTTTACATAACGGTAACAAATATGGCTCAATTCCTATTGGTCATTCTACTACCATGAAGGAAGAATATGAAACAATTGCATTAGTTTTAAGAAAAGTCAAATACGAAGAACATCAGTAGGCAATTTGTGTCGATTTAAAAATGGTTAACTTCCTCCTTGGACAGCAGAGTGGTTATACAAAATATCCTTGTTTTTTGTGCCTTTGGGACAGCAGAGATAAAAATGAGCACTGGGTTAAAAAAATGGCCTTCAAGAGATGTCATGATTCAAGCAAAACAAAACGTGATCAAGCTAGGCTTAATGAAGCAATTTGTGAAGGCTTTAAATCGAGATGGAAATTGTTTTGGGTATTTATCACGTAAATTTCCTGGCATTAGCACGGAAAAACTAAAAGCTGGTATATTTGATGGTCCTCAAATAAGGCAACTTGTTAAAGATCCACAATTCACCACATCAATGAACGAGACTGAATCTAACGCTTGGTGTTCATTTGTTCAAGTAGTACAAAATTTTCTTGGCAATCATAAAGCAGAGAATTACGTAGAATTAGTGGAAACTATGCTTTCAAATTTTAATATTCTCGGCTGTAACATGAGTATAAAAGTTCACTACCTCCACAGCCACCTAGATCGTTTTCCAGAAAACTTAGGTGATTGTAGTGAAGAACAGGGGGAAAGATTCCATCAGGATATTAAAACTATGGAAGATCGTTATCAAGGACGATGGCATAGCCACATGATGGCGGACTACTTCTGGAGCCTTCAGCGAGACTGCCCTAGGAAACTCCATTTTAGAAAGTCGTATAAAAGAAAATTTTTATGTGATTAGTGACTAATGTAATTATGTAAATTAAGTTTTTGCAATAAATACTTAAATCCATGTGTCTTTGTTTTTTTAACTGTCAATAGAAATATTATATATTATAACAGTTATAACGTAAAATATATACACAATTTTTTAAAAAAATCTCAAAAACTAGATCTGATAGACCAAATCTGAGAAATTTTTACATTCTGCATCCAAAAATTACCCAAGAACAGTTAAAAAATCGCAGGCACCAAAATGTGTGTTGGCCTGTGTAATATATGTGTCTATTTTATAGATTTCTAGTGTTTCCATTAATCGACCGTGTGGTATGAAATACTTTTTTTGTCGATATTTGTCTGTTCTTTCTCTGTTTGTTACATGATTATTATTATTACTAATATTGTTATTATCATTAGTATTTTAAGGAGTTACTTAAACGATTTACTGTTCGAATTAGGTCTCGTTATTGTAGAAACTTTAGAATAATTATACAAATGTAAGAAAAAAACAAAAATATTTCATTCCCAGCTGCTTTTCTTTCATAACTATATATATTATATTTATATATCATTCCCCGTAATTCAAACTACACAAATATATATAAATTCTCCCACAAAATATAATAATGCTTAGAGTGTTCTTAAATTACCGGCACTGATATCAAACGAAATGTTGGTATCTCGAAGGCAAGTATTTTAGTGTTTCCTAGGAGACATAATTACATATTTCAAGAGTATATACAGATGCTAACGGCAAGTTTTCCAAACTTTTAAAGGGCTGATTACATGATGCTGCACGAGGAACATTACGAACATCTCTGAAACTACATTTTCGAATTAAAAACAAACTTTTATTGTGTGTTGACAAATACTAAAAGATAATTGTATTTTTAAGTTCTACTTCAGCAAAATAGGAAGTTTTTAATAAGACGCCAGGAACGGATCTTTTAAAGTTAATAATTGAATTCTATGATAAGCCACCATAAAGTAGTAAGTATGAACATCAAATTACTAATGTAGTTACGGATATTTAAATAGTATTACGTGGTTACAAGATATTTTATAACGCATTATTGATGTTAATTAAGAATTTCAGGCTTGTAATATTTGTACTAGGATGATTTTGGGGAAAGCGTGATTTGAAATGAAATAAATACATAAGTTAGTAAGTAAGAGTTTTAGTTAGAGTATTATTTTTCAAAATACTTCATATTAAACAACCAGATACAATTATTAGTGAGAAGTTAATATTTGGGTCCATCAATTAATGACATTATAGTTAATACAAAAGTTCTAGAAGGTTCTATACTAAAAAATGATTAGTGAACGAATTGAAAGGTGCTAGAATTATATTAAAACATAATTTATAAAACGGATTTTATAAATAACTGGAAATATATCATTTGCTAAATTGGTATGTTACGCTACGCAATATGAGATTGTAAACAGGTTGAGAAATTAATCCAATAGAATTATATATACGAGGGTTATTTTTTAAGTAAATTCCGTTTGGAAATGACAGTGAGAATTGCGAGTGATCGCTACAGTACGCATGCGCTTCTGCTCTTAGTATACTTTCCACGTTTTAACGCATTTGCAGTCGTATCGTCTGTCTTTATGTAACGTTGTAGAAGTTTATAAAGTTTAAGTAAATTATAATTCGATTCTTGAGTGCAAGAAGCTTTGCTGTTAGATTTGTGAAGTGCACGGTGATAATGTTATGAGTGCTAGTAAAGTTCTAAAATGGGTGAGAATGTTCAAGGACGAGGGGGTTAATGTGCATGGCGAGCCACGCCTAGGTCGACCTTCTCTGATTTGTGATAATTTTGTTGTTAGCAGATTTAAATACTGATCAAAATATTTTTTTATAGCGTTTGTAACATGTAACGCCTTCTCTTTTAGCAGCTGTAGCTTTCTTATAAAGCTGTGTAATACTTTTAGGTGATTTTTAATAATTTGGACATATATTCCATTTCTTTAGTTAAAAGAAATTATATTCGTTTTGTTCTGATTAATGTTCAGATTAGTAAAATTAAACCATTGTTCAAGGATGGATAAATATATAGAGATAACATCGGAAATCGTCCCAAATTATTTACTTCTAACCATCATCGGCATAACTAACTGATAAGATTTAATTTTCATTCTAAAATAAATCTATGACTGCATAAATTGCATTAAAATAAATCACGAAATTAAGAGGGCCAAAAATACTGACTTGTGGGACACCACTACACATAAAACTTTCTTCAGAGTATAAGCGGGAACTAGATACGATCTTCGAAATTTGTTGTCTATTATAGCACATGAAACGATTACACTGCACAAGTTTTGCAGCTTACTCGGGTGATTTAATTGGAAATTTCCGTCATCTTTTTATCATGGAGTCATTCAGGCAGTTGTTACTACGTCTACGTATTAATTTTCATTATGTGCTCGAGTGGTTGCAGATTTTGTCTTCTTGCTTCAGTATTTTATAATATTAAAGTAGCTCTTTCAAGGCATTTGATGAAGAAAGTACTCAGATTTCTTTAAATAAGGCTTGTGACGTTCAACGTTATACCAATTTTGAATATGTTAGATAATAAGCTGTTTCTGTGAATGAATATCTGAATAATAAATTCAGCTGTTTTTTGCTAAAACAGATAAGATTTGATCTTTCGAAAAACCAAGTCATTAACTGGAGTAGTACTTAATCAATTTAAGAATTCAAGAATTAATTTCATATATCGCCGAGCAAGTTGGCGATAAAACAGTATGTATAATTTGTTCTTTGAATAAAGCCTTCATAAATATCTTTTAGTGTTATAATTACATTAATAAGTACGAATTAGTATTATTCTATTCTGTCAAATTTTACTTGTAAAGGGCTTATATTTTCACCTTTTTTTCTAGCGAAACTCTTCTACTGTCTTATAAATTAACAGCTGGAAAAAGTCGTTTAATGGAATTAAAAACAAAGTAATTAGGGATGTGTTATGATGTCGTTACAAGTAACTTTATATTTATTAAGCAGTATTATACGGCTTTTTATATTCATTATATTTTAACGTGGTTGCCTTTTTTCTGCATAGCTTTGATTCTACCCCCGTTTAACTCTTCTCTTTCGGTCATGGGTGCGCGCCTTTGTGTCAGCAACGAGTAGACATTAGATTGTAAAGGAAATTCACACGCAAAAAAGACATTAAAACAACACTGAACGGTCGTTCAGCGTTGCAGGGAAGAAAAAAGGGAACCATGTTCTTGGTTTTACGCCTGGTGGTAATCAGCATTTCATAACAATTTATTCCACATCCATTAAAGGAACATGTATTTTTTATAGTAGTTACCATTTTCTAAATTTTTTGAAATTTTCCTAGTAGTTTCATGGAAATATTAATCTACTTCAAGATTTATGAATTAATGGGCAGCTAACTATAATTTAATAACACAGAGGAACATTATGATTAATAAGGATTGTACAAAGGGTACTAGGAAAGTTTTGCAATACAGCTTTGTTTATTTAATTTTTTCAAAGTAATTTCCTCTGCACTCAATACGCCTTTCCATCCTCCGAAAGTAATCTTTAAACCAGTTCTGTCAAGCTTCACTAGCGAGTAAAGCACACTCGTTGTCCCATGCCCGCAAAAGGTCCTCATCACTGGAAAACCGCCTCCATTTTATCTTCATTTTCATATGCGGGAAGAGTGCAATGTCGCAGGGAGCAAGATCTGGACTGTAGGGAGGATATTCGGGAAGTTTCAATTCTGTGGTCAAATATTCGGTGCAAGCTTTGGCGTGGTGAGCTGGAGCATTATCGTGATGGCGGAACCAGGTGTCTATTCAATTCTTGACTTTGGCCACAGGTTCTTCATAGATTCAATGACTTTAGGCAGGCACTGTTCAGTATACCACTTAGATGAGTCTGTCGGCTGTGTGTTCAAAACGACGCGTTCCACAATTCCACTCTATTTGAAAAATACAGCTATTATTTTCTTCTTTACCAATCGGGATTTTCTGACAACTACGGGTGTATCCTCGTCATCAAAGACCTAAACTTTGTTTTGAGCTTTGGTCGGCACATCGTATTAGTACAGCCACGTCTGCCACCTGTCATGATGCTGTTCACATACCGAGATTGTCTCTTATTGCCTGGCACCAAGTCACACGTCGTGTCATCTGCTCTTCAGTCAGTCGATGCGGCACTCAGAGAGAGCAAAGTTTCTTCACGTGCAAATGATCGTGCTGAATGGAACGAATTGCTGGTGCATTTAGGCCTGAAGTAACCTCTATCTGTTGGTAGGTCACTCGCTTGTCCTCGCCAAGCATTTTCCTCACAGTAGTAACGATTTCCTCTGTAACCGACGTTCGTGGCCTTTCCGGCCTCTCAGCATCCTCCATAGTGAGATTTCCCCTTTAGAATTCTCTATACTACCTAAATATCGTTGTGCGATGTGGACAAGCATCACCTAGTGCAAGAATCATTTCTTCGAAGTACTGGTCTATGTTTAAACCACGTACGAAATTATAACGCAAAACTGCCCTTATCTCATTTCGTGACCACGACGCCATCGCAAGCATTTTACACTCTCACTGCTAATGAATAACTGAGCCCATCGACATGGCGCGGCGGCTACTATGCACGTATGAACATGTCTCAACATGCAGCAACAAGCAGCTTTCTACGATTCATTGTTGCGTCATATTGCAAAACTTTCCCAGTATCCTTTGTACATTTTCAGCTTTTATTTACTTCACCATAGCCTAAATATTTTTTATACACTCTGAGAAAAATATTTCCAAGACATGAATTTAATTTTTTTATACAACCATTCAAAGTTTCGTGGCATAACCTTTATACAAAAAGATAATTTAACAGTGTCGTACTGGGAAAACTACAGCAAAAGCCTGCACGAAACAAATTCCGTACACGATCCGTATCGTAGAAAGCCCGAACGCATACTGAATGTGAAAAACTACGGTCAAAGCTCGCACAAAACAAATTCCGTACACGATCTGTACCGCCGAAAGCTAAAACGCCTGCTGTGTGCGTTATGGCTTTCCACAGTACAGATCGTGTACGGAATTTGTTTCGTGCGGTTTTTTGTGAATTAATTAAGCTAAATATATTTTACTTCAGTTGCAATTTTTTTATTACGCCTTCATTAATTTATATAACAAATATACAAATCGTACCCGAATTTTGACACATCGACTTGTGGTTCAAATCTAATACATTTTGTTACAATCCACTGTATTTAGGCCCATTCCAACGTGAAGTTTAAATTACAATGTTACTCTATATATAGAAGGGATAAATAAAATCGAGGAAAAGTTTCATGCGTATATTACTTGCATTACTATATCTGTGCGAAGACAACCCACCAAATACACAGCAAAACCTTCGCAGCGTGAATATTCGGCCGAACCAACGACGTAGAAGCATGACCAGGCAGTTTCCATGACTTTGTTCTCTTTGGGTTGCTGTAATGAATCCATTTTTCATCTCCCGTAACGATGCGATGAAGAAAACCCTTCCTTTTTTGCCCCTCGAACAGTTGTTCACAGGCGAAAAGAACGACGCTCAACGTCTCTTGGCCTCAAATCATAAGGAACCCAAGTTCCTTGTTTTTGAATGATTCCCAACGCATGCAATCGCTGGGAAATGGCTTGGCGGGTAACTCTTAATGCTGAAGCAAGCTGTTTTTGCGTTTGGCACGGATCCTCATCGAGCAATGCCTCCAATTCAACGTCTTCGAAGGTTTTTGGTCTTTCTTCACGCGAACGGTCGTCAACATCGAAATTACCGTCTTTGAAGCAACGGAACCAATCACGGCACGTTGTTTCACTTAGAGCAGCATCTCCGTAGACTTTTTGGAGTTCTCGATGCGCTTTAGCCGCCGTTTTCTTCGAATGAAAGAAGAAAAGCAACATTTCCCGCAAATGCCGATTA
>JAVIWB010001796.1:0-262660 GCA_031893035.1 Dermolepida albohirtum | reverse complement strand
CCGCCACTGTATAAAACAAAGGAAGCGACATAAGTATTTAGAATTTGATATATCAGTCTACTATAGTGACGTCATATATATTTATGTATCACTGTCGTTTGTTCTTTTAGGTTTCTTTTTGGATTTATTGTATTTTATTTCTGGCCATATGGTTGCGTTTTTTATCTCTGTTAATGAAAGAAGAATTCTTTTTACGTAATAACAGAAATATTGCCAGACCGATTATCGCATAGAGAGACGTTGGTGAACACCTAGATTGTTGACATAGAATTATTTTAAGGTCACATAGACAATTTTAATTTAGTGTATTATACAGTTTATTAGTTTTTGATTACTTAACTGTTCAACACTCACGTAATATTATGTATGTATATATTGAGGTGAACACTGCTAAACAATTTAAATCGAAATAGTTCTTATAATATACTTTATTAATACCAAAATTGTCATTCTTAGTTAATTATTATACATTTACACCGAAAATTTTGTTGTTTACATATTCAAATTTAGTTACCTGTTTTTTTATTAAGCTTAATTTCACTGTTATTGTCGTATGTACCTGAGTTTTCTCGGACTTTTAAGCCGATCTATATTAAATAAGGATTTAATATATTATACTAGGTGTTCTTTTTGTATTGCAAAACATCTTTAGAAAAAGTCTCAGGCAACTTAGTTTGTCAATAGAGCTATGATCTGCTAAGAGACATTAAGTGTATCTTTATTTGCTCTTGGCGCTCTTTCACTTTAACATCAATCTCTAACTATGTAGCTTCGTAGACTACGACGTCCGGAACAGTTAGCTGGCCACCGTTATGCTGCTACCAAGATAAAGTAAGAACGAGTTCCCTGAAATTTTAGAATGTTGAAACGTGTGCACTTTGTAGAGCATGGCAATATGTATAATGAAATACATTTATAGAACCAATATAACTGGTCGATGCTAGGAACATTTATCGTGCACGAAAAATTATTCTACATTGCTGCATAAACTTATTGTTGATCTAGATGTGTATTGATGAAACGTAAGTAATATAAGTTTTGCTTGGTGGAGCTCTGGACCACAAATAGCAATTCAATAAATGAAAAAAAAATGAATCCGTCATGAAAATAATAATAAAAAAGCAATATTGTCTTTAAAACTAAATTAAGTGAAAGGAATTACAACTTGGAATACATTAAAAATGAATATATACTCAAGTTACAAACTAATTACAGCAAAAACACTAACAAAATAATAAAATTACAGAAGCAGGGGTCATATATATATATATATATATAAGAATGGTTAAAAAAATAAAGGTATCGGATAGATATTTTAAAAAAAATAAGGGTGTCGAACGATAGCTTTATTTTTTTTAATGTATATCCCTGAACAGGGCTTGTTGTAGATCATATGGATACGGCGAACAGTGCGGCGGCACTACGTGTACAGATAAATGGTAAACATTACATTATCTATTTGCTATTAATTAAAAGAAACAGTTTGCTCCTGTAATTAAAGAGAAAATAAAACTAATGAAGTGACTGTAGTTGTTTTACATGTTGATTTGTGAATGTGAAACATAAACATTGTCATTTTTAATAAAGTAAAATTATAAGCTTAATTTCTTATTGTGACTAAATATACAGTGAGTTCATTAATGATTGAGATGGAACCTTATGCAACCAAACATACACTATTGGTAGCCTTACATTCAAAATTCCCTAGACCCTAAAAATCTATAGTTTTAAAAAAATTATTCAACACACTTAATATGAAATTAAATCCAACTTACCGCTCTAACCACCAAAAATTTACCAATACTTCTGAAAATTACTGATAATTGATAACACGTAATTACAAATCAAATAAGGCAAAATGTCAAACAATTTAGTAGGGTTATAAAGAGAAATCTGTCACGATTTAGTTACAAGGATATTTCATACCAACTGTAATCTTTGTTGTTGTATACTTGGTTGCATAATCCGTCTCAATCTTTATTGAACACATTGTACTTCAATTCATAAATACACAAAATAGAGCAAATTTAATATGTAATATATAAGCAGTATCTCAAATAAGTGGCTAGACACCAACATAAAATTATTTTCAATCTAATAGGTAGATATATTGCTAATTTGACTGAAGTTTCTTGGCCTATTTCTATCCACTGTTGCAGCAACACCGTTTTTGTATTTAATTTTGAAATATAATTTATTTCATATCATCATAGCCCACAAAACTGAAATCCTCGCCATATTATTCATTTTCTAAGTTTATTATAAACTAATCGCAGTGCGTGTCTTATATATGTCCTTTTTCAATGTATTCTTTTTCTATATCAATATCATTGTGACAAATATTTTGCTATTTATTCTGCCCTATTTGGGAAAATTTTACCCTCCCCTCACTAAAGTTTCTACATCTTTTCATTTAAATGTACTATTGTAGCTACCCAATTCGTAACATTTGCCCAAATTTTTTTTTTATTGGATTCAATTCAGGATGACATAGGGGAAGACAGCACATGCAATGTCCTTTCTCTGCAAATATCTTATCAATATTATATTCTAGTTCTATTATTTTATGTAATTCAGATTTCGATGAATCTGCTTCATATCTTATCCCTCGCTTTAGCCAAGTCATCGTTTCTTCTTTCTTACTATTATTATTGGGATGCTTTACATCCAAAACTTTATGATAATTGGCATTATCAATTACAATTACATATTGTGTAGGAAAATTTGGTATTAATTGCTCAGTTAACCATTCATTCATATCATCATTGTAATCTTCACTTTTGCCCTGATTTCTGCAAATCCTGTTTTGCCATCTATATGTTCATATTTATATTATTATGTAGTTATCAATAAATATATATATATATATATACACCTACCAGCATGTACTATGGTTAGTTGATTGCCTTTTGAAATAAAGCATAATTAATAATTCTTGTTTTATATCAGTCTATTTATTCATGGTAGTGTGTCCTGCATGAATATAGGTCTCATCTAAAAACACAATTAATATAAACACTGATAGCATTCTCATAATATTCATCAACCTGTATACGAGATTGGTCGATTCTTTGATCGAAATCTTGTAATTGCTTTTATATACGCATATCATAGTTCTTGAATTTCGTTAAAATAACACAATTATTACTTGCTTTTCTTTTTCCATCTACAAATAAAATTTTTTATATATCTATATTTCATTTCATCATACATTTGAAGTGTTTTTTTCCAAAAAAGTTAATTCCCCCACCATTTTTAATTTTGTTTAAAATTGCCTGCACTGTAAGTCTTTATTTTTCTGTCAAATGAAAGTTGTGTATATCACATCGAATGATCAGCTCTCCACATTCATCTACTGTTGGTTTTGGATATTTTTTTGACTTTCTCCAAAAAGAAATGTTTCTTGCTCACCATTTTCAATTTGTCAACACTCACTGACAATTCATGCTACAGTACACTTTGACAATCCAGTTGCCTCAGCACCTATTTCAAGAACACTAACTAGAGGTGATGACAATATTATTAAATTTTATTAAATGTAAATGTTAGGTTAGATAGTGCCTGGAGAATTATACACTTTTCAGATTATATCTGGAGCATACTGGGAGAAATATCTTTTTTCTTGCTAGCAAGCTTCTAAGGAAAGGCCTGCTACTATTGAGTTGATGGCCGAGTTGGGTCCATCATTATAACCTAAAAATAGACTCTGTATTACCCAAATATATAAAATTTTAGTAACACTTTATTTTACCTTATTATATGTGTATGAATATTGTCATTTTTGAAAAGACAGATAAATAGAAATAAAATACGTAAATAATAAAGAATTCACAGCGAAATATTTATATGCAAAATATGTAATTAACATAAACAAGTTTTTGACATTTGATAATTTGAAAAATTGTCACTTCTACTCTTAGTTTATATTTGCTTTTGCTTTTAATAATATGTACCTCTTTGTTTATGTTCAAAACGAGATCTCAGTGGCTGCCATGAGAAAACGCGTGTACTCTAGATAATTTCATTTCGGTTTCATCTACTTAATTTAAGTGTTAAAAATGATAGCATTTGTTAGAGGAAATGAGAGGTAATTAATGACTGATTTTGTAACAGAAAAGAGAAACAAATCTTCCATAAGAGCCTTACTATCTTCTGAGATGTAAACGGACTATAGTAACATTAATAATATCCAGAGATGTCAATTTCGAAGTGCGTTCCATTGGCGTGCCAGGTCTACACGCCTTGTCCCTCTGGATTAGCAGTTTTCATAATTTTGTCTACGATATTAAATATATACATATAATAACCCCATAAGTTACAATGGCGTAAAAATTAAATGTACATTTTGCGATATGCTTCCAATGTGCTGGACGAAAAGCCACTGCGAAGGACTGAAGAGTGCAAAGCACATATTAAAAGCTGGCGTAAAATCGAACGAGGGATTTTTATTTTATTTACGTGTAACAATAACTTTGTATAATCTACCGATTACTTTATTATCCATTGAATCGTTTTGTTCATTCTGGAAAAAAGCATGTGAAATATCCGTTACCTAGACGGATTTGTATTTTTCAATTCGGATTAAATTCGTGGCTACGTATGGGCGAAAAAGCAAATCGTAAAAAAATTCTGTTGTTAATGTTGTGGTACGTACTATACAACAACTTCAATTGTCATTTACAATTTTACTCGCTTCTAGAAGAGTGTAACAATGTACTGTCGAAGTAATTTCAAAATTACTGATAATTACATTGGAAAATTTACAATTGAAAAATTAACAACGGTTAATGTTTCAGTCTTGTGGCAAAAACTGTTCGACTGTATTATCCTGAGGTAGACGCTTTAATAGCGCATATAAAAGCTGTATTTATCAAATACGCAAAATCTGTTCGCGAATTTCACAGCCTGGGTTCCGATGTCTGTGAACTACTAAAGTTGATTCTTACCGTTGTAGAACATAGTAACAAGCATCGTTTTACTATTATAAGTGTTTTGAGGATATAAAAAATATGCTTTTAAAATTCGATCTGAAAGATGATACAGCTATCAAGCCAAGCCAGTCAAAATTTCAAAACAGAAATAGATTTAAAAACTATTCAGAGCAATTACTTCGATCTAGTGGAGACAGTAGAAAAATTAGTCCTTCTCTGTCGTTAGTGGAATTTGTTAATAGTCACAGAAGCTCACGCACAGCTAGGCGTGGTTGAAAACACAAAAAAATTCTTGTGTTATGCGGAAGTGTTTTAGGCGAAGATTCGCATTTTACCACATTGAGATAAATTTGTTCAGGTGCGTCTACAGTTCCGTTGAGTTGTTTTAAAGATTATTTAAATTATGCAAGTATAACGTCACTAATGTTGAACGCTTGTTTTCTGAATATTAACACATTTTTCCCCATGCCGCACTTAGTTTGCTGAAACAGCAGTGAAAACACATTTAATGTTGCAAATATTTAGCCGATGCTATCCACTTTGTGATTTCACGGAAGAACGGTAAGCATTTCACATTTTATAAATTTACAACTTACGAGGGCAGTTTGACAAGTAGTGAGAATGGAAAAGAAAAACGAATTTTTTAAATACAAAATAATTTCAATATATCAATATATTCTACTAAAAGAGCAATACATTTATTCCAACGGTGCTCCAATGCCCTTATGCCATCTTTAAAATGCGATTCTGGAAGGCTTGCAAAATACTCATTTACGAAGATGATAAGCTCGTCGTTAGACGAAAATTTCTTTCCACCTAGTGCTGTTTTCAATTTTGGAAAAAGGTGGAAGTCTGAAGGGGCTAGATTCGGCGAATAAGGCGCATGCGGTACTAATTGAAAATGCAACTCGTGGATTTTGGACATCGCAACTGTGCTGGTATGCGAGGGAGCGTTGTCTTGGTGAAACAGAATCTTTTTCTTTGCCATTCCTGGCCGTTTAGCACGAATCTCAACATTTAATTTTTGTAGAAGTTCTGCATAATATTGTCCGTTTAATGTGGCACTTTTCTGAAGGCAATCAATAAGCAAAATGCCCTTTGAATCCCAAGAAATTGATGCCATCACCTTGTTTGCCGATAAAGTGGTTTTCGTTTTCTTTGGACGTGCAGAACCACGTTTTAACCATTGTTTCGACTGTTGTTTAGTTTCAGGTGTACTGTAGTGTATCCAAGTTTCATCGCAAGTAACAAATCGCCTACAAAAATTAACCGGATTCCGCTTATAAAAGTCCAAACAATCATTGGAAATGCGCAAACAAGTGAACTTTTGATCAGTCGTAAGCAATCGCGGCACCCATCTTACCGAAAGCTTGGAAAGGCCCAATTCTTTCGTTAAAATGTGGTGTACGCGTTCTGTTGAAATGTTTACCATGTCTGCTATCTCTCTCACTTTGAGTCGTCGATCTTGCGTACTAATATCATGGATTTTTATAATCATTTCCTTAGAAGTCACGATTTTGGATGCTTCAGAGTGGGCCTTATCAACACAGCTTGTTCTACTACGTTTAAATTCATTTACCCATCTACTTATTGTGGCGGATGATGGAGCAGATTCACCTAATGTTTCCCGTAACTCATCTTTTATTTCGGTAGCTTTCATACCCTTAATTACGAAGTATTTAATCATCGCACGATACTCTACTTTTTCCATTTTAACAAAACGACGTGTTGCTTCTTTTTCAACCAGCTGTCAAAAATAAACTAATCAACCGATTTATCTAAATATCGGAATGTAAACATATAAATAGGCAACCTAAATTACAGTGCATTTATTTTACCAATTAGAGCGCTACCTATGTGTCATTCTCACTACTTGTTAAACTATCCTCGTATTTCTTTATGTACATACTATAAAGACGTTAATATCTGATGCGCAGAATAAGAATCATGTCTTACAAAGGGCCGATTTTCTGATAACTTCGCTAATAATTCATTTAATCTACTTATTAAGAATATTCAAGCAGCCTTATATAGGACGTAATATTGATGCAACACTGAACCTAGTTTCTCAATGAATTACCATTTAATTTTGGGTACGAATACGACCGTAAAATATTTACGGTCATATTGAACTGGAATTTGCAATATTTACATTGTATACAATTAAAGCTTAATTATAATTAAGCGACGATAAAATAAAATAACCATAAAGATTACATTACAATAAAGGATACCGTGAAGCAAAAAGATCGAACATAATATACAATTGATAAGCTAATGTAGAGTTTGTTAACGTTGTATCTACTTCTTCGAAGATCGATAATGACAAAATGGTGGTTCTCGAAAACTAAAACTTAAATGTTAACCATGATCCTCTTACAATGGTCCTATTACTGGATCTCATATGCTCCGTAAATGTAATAAGTAAGTTGTTTTGTAGAATAGTAGTAGCAGAAGTGAATATTTAAGCTAATGGTTCAATTAAATTAAAAATATCATTAATCATATCACTGTTTCTGCGGTTTGTAGTATGTATTATCAAATATAAAAAATGCACTTTAGGAATAAGTAAAGTAAATGTTGTTTATAGTCACTACAGTCCATAACCGATGAGGTTATTTTAGATATGTTGTGTTAGATGCGAGTGCTGCACTTTATTTCATTGTATTTTTAAGGAAAATAGGTAAAACAATTAAATTGCCAATAATAATGATAAATATTTCTTATGAAAAGTGAATGTACAGGGTTGGACAAAAAGAATCATCTGATTTTCTTTCGCTATAACTTTTGTTTAAAATGAAAACACATTTGGTTTTTAACTATATATATTCATTGGTACTTATAAATTTTGTTTCAAAATTAATTGTGGAAACTTATGTCCGGCAAATGGCCGCCGCCGACGTTCATGCAAATTTGGGCTCTTTTGATTACATTTTGCATAACTGTGCGCAGCATTTGTGGTGTCACATTGTCAATTTCGGCTCGAATGCTTTTCTTTAACTCGGGGCGGGATGCGGGGCTTGTTCGTGTATACCAACGACTTCAAATATCCCCAGAGGAAGAGGTCCGGAGCAGTCAAATCGGGAGATATGGCTGGCCAAGACAAATCACCGAAACGCGAGATTACACGCGCTGGGAAGGAATCCTTCAAAATACGCATTGTGTCGAGTGCAGTATGACAAGTGGCCCCCTCCTGTTGAAACTATATATCCTCCAAATGTAGATCGTCTGCCGGTAAAAAAAATTCAGTTAGCATGGCAATATAGCGGTCACCGTTCACCGTAATAGCGTTACCGTCGGTACCTTTGAAAAAATAAGGTCCAATCACCTTTTTCGACGTAAGTGCACACTACACGGTAACTTTGAGAGGATGTAATGGTGCTACATGAATTATGCGTGGATTTTCTATCCCCCAGAACCGAGCATTTCGCACAATTTCATTAACACCACTGACGAATTATTGCGCGCAAAGATTATCACAATTATCACTCGTTCTTGAGGCGTATATTGATTCATTGTTATTCACTGTAAATTCCGCACGTCTCTGAAACTGACATACGATGCCATTTGCAAAAATGGCCGCACTTTCCAATAGGGTGATACTTACTACCCCACCTGTTATATATTACAATTACGTAAAAAATACAAAAAATTATAATATTAAGCTATAATATGATATACACTCTCTATCTATATTTCATTGTGTTACTTAGTTCACAACTGTAGCTTATACAATATAGATGTCGTTAATAGTAGTTTCGTAATTTCTAATGTTCTCTGTAATAGTAATGGAATTGAATCTAATATTAAGAGCCCACTTTAATAAATTCTTTTATTCAATAAAGTGGTATCTATTGCTTTGTTGGGAAACCACAACTGTAACGCCATTACCAAATTGTTACATATTTTTTGTTTTTGTTAAATTGTTTGCAAACATTTTTAATTTTCTTAAAATAATTTAAAATGAGGTTGCATCTCTTTAGAAATATGTGTGGAGTAATAGGCATGGTAAGATCGGTGCGCACTCCTGGAGTTATCTGTTGGACGATCAAATTTTATCAATCACTGTTGAATATACTAACGAATATTTATAAAGCCCGACTTTCAACTAAAAAGAAATGCTAAAATTATAGATCTTATCAAGTTAAAGGCTTTGATTTTATTTTGTTCTGATAAATTCACGCACAAGTTCGACGGTACTTTCCGTAACCACAGATGTTCTTACACCAGGATGTTATATATGTTCGTACGATCGTCTTTAAATCGTAAATCAACCCTTCACCGTATTCACCGGATTTAGCCCCCATCATTTCTATTTATTCTTCAAACTTCATTTACCGATGATAGGACAGCGTTATGCCGACATCGAAGCCATTAAAAAGGTGTCGACAGCGATCTAAAGATGAACTTAAAAATTCATTCGACATGTTAATTGACCGTGTAAAACGTTGTATTGAAGCCGAAGGCGAATACTTCGAATAAAATAAATTGGATGGGAAAACATAATAGAGCCGACATTAATTTTGGCTATAGATGTCAATATAATAATATAGCAGACTTATCATCATTGTGACATTACAATAAAGCATGTAAAATGGACGTGTTACATATAACATTTAATTCTCCGGGCAATAAACAATAATAATATAACATGATTGACAAATTGATGACAAATTGAAAAAAATGTAGAGCAAGTTTAATACATATACATATATGAATACGTCGTGACAAATGTATTTTTCTAGTAAATAGAAGTTTTGATTATTGAAGAAAAATTGGGTGGTGGACACAATGTTTAATTTTTTTTTAATTTTAGGCTACTTGTGTTCCTTTCTAAGTACGATGTTCTACACGTATGCGTCTCAGTGACACTGGTTGCGCCACATGATTCGGCAATTCTATATACTCTATACTTTGTTTTGTCGCAAAATTGCTTAGCTTCATACAATGAAACTTGCACTACATTGTAACGGTATGAGGTCACGTACATAAACTAATTAAATCATCACCTTTAATGGTACTGAACAGTCTAAAGCTTCTATAATGCTTAATGCTTCTTTAATGGTACTGAACAGTCTGAAGCTTCTACAATAAACAAGGAAGTTAGTGCCACAAGGATTGGTAGTAGGACCCCTTACCCTTTCTCTATAGAAATGACACCGCACAATATAAATTTCAAAAAATTGCGTCTTTACCGACAATGCCTCGATACCGTCAAGAGAAACTACAGGGTGGGGCAGAATAACGAGCGGTTTTAAAAAGCCCGCGATTCACGCCGTGTCATTCGGAGGTAGTGGGGACGCTATCGGTCATACTTCCTTGATATTAGCATTTAGTAACAATGGAGCGTTGGACCCCTCAACAGCGTGCGTACACTGTTAAGGCGTTTTATGAAAATGATAATTCTTACATACGCGCGCGTCGTGCCTTTCAAAATCATTTTAACATTAATCGCAATCAATCAGTGCTGGGTTAGGAACTTTGAGGAAACTTCGTCAACGACAAAAAAGAAACCTGGTCGGCCAATATCGGTGCGTACGCCCGAGAATATCGACCGTGTAAGAACTGCTATTGAGCGAAGCCCGCGTCGTTCAGCTCGCCGGCATAGCACTACACTTGGGATTTCAAACCGAACTGTCAGACGAATGTTACACAAGGATCTCCACCTTCATCCATACTAAATTCAAATCGTACAGGCTCTTAAAGGCACGGATTATGTGAGTCGGCAACGATTCTGTGAAGAGTTTTCAGATTTAATTAATCAACATGAGGATATTGTAAACAGCTTATGGATGAGTGACGAAGCCCATTTCCATTTGTCCGGTTACGTCAATAGGCAGAACTTTAGATACTGGAGTGACGTAAATCCTAGACAAAGGCATCAAGAACCCCTTCACTCCACAAAAGTTACTGTGTGGTGCGCTATGTCTTCATCGGGGATCATAAGGCCTTACTTTTTTGAAAATGCTCGTGGCAATGCTGTGACAGTATACGCCGACATGTTGGAAAACTTTTTTGAACCACAGCTTGCACGCTACGAAGTTAACGAGGAAACATTTTTTCAACAAGACGGAGCAACCTCCCATACAGCCAGAGTATGCATGGATATTGTTAACAGATTATTTCCAAATCATGTGATTTCTCGAAATGGGGACATCACCTGGCCTTCCCGTTCACCGGACCTCACACCGTGCGACTTTTTCTTGTGGGGGTATTTAAAAAGTAAAGTGTTTCAAGATAACCCACTACAAACAATTCAAGCCCTGAAAGAACGGATCCGACAGGAAGTGGAAAACATTCCCCTAGCAATGCTGCAAAATGTAATGAATAGTTTCAAAACACGATTGGAAGAATGTGTACGCCTGAGCGGATGTCATCTTTCAGGAGTTATTTTTAAAAAATAAAATAATTAATGCTTTTTTATGTTCTTTGAGAAAATAATGAATTTATTCCTAAATATTGTTTTCCTTGTATTTTACAGCCTTTTTAAAATCGCTCGTTATTCTGCCTCACCCGTTACATGCGAAGTTGCTTCGGTAAAAACTGACGAAGGATTGATAGAGGCGAATGAATGATTTCTGAGTAATGGCTTGTACTTGAATGCAACAAAAATGAACAAACCAACATTTGCCACGAAAGATCTTCCCGAATATCGAAGAGGAGTGATGAAATTTTTAAGTACATATGTATGTATATAAAATGACTTAAATTGTGAGTATCATATCAGAGAAACGTAAAAAGCTCACCAGAGCGATATGTGCAATACACGACACGGCGTAGAGGCGAAAAGGGCGACGTACGGGGGCTGTTATGGGGACATTACCAAAATACAAGCTATATTTCTTGAATAAAAGCAAACAATGAGAAGTATTATGCAACAGAGGTCATCGTATAATATGTAGAAATTTATTTAAAGAAGAACAAATACTCATCCTTTCATCCGTCCACATCTGGCCTCTTTGGAATACATGCATAGTGAAACGTGTAAATATAATCTCGGAAGTGGTTTCCATAGTTATGACACGCGCAGTAAAGATATGTATGTCATATCAAAGAATATACAAAGCTAGATACTCGATGAACTACCATGCAGCCAATTTATACAATTACCTTCCAAATGATATAAAAAAATGAAATAGATTACAGTTTAAGAAGTATAGGTGTTGCTTGCAAAATATTAGCGAATATTTTGACATAAGATTTTAATGTTATATATGACAAAAAAAACTTGCGAAGCTTCAACTACCTTTACTGATTATTTATTTATTTATTGACTTCGAAAGTTGCCTGTTGTATTGTCCCATTTACACTGTTATCGTCTAATTTACACTGTTAGTGTCTAATTTACGCTTTCTATTTTATGATGCAATTTCAGGTAATGTTTATCATTTTAAAATTTTCTTAATTTATTATATACTTATGAAATTTGATGAACTTCAATATACTTGCTCCAGCGAGCTTCTAATTTATGGATTCCATCCCTGAAGTGAGAAGCCGGAAGAGTGTCGAAATACGCTTCCACGATTACTATTACCTCTTCGTTCTATGAAAATCGTTTTCCACGCATGAATTTTTTCAGATGTGAGAGCAGTCAGAAATCGCCGGGTGGTACATCGGGCGAATAGGGTGGATGTTGCAACAATTCATATTTTAATTCACTGATTTTTGCGATGGTATTTTGAGCTATGTGAGAGGGTGCGTTGTCTTGATGAAAAATGTTTTTTTTCTTCTGTAAACCAGGTTTTTTCTCACGAATTTTTATATCCAGCTGATCAAAGAGTTTACAATAATAATCTGACTTTATTGTTTTATGAGCTTACAGGTAATTTACCAACAAAATTTCTTTTGTATCTCAAAAAACTGTTGCCAACACCTTCTTGGCCGTTTTCTGAACCCTACGTTCGCACCACTCCTTAATCTTTGGTGTTGATTGAGGATCGTGGTAGTAGGCTCAATTTTCATCCATAGTGGTGAAACGATGCACAAAATCGTTTTTATTCTCTCTAAAACGCTTCAAATGTTTTGAGAAAGTCGCATTCGAATGTGTTTTTGTTCCATTGTTAACGAATGCGGTACTCATTTTATTACAAAAAGCTTTCTGAAAGCCAAAACTTCAGCCAAAATATTGTTCCTACTGCCTAAAGATATGCCAAATGCTTCTACTAAATCTCTCTCGGTTAATCGATAATTTTCCAAAACCATATCTTATATTTTGGCAACGATTTCTTGTATTGATGCACTTTTTGGACATCCTTCACGTGGATCGCCTTCAAGACTAATACGACCACGTTTAAATTCAGCAACCCATCTTTACATTGTTCTAATTTAAGGTGAAGAGCCCTTATACATTTTTAATAATCGTTCATGAATTTATTTTGGTACTACACCTTCCAAAAATAAGAATTTTATCACTACACATTATTCAGTTTTTCCCATTACAAAAAAATACTGTCACACGTCAACTTTGAACACCTGTGAATATACTAATGAGAAAATATAGAATGAGGAACTTCACACGTGTTCGTAAAAAAGTAGAACAATTTTTAGAAAAATTAAACGACGAAGCTAATAGCGCCATCTCTAATCGAACGAGAAAACTTATTGAGCAACCTGGTATATGTTTAAATTGTGGTTCATTGCTATTATAATAAGTCTAAATCTAAATGGCGAATGTTTGTATTAAATTATAACACGCCTTATCATAAATACATATATTGTCATCGCTCTACTTCTTTGGCTTATGTCTATACATATAAACAATAAAATTTCCCAAAATTTTTACAAACGTAATTTTTCGGTTTACATGTATCCATCATTCTTCATGAGAGTTTATTCAATATTTGTAATTGTATTGCAATACTAGTTACATCAGTTTTAATTCTTTTGCAAAATTTTTATTTTAATTATCAATTTTTCACATTTTCAGGATGGTTTCTCGTTTTTTGTTGGATGCGAGACACTGAGAGAACCCATTCAATAGCAAGAAGAAGAATAATGCCAGAAGCTGATACCTACGAGTGTGTACATGAACATAAACTGAAGAATAGAAAACCTTATATTATCAAAAACGATGACTACCCGGAACCTTACTCCTCAGGCACTATTTGTATGTATTTGATAAAGTCCCATAGTCAAACGAAAATTAGTATGGTGTGCACGGAATTCGACATACCAGAAGTAAGTTTTAGAAATTGTATTTATTACATTACTTAAACGACAGGAATAATGGCAAAATTCCATCTCCTTATTGAATTTTTTTGATTTATTGAATTGCTTTAACTTGCGTATTACTATTGACATTCTCACAAGAGTTACTAATAATTCTTCCAATTGCTTAGACTTTCTTTGATAAATTTACCTAATGAATCTACAGCCAGTTAAGTCATTAAGTTTTCTATTTTTTTCCTATATACTCCATTTTAATTTCAAGGCATTTAGACCAAAGATATCGGAGTGTCATTATACCATTTTTGTAATGTTTTTTTTTTAAATACTGCTCTGTTCTTGCAATAAGTTCTTTCTCCGGCGAAAACTTCTTTCCAGCAAAGTAAAGTTTGAGTTTCGGGAATAAATCGAAGTCTCAAGGCTAGATCTGGCGAATAAGGTTGGTGAAGCACAATTAGAAATCTGAATTTATGTAATTTTTCACGAACAATACGACTGATGTGAGAAGGCGCGTTGTTGTAATGAAACAACTTTTTTTATGAACAATTCTAGTTCGTTCTTCAGATATTGCTTTCTTCAAAAGATAATTTGGGAAAATTATTCTTTTCAAAATTAAAAAAACCGTAGCCATTGATGGGAAGAGGACTACCATGACGTGTCCACCGAAGAGATTGTCGTTTGAATTCAGGAACATAGAGGTGAAACCAGGTTTAATTAACTCGTACGTGGTAAACACGCATCACCATACACTTGTTTTAGTAGATGATTTACCGAGTTTAAAACAGAACTTGATATTTTCTCTTTGTTCAAAATTCATTTTTAGACCAATACACAGTTACTTTATGCACAATTTCTTTGCTTCTAATGATGCAAATGTTTTGACATAAATTGGTGAAAAATCTACCTTACCGACGCATATTTTTTTAATAGATGGCGCCACTAAGAATTACTATTTTTACAAAGTTTTGTTTTCTCTGCGATAGACTGTATATATTATTCTTGAAATCGTCTGAGTGATAATACCAGAAGAATATTATTGGTATTTTCATTGAATTATTTATCCTAGATTTCCCATACAAAATTTTACACGTCTATACTGTTTATGGGTAAAACTAATAGTTTGTTTTAGTCAGATGACTGCGATGAAGATTTCGTAACGATATCAAAATCCGGAGATCACAATTTCGAAGACGGATATAGGATTTGTGGTACACATCGCTTCCTATACACCGTCAGTGATTCTAACAAAATTGCAATGAGTAAATAATTCTCGTTGTCAAATATACATTAGATATAATAAGTTTTACTAATTTCAGTGGTGAAGGCGGCGGATGATTCGGAAGGTGGAGGATTCAAATGTTCATTTAGGATGATAGACGCGGGTACAAAAGAGTACTGCGATTGCGGACACTTAAATGAAAAACCAGATTTACAAGATTTCGGACCTTCTAAAAGTGAACCGGCTTCTCCAGGACAGTACCCCTCTATGGCATCTCTTTTGGATACCACTACGAACAAAATGTTTGGAGGTGCCACGATTATATCATCGAAATTTGCTATCACCACTGCTAATGCTCTCAATTATCAGCCGGACAGAAACAAAGCGCAACTGGTGACTGGTGTACATGATTTTGTAGACTTTGACCCATCGGAAAAGAGTGATAATATATATGCTGTGCATAGATATTTTATTCACCGTCAATACAATATGCTATCAGCGCAGAATAATATAGCCCTTATAAAAACTGTGAACAGTATTAAGTTTGATGAAAATGTAGGACCTGCTTGTTTACCAATCCATTTGAAACATTTCAGTTACAGTGGACTTTATGTTACTGCTATAGGTATGGCTTTTACTTTTTTTCTTAAATTTCTAAAAATAATAGTAATATTAATAATACTTTATTATCCAACAGTAGTCTAAAAACTAATTACAAGTTAATGTACCAGGTGTACCGGAAAGTTATTGCCTATCTTTCTAACAGATGTCGCTAGGCTTAAGTATGCAATGTTATGATTTAACACATGTCATTTTATTCTACTGACATCAAGCTTCAAAGCAACACATGCTATATTTTGCGAAAATAATACTGTTATAGATTTATACCTCTTTAAAAATGTCGAGCTTCATGTCTGAAAACGTACATTTGCGGCACGTATTACTTTTCTTATTTAATCAAAAGAAAGAAGCCGCTGTAAGTCATCGTTTGCTGGTAGAAAGGCAATTCAATTCAAAAGTGACTATTTTGATGTGCAAGATAGAGAATGTTCTGGTAGACCGAAAAATTTGAAGATGCGAAAGTTCAGGAGTTATTGGATAAATACTTAACCCAAACTCAAAAACAATTGACAGAAGTGTTAAATGTGGTCCAAGAAACGATTCTCGACCGATTACGAGCAATGAGAAAAATCCGAAAGATGGGCAAATGAGTCCCACATCAATTGAATGACAGACAAATGGAAAATCGAATAATCGTCTATGAAATGCTGTTTTAAAAGTATGATCGGAAGTCATTTCTGCATCGAATAGTGACGGGTGATGAAAAATGCAAAAAATCATGGTTATCACCAAGATCCAAGAACATGCATCAAATCATCGGAAATTCCAAAACCCATTAGGTTTTGTAAAATTATATCATATTGCACAGTATCAGATGCCTTGAAGAAGTCAGTATAAATTGTATTGTGGCATCAGAAATAAAATGTACGAAGAGACATATATTGGAGGTGGTCGAAATCTCCCTCTTATGAAGCTATGTTGGTAAATAGAGAGCTGAAACTGGTTTAGCAATCATTACTTCAAAACTCTAAGTTGCATATGAGAGATACAGATCTGTAGTTCTTTAATTTATTTCTACCCCCAGATTTGAAAACAGAAGTAACTTTAGAATTTCTTTAGCAACCAGGAAATGTTCCCTGGCGTAATATCATATTATAAATATGTAATAACGGAAGCTGAAACACATCTGCAATCCTTTGAGACAAAATCCGGATTCATCGTCATTGTGGATTATAATGAATCAACAGCTTGAGGAAGATCATCCTTAGTACAATGGTGAACATTCAATACATTTGCATTAAGAAACGATTCATTACTTACTAAGTGAATACCGTTAACAAAAGAAGACGAAAAGTGTGAAGCAAAAGCATCAGCAATCTGATTAGGAGACTCAATACGTCTATCGCCATCCCTCATAGACCCAGGAATACGTCGTTCTTTTTTTTTATCTTAGTTTAAGACTAGAATACAATTTCTTTAAGAATTATGTGAAACGAGCATGCAGTGGACGTGTACGTTTTTGTTTTCGACGGTATAGATCGTGTACGGGTTTTTACCGTGATTTACAGATGCGACACTGTTTCATTATCTACTGATGATGAGAAGTTAGTTGTCAAAATACGTATACAGAATATGAAAATTAATATGGAAAGGGGTTATATATCAACCTTAAGTGATTTAAGTTAATCAACCGCAGGCTTCATCAAATTTACCATTGGATTAATTATTCAATACCTTGGCTTTGTTATCTAAACTCGAATTTTATTAGATCTAGACAGTTGTCCAAATTCTGTAGCTCTGGTTGTGAATATAAACCAATTGATGACACCAAATCTCATCTCAAATGTATCTAATATTCAAAATGTTGTCATTATTCGCCAATATTTTAGGTTGGCCTAAGGTAAAAAATCGCCCTTTAAAGGAGGACGTTCTAGAACAAGTCACGTTAAAGGTGATTAGTTTCACTGCCTGCGGAGCCCAGCGTTATGTTACCGCTCAAGAAATGTGCACACGGCCTCTTGTCCATAGTAGTAAAGGCTGTAACTATTACCCTGGCGGCCCTATATATTTGAAAGATCTTGGACGTCTGTATTTATTAGGGCTTCAGACGTACAACGATTGTCAGAGTAAGAAAGTCTCGAAACATACGTCAATTAGAAACCATTTAGCATGGATACGAAAAGTGACTAAAGGTAATTATAATTTTTGATGAAACGCTTTGGATTATCGATAATATTATTTTACAAAAAAATTATTTTTTCAGGTCAAATATATTGCTCTTAAACGATGTAGTCGAATGATACTTAGATTAATTTCTAAGATATTAAGGTTTACAAATGAGAAATCTTATTTCCCATCTGTTCCCATCCAGAAGTCAATCAGTAGATATTTTATAGTTTGGAACGTTACTGTGACTTTTTTCAAATTGTAAAATCATCTTCCTGAATTACTATACAACAGATGGAACTAAAGTAACAATAGATGATTTTTGGAAAATTTAGTAAGCAATATCTTTATAAACTTGGCAAGGAGATAATGTAAGATCGCTGCTAAAAGAGGCTTTTTCAAAGTAAAAATAAATGAAAATTTAGTCGTGCATCTACTATATCCCCATTAAAATGTTCTTTGTTAAATATTGACAGCCATAAAAACAGTTTTATTCCATATCCCAATCAAAAACTTTGAGATCGAGACGATCTTAGTTTTATTTATCCGTTTCATCCGTTTAATCGGTTCAAAGCTAAAGCTAAAGTTTTATACAGGCGAAAAATTACGTACTTGTATATACATAGATATAAAAGATTTTGTATATGTATATATAGCTAATAAAAATTGTTTTAGTGAAGTGTATGTGAATTCTTTTATTAACAATTTTAATAATAAACTTAAGTAACAACACTAACAAGGTTCAAAATACAGAATATTAAAAATTTTTTGTTACACACAAAATGCGATAGTAGTATAAAATAAAACACTTTTTTTTTAAACAAAGAATAATTTTTAATCAATTATATATTTTCCATTTTGCTCAATGACCTTTTGCCATCTTTCTTTCAGCTGCATGATTCCGCGCTCATAAAATTTCTGGTCCTTATCAGCAAACAACTGAACCAGGTGCGAGTGAAGGTCATCGTCATTTGTGAAAGTTTTACCATTTAAAGAATTCTGCAAACTTCGAAATAAATGGAAATTATATGGTGCTAGATCAGGTCCGTATGGGGGATGTGTCATCACTTCCTAGCCAAGCTCCAATAGTTTCCCATGAGTTGCCGAAAATGTGTGAGGCCTTGCATTATCTTGGTGGAAAACTACACCTTTCCGATTTGACAATTCTGGCCGTTTTTCTTTGATTGCTTCGTCCAGTTTTATTAATTGTTGACAGTAAACATCAGAATTGATCGTTTGGTTCCTTGGAAGCAGCTCAAAAAACACAACACCTTCGTAATCTCACCAAACTGACAGCATGATCTTTTTTGAATGCAATTCAGCTCATGTGGTTTGAGCTGACTTATCGTGTTTGCTCCATGATCGTTTTCGAACTATGTTACTTACAGGACCCATGTTCCATCATCAGTGATGATTCTTTTTAAGAAAGGGTCGGTTTCATTTCGTCTAAGGTGCATATCGCAAAAGTTGATTCTTTGTGTTAAATGAATTTCTTTCCATTCGTGAGGTACCCAAATATCAAGCTTCTTAACTAGCCCAAGACATTTTAAATGTTTTTCAATTGTTGTGTGCGATACATATAGCCTCGCCGCAACCTCTCGAACAGTTATATGACGATCCTCTCCAATTATGACTTTGATTTGGTCATCATCAACTTCAGTAGGCCGACCAGAACGTTGCTCATCTTTGAGGGAAAAATCTCCAGAACGGAATTTTTTATACCAATTCTGACACGTGCGCTCTCTTAAGCAATTAGCACCACAAACTTCACATATCTTTTTGTGAGCCGCAGCAGCTTTCTTTCCTTAACGGAAATAAAATAGTAAAATATGTCGAAAATGTTCGTTTCTGCACTCCATTTAAAATTAACCCACAACTAATAGCTTTAATAAAAATCACGCACTACTTCCTTCTCAAGTTACGTCAATGTGACTAGTATCACGCGACGAACGGTAAAATACAGTACTAACATGCGTTATACAATAAATAAAGCAACGCTCTCTATCAGTAAAAACCGAAAGTACTTAGCTGCCAACCCAATAATATCAGAAATAGCAAAATATCTGAAAAACTGTACAAGATAGCCAATATGTAAACTAATTAAACAAAACCAACTGAGATGGTTTGATTATTTTGCCAGAATGAAAAATGACAGGCTCCTAAAATAAAATTGGAAGCAAAATGGTAGAAAATGTGAACAAGATGGAGATCCACTAGTACGTGGGACGTAAATATGTACAAGCTCCTAGAAAAAAAAACAGACCGGGAACGAACAATTATTGACTCAATATAAAAGGCTATATATATATATATATGCTACTGTAACGGAGCGTGAGAATGTCATAAAATACTTTCATTGATTTCTGTTCTTCGCGATAACAACGAGTTCTTTCCAGTTCTTTCTCAGTCTCTTGTATTCTGCCTCTGTTATCCTTGACCAAATGATTATTGGTCGACTACTATGTTTAACTATAGTGCACACTGGAGCTTTTCTTGTTTCGCTATATACTCGTTAAAAATCAGATACATTTCCTTTTTTTAATTACACTTTTAATAGATTCTTGATTTGTTTTTACCCACATTTCACCATTTGTGATCGTGTTTGAACAGAACACTTAGGATTCTCACAAGACGCGATTCTCGCAAGTTATTTATGAAGGTTTGTATTCTCTTTTTTCTATTTGGGGAACAAGACTTGACATTGCCACTGAACCTTTGCGTTTCAACTAATATGAGCTATTTTTCATAGATTGTTTTAAAAAAGTGACGTAACATTGTATAACTATTGTTCTCCTTTCTCACTTAAGAATGAAGCTCAGATTTTTGGTTGTAAACTATGTATTATACAAAAATTTAGAAAATTAAAAATTTACAGTTTTTGCGTATTTTTAATACGTGAGTTTCAAAATCGGACTATTTTAATATACTATTACGAATTTATATTTATAAATAAAGTGTTTCTTTAATCTTTACATATTAGCATTATACGCCACCAAATGACGAAAAACGAATGAAGCAAAGAAAACAAATTCCGGGCGCCTTAGCGTGTGTTGAAAGTGGCTGCCGTCGGGCACCTACGCGCGCGTCACTCAAAATCGTCTTCAGCGCAACGTACGTCGATCGTCCGCATTTGTTTGGATAGAGCCAGTTTCTGTAATGAAGGATTTGGGTGGCGGAGATCGCCCGAAAGATACTAGGCGTCCACAAGTCGTCACCGTGACGTCATGATACACCCCCGGACGACATGCTGCGATCAATAACACGAATGTGTCGCGTAGGTGAATTAGTGTTGACGATGTTTGTCTGTCACATGTAATTTCATGTTATGGTTCTGTTACAGTATTGAAAACAATAGAAATGGTAATCGGTTTCAGAGTGTAGGTTTTTGTAACAATTTTAAAAATAAATCTGTTTGAAATATGTAAATAAGTGCGTAAAGCAAAAGGAAAATCCCTTCGAAAAAGGTTTAAAAGAGTATTTGCATATTTCGATAACTAAATTGTAATTAACAGTGAAAAGAGGGAAAAATTTTGTAGTTTAGTTGACAGTAAATGCACGTTGGTACCAACTTTGTTTAAAAAAGTAAAATATCTACAGATGCTGCTCAATGTACATATGTCATAAATACGTTTATGAATTAAACGAGAAAATTGAAAATGGTATAAATTGAAAGGCATCTAAAAACATTTTTGCTTAATTTAAGAACACTAGGGTTTAACTGTTTAGTTTAATTAAGAATATATGTATATGAGGAGTGGCCAGTAAATAACCTAACTGGCTTAATAACATATTTCATTCAAATAGTTACATATCGAGTAGGGTCTCATCTTCAGTATATTCTTCACCTTGAGCTATACACTATTGTCCATTGTTTTCAGCTTAATGGCATCTACTGACTCAAACCTTGTTCTCTTTAACACAGACTTGAGCTTTGGAGAAATAGGAAGAAGGCAGATAGGTGGTCGATCACTGTGATTTTTTACTTCACTAGATTACGTCCTAACGGACAATACATTGTGTGGCGGCGCATTGTCTTGATGAAAGATCCACGAGTTGTTTCTTTACATCTCTGGTCTTTTTTTGTAACGTTCGCGAAGAGTTTCCGAAATCTTCTTGGACTAAAATTGGTTATGGTCTATCCATTTTGTATCTAAACGACATGAATAATGCTTTTGATGTTGAAAAAAACATCATCAGTGCCTTGAATTTGGATTTGCTCTGTCGGGGCTTTTTGTGTCTTGCGAACGGGGGTTTTTCTAATTCATCGACTGCCTTTTTGTTTCCGGCTCGTATTGGAAAAACCACGATACTCACTGGCGATTATCTTCTCTAAAAAATTTACGCCATTTTCAATGTTTGTAAGGATATCAGCCCAGATGTTTATTCGATTGTCCTTCTATTCTGGGGTTAGCAGCTTCGGCACCATTTTCGAACTTGGTTTATTTTGAATTTTTCATGAAGAATTTGACGGATAGTCTTTTAGTCATTAGCGACTAACTCAGTAACAGCTCGAATGCTCAGGCGGCGATCTTTTTGAAAGATTTCATCGATTTTCGCAACGTTTGCGTCAGATTTCTGCACTACCGGCCTATCGTGACGTTCATCAACATCAATTATTTTTATTTCCTTCCTTCTTTGAACCTTCTAAACTATTTGAGCATTTGAGGGCGAGCCAAACACTATTCACAATAAGATTTTCTAATAATTTGTAAGTTTCTGTGTCGGTTTGGTTGAGTTTAACACAGAACTTCACATTAATACGTTATTCCAGTTTAGCGATGATCATGATTCCGGTAGGAACAAAAACATGACCTATTTCAACGAACCTCTGCGACTCAACTGAATAATATCCGCTCTTGAAACTTTTATAACGTGAGGGTCTCCTCAAAATAGCCGAAGTTAATATTGTACGGAGAAAAAGAAATCATTCCAAAAAATTAATTTGGATGTGGCAAAAGAAACAAAAGAATCTATAAGGTTGTTAATAAAATAAATCTAAACGCAAAAAAATATTGTTTCGCAGCTCTTTTAGATGTCACATAAGCCTTCAACAAGATCGAGCACACAGATCTTCACTATAGTCTAAGAAGTAGCTTCATTACTCCACTTTCTACCCTTCAACTCCTATCTTGGTGAAATAAAACAATGAATATTTAAATTCCTTTCTAACGGTTCGGAGTTCCGCAAGGAGGTGTTTTAGGGCCATTATTATACTTAATATATACTACTAATATATCTACAACTAAATTGATAACTGTGGCAACTTATTTAGATGACACTATCAAACGATGATTCAGTGATGACATTAAGGAGTTTACAGATACATCTGAACAGGACCCAAATATGGTTTAAAACTGGTGTATCGAAGTCAACGAAGTCAAATCCACGTGTGTTGCTTTTACTATACGCTGCTAAATTAAATGATCAACAACTTTCAGAAGCTATGGGAGTCAAATATGCTGGAATCCACTTATTTTTGTGGCAACATATTTTCTAAATGACTGAAAGCATTTGAGTAATACTATTTATTTTGATGCTTTGGGTGAAGATATTCTTTTGTTGCTCGGTTACGGCTGTTGCGTGTTCTGTAAAGATGTTTATAGCCTCCGTTACTTCATATAAATATTTTCAAACGACGGTCTTTAAACATTATAGCCATGCACTTTTTCAATAATTTCCGGTATAGCGGTCGGTTTCTTTAACGATTATACGACACAATTTGAACTGACGAATCCATACAGCGGTAAATGAGGAGATCAAGTTCTTCGGATCATTCTTTATCTTATTATGAATATTTCCTGATTTGCCTTTCAAGAAGAAGTACTTAATGACATCACAGATTACAATACTATCTATCTTGTCAAAAGCTTCAGGATGCTTTTAATTAAACAGCTCTTATAACTAATCTAATAAACAATCTACAATTTGTCAGTTAACATTCTTGGGAGAACAACTTGTCAGCGTACTAGAAAAATTGTCTGAAACTGCGCCATCTATCCCGTTATACTACGGACTTTCCAACCCACCCTCGTATATAAACATGATATTGTACTACGTATTACAATTTAATTAACTATAAAAATCTTGTTCATGCTTTTAGAATATTGGTCTAAGTAAAATGAACGTTTAATTGTTACGAAGTAATAATTTAATTGACCAGTAATTGGATTCAAATTGAATAATACTTCACAGAAATAATCTAGATACAACTAGATCATTTTGTGTTATGTACTTGATCGATGTTAGTTTAACCTTAATAACAATTGATCAAATTAGTGTTTGTATAATGTAAACTAGGTTAAAAAATCGATTTGATTAAAGTCACACGAAATTGATGTGCAGATACATTAATGTGACGCTCGTGTTAGTGAGTTAACTATAAACTCTGGTATTAAATTGTTTCAATCTCATTACACTTTTCTACGTACTCGTAATGAGAAGTTAATGAGAAGAAGAAGAAAAAAACGTAGTTTGGAGAATATATAGAAATCACAGGGGACCAAATTCGGTGAATAAGGTTGATGGTTAAAATGCCATTTGTAAAGGGTTTTCCAACAGGGACTTGACAACTTTTAATTCAATTTGTGAACGCACCCTTTCACTAATCATCGAACTGTCGCTGTCAATTTATTCAGTAAACTTAACATTTTCATCATGGTAAAGTACACGAACGAACAACGTCTGCAAATTATTAAAATTTACTACAGAAATTCGGAGTCGGTGACCGCTACTTTAAGAGCGTTAACTCCGATTTTCGGTCGTAATTCTCGCCCTAGTAGGCAGGCAGTAACAAGTTTAGTGCAAAAATTTGAGTCTACATATTCGTTGTGTGATGTTACCGTGCCAGTGAGACAACGGGTTGGTCGAAGTGTCGAAAATATCGCTGCCGTTGAAACGTCTGTAGCAAATGATCCAAATCAGTCAATTCCACGGCGTTCTCAAGAGTTGAGCATTGCCCAGACCACTTTATGGCGAATTTTGCGTAAGGATCTTGGTTTACACCCATACAAGATCAAGCTGACTCAAGAATTGAAGCCGATAGACCATTTGGAGCGACGTACGTTCTCCGATTGGGCTCTGGAAAAGATGCGCCAAGATGATCAATTTCATCGTAAAATCATTTTCAGTGACAAAGCTCATTTTTGGCTCAATGGGTTCGTCAATAAGCAAAATATGCGTTATTGGTCGGATGAAAATCCACATGTGCTTCATGAAACACCACTTCATCCACAAAAAATAACTGTTTGGTGCGGTTTGCATGCCGGCAGCGTCATAGGGCCATATTTTTTCATCGACGATAATGATCGTCACGTTACTGTGAATGGTAATCGTTATCGCGCCATGATTACCGATTATTTTTGGCCGGAATTGGAAGATATGGACTTGGACAACATGTGGTTTCAGCAGGACGGTGCCACAAGCCACACAGCACACGTTACAATCGATTTATTGAAGAGTAAGCTTGATGAGCGTGTTATCTCAAGAAATGGACCAGTCGATTGGCCGCCTCGTTCGTGCGATTTTTACGCCTCTAGACTTTTTTCTTTGGGGCTGCGTCAAGTCATTGGTCTATGCCAACAAGCCGACAACGTTGGAAGAACTCAGAGCCAACATTGAACGCGAAATAGCAGCCGTTTCGGCTGAATTGTGTGTCCGAGTCATCGAAAATTGGGTCCAACGAATCGACCGCTGCAAACGTGCCCGCGGTGGCCATATGAACGAAGTCGAGTTCCATTCATAAATGTTTTGATTATACTTCAACCCGATAATAAAGTTTTTGAAATATCTCAAATGGTCTGCATTTTATTTTGAAAAAAAGTTTTCAAGTCCTTATTGGAAAACCCTTTAGTTAGAAAATCAGAAATGGTGCGTTATTATGTAGCAAACGCCAGCTACAATTTTCAAAGATGCTTTATAACAGCAAGATAATAATGCTGTATGCATTGACTGTTTGGCTACTTGGTACAAACTCTTTGTGCACTATGCCTTTCGCATTATTAAAACAAATCAACATTGTCTTCACTTAACTTCTCCAAACGGTTGTTTTCGGTCTTTCTTGCCTTAAATAAAAAGAATTATAATATCTATATAAGGAAATTATAACTACGTTGACCACATCTTAAAGGAAAAATGTATCGATACAAAAAAAATATTTATAAAAAGGATTTCTTAACATAAAATTCTGTTTTAAAAAGTTGACTGTAAAAAATAAAACGTAGTTTCATAAAATAAAAACACATTTCACAATATTGCATAATTTTACAAATTAAAGCAATAACAAGAACTCTGTTTTAAGATCATTAATGCGGAAGTGAAGAAAATACTCTAAAATCAAAGTAAATTACTTTCTAGAACATATTTTCTGACAACTTGTTTTCGCACACCAAACCCTTTTTAACAATTAGAGGGGATCACGAAATTAGGGCAAGGCACCCGCTTTAGAAGTAGTATATACCACAGTTCGAGACTGTTCAGGGGTTGTTCGTTAATACTTTATGCAGTGAAGTACCGCTTTCTCATCGATTATACAACAAAAAGGAACTGCGAAATACCTTGGATAAAAATAAATCTTCAGAATGAAAATAAAGAGCGAGTATATTTCAAATAAGTTTTCGATTGTATTTTTTATATACGAAAGTATAAAATTATACTCAACAGTAGATGTAGGGATTTGAAAATGATGTAGGTATATACACAGTTAGTCATGAAAATTTTCCTACACCTACTTATACACTCTGCGCAACATGAATAGGACCACCCGACTTGTTGCAAGCTTTCGGTGGTTTGAAAAACAATTCATTTACTAAAAATACAATGCAAGTTTGTAATGGTATGATATGGCAAATAATACGCATTATTGCGCAATAGTGCCTAACGTTATGCATTGGGTGACGTAAGTACCACATACATATAAAATGCACCGCGCCGGTTGGATACGACCAGTATTTAATAGTAAGCTACCGGATGAGTGTCGAGTTACAACGTGTATCCGGATAAACAAACATCTGTAATTAAGGGTATTGTGCAACGATGGGACGACAGAAGTGCTTAAGTATGGAAGAAATTGGAAAAATTAAAGCGTTCCATCAAGAAGGGTATTCCTCAAGGGCTACTGCAAAGAAAATAAGTCGATCACACCAGGTTGTGAACAATTTTATTAGGGATCCCGAGAATTATGGAAAACGTTTTAAAGGGCGAACAACATCCGTTACAACTAAGAGAGAACGTCGAGCCATATTACGCGAAGCATCGAATTCGGCATTAACGGCAAGACAAATCGCGAATAACGTTGGAACGAATGCATCGGTAAGAACTGTACAGAAGTTACTGAAGACCTGTCCGCATTTAAAACGTTTGAAAATTAAACGACGGCCTCCTTTAAGGGAATTTCAGCGCACTGCACGTCTTCAGTTTGCTCGAGCAAAAAAGGGGTGGACAAGAGAATGGCAAACTGTTATTTTCAGTGACGAGAAGAAGTTTAATTTAGATGGCCCGGATGGGTTTTCTTATTATTTCCACGATTTACGTAAAGATGAAGTGATTCAGTCACGAAGGCGAGCCAATGTTGGTTCAGTCATGGTATGGGGAGCTGTTTCCTATAACGGACCTGTTGATTTAGTAATAGTGAAGGGCAGACAGAATTCGGAAAAGTACGTCCAGCTGCTGCAACAGGTGAAAGACAAATTTTCCAACGTTATGGCAGGTGGGCCATTTATTTTCCAACAGGATAATGCCAGTATTCACACCGCGCGCATTGTTCGCCGCTGGTTTCAAGAACAAGGCATGGAGGTTCTCGATTGGCCATCGCTCTCCCCCGACTTGAACATCATAGAAAATGTTTGGGGATGGTTGTCGCGTAAATTGTACTCCAATGCTACCCAATTCAGTTGCGCTGACGAACTAGAGCAGGCGCTGAAACGAAGTTGGGCGGAACTTCCCGTTGACTACTTGAGAACCCTGTATAATTCCATTCCATCCCAACTATTTGAGGTTATAAGAAATAATGGCAAAAGTACTCATTATTGAACAATAAAGTATATATTTTGTTATTGCAAACGAATCTTTTATTTTGTAGATTGGTCGTATTCAAGTGGAGTTTAATTACTCTACTTATTGTCATTAGTAACGTACATTTGCACTGACTTTTACAAAAATTATATTTGGTACCTACGTACATCTTTTTATCAACCCTCTTATTTTCGAAAATAACAATTCCAGCGCGCTACCATGTTTATACCAACTGCAAATGTCATATATGCAGTTGGTCCTATTCATGTTGCGCGGAGTGTATTTAAAATCATAATGTGCAAATGTGGATTATGACAGAGCATTTTTGTTTTCATTTAACTATCTTAGAAAACTCTAATGAAACTCTAATATGAAATCTGTTATTATCTAAAACTACAACATTTGATAAATATTTTAACATCTAATGTTATAATGGTTTTTGTTCACATAACAAAATTAATTTCTTTTTCTTTCTCATATTCCTCCTCTTTTTCTTCTTTTACTTCTTCGCTTCATGTACTTCGCAGATCTGTTTATTATGTCCATCCTTTCATTGATCTTCTGACATTTCTTCGACCGTTACATAATTTAAGAATTTGACAGATAATCTGCTTCTATCTATTCGCTTTATACACAGTCTGTCGCTTTTTTAAAATAGTAAGTCTTAGTAGCGCCATCTATAAAAAAATATATGTCGGTAAGGTAGATCTTTCACTAATGTTATGTCAAAATATAATGATATTTGCATCATTAGAAGCAGAGAAATTGCGCATTAAGTAACAGTGTGTCTTTGCGATTGGTCGCAAAATAAATTTTGAACAAAGAGCAAATATCAAGTTCTGTTTTATACTCGGTAAATCGTTTACTGAAACGTTTAATTTAATTAAACAGTATATGGTGATGCGTGTTTATCATGTACGAGTGTGTATGAGAGGTATAAACGATTTAAAGACGGCCGTACGGACATACTACACACATCCTGGTGCAAAAAATATGTAAATAAATATTTGCTATTAAATAATATTACCTATATTATTTATCGAATTAATTAAGGAGCCATTTAACTCCCGTAACACACTTCATATCAAGGTAGGAAGTAATAGAAACAACGATCTTCACTGAAGACGGCAGAAGTAACTACCGAAACATCTCAATTCTTAAATTACGCAAACCATGGAAACAGTCCAAACAACAACTTTATCATAAATAATTACACGCTAGGAGTCAAAATATTTATGGTAGTAAAACACTGCCTATAACTATATTCTTCAACGTGTAAGAATCGGTTATGGTGGTTTAGGGATATGCGGTCATAGCAAAATTCTCGAATACGTTTGGAGAACTGCCTTCATATTGTACTTGCAACTAATGTTTCTGTCACATATGTAAAACACGGATTTTACATGTATCATGTAAGAAGTTACCACAGTCTTCTTTAAGAGATAGGTCTACAGAATGCAGAGTTGCAGAGGCGTCTATCATAAACATCACGAGTTGGTTTCTTGAAATTTCAAATTTTTCCATAATGTTTGACATCGCCTTTAATATTATTTCAGTAGTACATTGTCATGGAAGCTAGTAAGATTACAGATGACGGTTGATGTGATTCCATTGTACGTACCACAACATTAACAGCAGAATTGTTTTTACTATCTGTTGTTTCGTCTACACAACCACCGATTGTTATTTTTCAATTTTGACTTAATTCTTCTAATTCTAATACGTTAAGCATATAGTACAAAATTTTGTTACATTTTCCCATTAGAATGAGACAAATCATTCGTTGTTTAATACAGAAAACTGTTGATTACACAAAATAATAAATACACATAAATCGAACAGAAATTGCTCATTCGATCGTAGCCAGTGTCATTAAAGTCGCTTTTGACTTTTGAGCCATCGTAAATTAAATAAATAATAATAAATTTTTAATAAATTTATTCGTTGCGTCTGGCAATGGGCGCTTTTCTAAACTAGATAACTGCGATATTATTATATACAACAAATTCATAAAGAAGTTTACATATCCACGCCCAACAAATTCATTCCAGTCAGCGAGCAAATCATAGCTGAGAATCGAGAGCGTTTGCCGAGCTTTCTATACTTATGTTCATGACGTTCGGCACAATATTCGAATCTTTATGTTTTAACACAGATGTACAAACGATTTATTTCTTTCTATTAAAATTTTATAGTTTGTCACTATTTTTTAGCTTATCGAAAAAGTTCTTAGAAAGTCTATTATTTTTTTATTTTAAGATAATAGCACTCGTTTGGTTGTTAGAATTTTTTATCGTTGCTAAATGTAAATAAATTCCTCTATTATTATATAAATGCTCAAATGTCTTAAAATTTTCGTGACCGACTATAAATATATTATTGAACTTAAATATGCACAATTTGTACTTGAATATAATGCTAAATTGTTGCATTTCTAGAACAGTAAAACGTGTTCACATGTAACAGTTTCTAATTCCCAGTGCAAGTTTGTATGTTAGATATTGTATTCATATTTTAAGTTACGTTAGAATTTTTATAAGCCATTAAACTCATATTAGATGCTTTTCTGAATTTTCAGTATATGTAATAACGTGTTTCATTTTTATGGCTTCTCTTAAAATATAAATTACCTCAAATTATTTGCGTAAAATCTATAGAATTATTCAAAATGTGTCGGTAAAATTTCGCTTGATAAAATCTATACACATTTTGCGTAAAATATCAAAAATACTATTCAAGGAGCTTTCGCATTATAACTACCTACATTACATGACTCATCGAATCGTCTTTCGTGCAAGGAAACCATTTTTCATTTTCGTCAGAAAAATGAAATTGAATTTACATTTAGAATAGAAAATAAAAATAAGTAACGACAGGTTGATTAGGTACTTATTAATATAAATTTATCCAAATGAATATATATTACTTACTATTATTTAAATAACATTCCTAGGTATTAGTCCAAAATAGAATTACTAATTGTCTATTAATTGAAGTCAATATTTGCGATGCTAATTTTGGGAAGACTATTTGGCTTCTGGGAATATAATGGGGGTTATGATGTTGTTATAATGTTCTTGGTACAATGAATATATGTTAGAATATAAAATTACAAAGTACGTGCAGTTCCATCGGGAAAATTTACTATTAATCATTTAGTATACCATTGATGATATACGAGGGCATATTCCTTTGCCCACCCTTGCTCCATTATGGTTAACACATTTTCCTCATCGATGTTCTAGCAGTTCTAGTGCTTCTCGAACAAAAATTGTTCACCCTCTGCAAACCACGGACTTACCACCTATATCACATCATTATTTGATGGAAATTGTTTACCACGCAAGTGTTTTTTAAGTTTTGGAAACAGTTGGTAATCCCTGGGGACAAAATCTGGAGAATATGGCGGATGTTCATCTAATTCAAAGCCTGCCTGAGCTATTGTAGCTGTTGCAATTGCGGACCTGTGACTGGGTGCGTTATCCTGATGCAAGAGAAGCCTATTGCGCGTCTTCCCCCGACGTTTTTCTTTTATCGCGTCACGTAATTTGGGAATTAAGTTGGTATAATAAGCACCTGTTATTGTGACCACCTCAAATGGGTTCACTACAGTGGAACATGACCACATAATCAACTAACGGTATGAAATCATTTAAATGAAATATTCCCGAATTCATGAGTAATAAAAACCGCGCTGGTTGCATGTTTACCTCGATTCAATGATCTGGCTGTTTTAGATTTTTCTTTATGACGAATAGTAAAAGGTAGGGTGTATTAAAAGTCGCATAACCTTATTAAAAGTTCTTGCAAATTTTTATTGATGTCTCATTAGAAAAACAACAAATTCAATTTTAGAAAGATGTATCTTGTGCATTATTCATAACGACTTTTTGAACATCTTTAATCTTAAATATTTTAGTTACACTAATTACAAAGGGTTCTATGAAAGTTTTGCAATACAGCTTTGTTTATTTAATTTTTTCAAAGTAATTTCCTCACACTCAATACACCTCTTCATCCTCCGAAACCAATCTTTAAACCACTTCTGTCAAGTTTCACTAGGGAGTAGAGCACACTCGTTGTCCCAAGCCCGCAGAAGGTCCTCATCATTGGAAAACCACCTCCCTTTAAGTTTCATTTTCACATGCGGGAACAGTACAAAGTCGCAGGGAGCAAGATCTGAACTGTAGGGAGGGTGCTCGAGAAGTTTCAATCCTATCGTGGTCAAATATTCGGTGCAGGTTTTGGCGCGATGAGCTGGAGTATTGTCGTGATGGAGAAATCAGTTGTCCATTCTTGACTATGGCCGCATTTTCTTCTTTATAGATAGGGATTTTCTGACAACTACGGGTGTGTCCTCATCATCAAAGACCCAAACTTTATTTTGAGCTTTGGTCAGCACATCGTAATAGCACAGCCAAGTCTCGTCACCTGCCACGATGTTGTTCACATACCGAGATTGTCCCTTATTAAACTTTTTTAGCATCGCCCGGCACCAAGTCACACGTCGTGTTATCTGCTCTTCAGTCAGTCGATGCGGCACCCAGAGAGAACAAATTTTTTTTACGTGCAGATGATCATGCAGAATCGAACGAATTGCTGGTGCATTTAGACCTGAAGTACCCTCTATCTGTTGGTAGGTCACTCGCCTGCCCTCGCCAAACATTTTCTTCACAGTAGTAACGTTTTCCTCCGTAACCGACGTTCGTGGTCTTCCAGGCCTCTCAGCATCCTCCACAGTTAAATTTCCCCTTTGGAATTCTCTATACCACCTGAATATCGTTGTGCGATGTGGACAAACATCACCTAGTGCAAGAGTAATTTCTTCGAAGCACTAGTCTATGTTTAAACCACGCACGAAATTATAACGCAAAACTGCCCTTATCTCATTTCGTGACCACGATGCCATCGCGAGCACTTTACACTCTCACTGCTAATAAATAACTGAGCCCATCGACATGGCGCTGCGGCTACTATGTACTTATGAACATGTCTCAACATGCAGCAACAAGCAGCTTCCTACGATTCATTGTTGCGTCATATTGCAAAACTTTCCCAGTACCCTTTGTGCATTGTTTTGGTACTACTTTATTTTTTATTTCCGTTATTGTTCCTTAATTGACCGTATCATTCCATGATTATTACTTTCTCATAAATTATTTTTATTTAAAATTAGAACTTCAACGGAATAGACATTTTATAGTAAAATAATAATGTTCATAAATTCGAAATGGAAAGAAAAATTTTAACAATCAATTTTGTCGTTAAAAGTGATATACATTTAAAATTGTTTCCATAGTTATTGAATAGTTCGAAAATTAAAAGAAAAAGTCACCAAAACTTATTTATTTATAAGAAAAACCATATCAAGGGCTATATTATAGGAATAGTTGAAAAAAGACCTTTTTTACAGTTATGACTTTTTTCTATACATTTTTCTTCCAACGTCAATAACAACAGAGCCATTGGCACCGAACGAAATTTGCCAGAAATCTAGTTACATGTTTTTTCTAAAAAACGAAAAGCTCATTAAATTGAGCTCGTAAAGTTGCAATTCTTCCCTCATTTAATCGTTTCTCTATTTTTGCTAGTTTCCAAGATTCCCACACTATACATCGGAAAAAACTTACCTGGTATATATATGCTCATTTTCTGTCTTCGTGTGTGGGTAACTTTCTTAGTATTAAGGATACAGGTAACCGATCCTGTATCCTAGGAAAATTGCTCTGAAGTTTGAGGAGGATTCGATAGCATTTTTAGATTTTTCATTTGTTGTCAACTTTTTGATATATTTGAAAATTGACGAAGTTTGGTCATACATATCTAATTACTGGAGATAGAACAAAACTAAGATCGACATCTGATAGATATTTTTACTTTAAGTTTAAAAATTCATAGCACACATGATTTTGAAGGTATAAAACTAATGTTTCTTTAAATGGCAACCACTTCGTTAAAATGTTTATTTTTTTCCCTGATTTCATATATATGTATATAAGGAAATTGGTTATATTCTAACATATTTGGTTTATACAGAAATGACTATTTTTCGTTAGGTGCGATATTATTGTGTACATGGTTATGGTTACGTACGTTTTTCTTGACAAAAAGAAGAAAAAGAACTTTGACGATTCGTTTCTGTGTGGACTTTTTTTTGATTTTTTGACAAATACTCCAAACGCATCAGTGACAAGGGTTAGTTGAAGTGTTAATGGCGCAAATCGACAAGCCTACAAAGCTTCTTTGCTTTCAAGTTTTTAAATCAAAGGAGGCTACATTGAGTGCAGTGATTCTTTGCTTTAGAAACACGTGTATATAAATATTTGCGCAGTAAAGTAATTGTCGCTACACTGATATTTACATTATATTTTGCAAGCATAAATAGATAAATTTTATCTAAAAATTTAAGCAATAAACTTTTCGCAATAAAATGTCTTCGTAAATGTAATAAAGTTTGTATTTAATGACTCCAAATAAAAATATGTTTATATTTTTAGCATCACGAAGAAATTAGTCATGGCTCTATATATTAACAATTGAATTAATTCAGAATTTTGAAATACTTACTTCTAATTATATAATTTATTGCAAAGATTGTGAGTCATCGATAAGTACAAAAAATCGTAGAGGTGTACTTATAGTAGTTCATTTTAATATTTCTTCTTTTGTCAATATGCTTGTAAATGTATATGCCTTGTAAAGAAATTTTTGTTCTTATTTTGATCTGCAAATCTGAGTACATTATTGTCAGCATTTATATGTTATAATCTCCTGTAGTTTATAATGGCGTATTAGAAAAATGTATCAGCAAGAAATCAAGTGGTGATAATAACGACAATAAATGCCCAATCCCACGTTGGGTGGTACGTTGGATTGGACATTTATTATCGTTATTATCATCACTTGATTTCTTGTTGATACATTTTCCTAATATCCCATTATCAATTACAGAAGGTTATAACATGCCTAACATCACCTGGTGAGAAGATGGTTTATATCCAATAGGTATAGATGATATTGAACAAGAATTCGAAATTTGCGACTCACTTAGATTTACATAAACATAATGGACTTAGTGCTTTCTTCGTGTCTCAAATTAATTATTAATGTTAGTGATAACGGTATACCAGGTATACCGGAAAGTCATTACCGTTTTTTTTTGTAAAAAAACACATAATTTTCAAGAAAATGGAATAATTTATTTATTCAAAGTATTGACCATTTGATTCTAGTTACATATCTTGCCCATCTTTCAGGCAATTTATGGATGCCATCCCAAAAAAACTGTTTGTCCTTTGAGCGAAACCATTCATAGAGCCATTTTCTAATTTCTTCGAAATTGATAAAGTGCTGCTCTGCAAGTGCGTGTCCTATTGACGAGGCAAGATCTGAAGGATACGGCGGTTGCGATATTATGTCCCATCCAAGTGCTTTCAACGGATCCTTGACCGATTTTTCTCTATGAGACGGTGCGATTTCGTGCTGTAAAATCTCTTTAGGTTTTTCTGTGAATACATGGTTCAAATTGATAATTTATTGTCGGTAACGATCAGTAGTAACTGTCTCACCAGGTTTCAACAGTTGGTAATGCACCACGCCACTCTGGTCTAACCAAACACAGAGCATTGTCTTGCAACCAAAACAATTTGGCCTTGGAGTCGATGGGCCAGCTTCGCAACGTAAGAACCATGTTTTCTTTGTGCTTAGGGTTTTTAAAATAAATCCATTTTTCATCGTTTGTCACTATTCAATGCAGAAATGACTTCGGATCATACCTTTGAAGTAGCATTTCACAGACAATTTTTGGATTTTCCATTTGCCTGTCATTCAATTGATGTAGCACCTATTTTCCCGTCTTTTGAATTTTTACAATTGCTCATAATCGTTTCTTGGGCCTTCTGTCAATTGTTTTTGAGTTTGGGTTGGGTCTTCATCCTGTAGTTTCGCATTTTCAAGCTTTTTCGGTCTACCAGAACACTCTTTGCCTTTTGAATTGAAATGACGCCTCAATGTAAGTCACTATAAGCCCACTGTTTTAATTAAATACGAAAAGTAATGCGTGCCGCAAATGCACTTTCTCGGGCACGAAACTCGACATTTTCAAAGAGGTATAAATATATGTCAGTGTTACGCAAAATATAACATGCATGGGTTTGAAGCTTGATGTCAGTACAATAAAATGACATATGTGTCAAATCATAACATTGCATACTTAAGCCTAGCGATATCTGTTAGACAAACTGGTAATGACTTTCCGGTACACCTGGTAGCCACCTAAATTTGCATCAGCTATCTCTATTAGTAAAATTAATAAAATAAGTCACAAATAATTTGACTAGTGAATCAACGAATATTTATGCGATTATATCTTCGGATTTCACCATTCGAATGTCTTGCAATTTCGCAAACATTAGCACAATTAATTCCTTTCATCTCGCGTTCGTCCTCAGAAAACTAAGTGTGCCAATTGTTTGGTATACGATTTATGAGCTGCTTATAAATAAAACTAAACGTATCCAAAGGAAATTTTTAGCAATACTTGTTACAAGTTACAAGTTGGAATGCATCTATCCTGGTATAAAGATGGACTATTTAGATTTAATTATGAGGCACGGTGCCGAAGTACTGGCGGGGCGGAAGCGAAAGAGGAGTGCATTGTTGGTGGTGAATCTGAATAATTCGATTGATTCACCAATATTACACAGATTGCTGTCTTTGTCCTCTCAACACCGAGAACTAACATCTTGTGTAGAGCTCCAATTTTTCACACATCAGGAAATACTGATTTATTATATGATGATGTTTTTTTCTTTTTCGTGGAATGTTTATTTTTTTAAGTAGTGTACAGTAATAGTAATGTAGAATTCTTTGATTTGGATTTTTTTTTCTGTTACGCAGAAACTATGGAATTATCAATAAAAATGAATTTTGTAATCCTGAAGTTATTGTATTGTAAACTCTATTTTAAACTTTAAAAAAATAATTTTACATTTCAGAATACGTGTTTTACTTTGCCTCAATGTTATTGGGAAAGCGTCACGTGTATAAATAGTAAATATGTACCGGTAGAAACGTGGTATAATGATCAAGGTGAATGCGAAATCTATATACGCCAGGCTATGAGGGGAATTGCGTAGTTTTGTTCTCATTCGTTCATGCGGAATTTTCCATCCTAAACCTGTCGCCGATGCAACGTAAAACGCTCGGCGACGACCGCGTTTTCGAAACTGAAAGCCTGAAAGCGCAAGCGCTTTCTCAATGTCCGGGTCCGGGGTAGAAACGACGTACGCTACATCGGTTCGATCCGAATTACGGCGGATCACTCCGAAAGGCTGCGGATCGATATTTTTTGTGAACCGCGGGTGGAGGGTACGGTGGGCTGTATTGACTGAAATTTCGCGCCCCGACCTAAATACAGAAAGAAGTTTTGATGTAGTTTCGACCGTATACCTGTACGATTATTAAATGGCTTGTGTTAGAACGTATGTTGTTATATCCGGTTTCCGAAAACATTCCTGCGTAAAGGGACACAGTTCATGCCAAATTTATACAACGCGTAAATTCTGTAAAACCATTATTTTGCGCAATAGATTGTTTCGTGCGTATTTATGGGTACAATAAAATTAAAGTTAGCTCATTACGCGGCTGGTTCTATTATTTTCGGTTGGGAATGATTAATGATGATCAATAGATTAGATTAGAGTTATATTTAAGCGCTGATTTAATTTCATTACTAACGTTGATAATCTTAATTATAATAGAGTTAAAGTCGTAGAATGTATATTTTTACATTTCTTGTTCATTAAATTAAATATTTTTTATTAATGTTAAAAGAGAAAAAATCGAGGAAACGAGGTACCAAAATTCTTCACTCTTTATGATATTTATAGGCCTCGTTAAAGTTTTCGATAACATATTTTGTCCCAACAATGTGACTGGTATGCGGTGGTGTATTGTCATGATGGAATACTAATTTCTTTTGAGCAATAGCTGGTCTTTTTTTCGGTAATGGTGATTTTCATTTTATCCCATTCATAGTTTGATCCTTGTCGAGATAGTCGATAAGAAGTATCCCCTTCGAATCCGAAAATATCGTGGCTATTACTTTTCCAGAGTCGAATAAAACGTCTATGTAACAAGGCGACGTAAAAAATCTACGGAGTTGATAAACGCGCCATTCGCTTGGCAGAGAGCTTAGACATGCTTAATTCGACATGAAAGATGTGGTGTATACGTTCAGTAGATATGTACACAGTCTTGGCGACCTCCTCCACTTTTACTCTTCGTCTGTATAACACACCATAACTGTATTTAATTATTTCTGAAATGGTAATACTTTTTGGTGATCTAGGACATATTTATCTTAAGAGACTTAAGTTACAAAGTTTAAAGCGACCAATTCAGCAGAAAATTATGGCCTTAGAAGGAACATAGTTGCTCAATGTTTGCTGCATATCTGCAAAAATCCTAGTCGTGTTCATCTTCCTAAAAAGACAAGTACTGAATTGTAGCAGAAATAGTGATTTTCTTCAATTTTGAAACTTTCATTAAATACGTCTTCTTTAAGCAACTGTGTCTGTCAAATTAAACGCCAGTCGATATTGAAAAATTTAAATCGCCTCTTGTAAATGCATGGCTTGCTCGAAAATAATATCGTTTTTTTAGCGAACATACACTGATAGATGTGTCTCGACTTTCGCTAAATTATTCTCGCACTATTCTGTCATATATTTAACTCCCACAAGAGATCATACAACAGTAATACAACATGCAAATCCTATGCGAAGAATATCCAAATGAAAGAAAAGGACATTTGAAAGAAACCCACACAAGTCTCCACCGTTATTTAATATACAACTTTCTAGCATGATTTCTTCTTTACATGTTCAACGCTTTAACCATTAGCCTTTTATATTACTTTCTGACACTGAAGAGAAAGTAATTAATACATTAACTGTTTCCTCAAGAGGAGCTTACAGAGGATGATTTAATCTATTTCCTTTACATGATGCAAAATTTGCCTTGAGCAAACTTAACTAATTAGATACCAATATCTCCTCCTGTGTATATAAAAGTGAAAAAAAATCATATTACAGTGATTTTTGACTGATGCGACGCCCCTCCTAAGGTTAAGGGATGATGAATACGGAACTTCTAAATCTTATTATAGGAAATTCACTCTAATATTACTTAACAAATTACTTAAAAGGTTTTTCAAAGAAAGAACTGGGAATTCAGGAATATTCTCATAATGTTGGCATTAATTTAGTAAAATACGACATTCTGTTCTAAAAATTTCATTAGATTTTTTTAATATATTTCACATTACAGTCAGGATATTTTTGATTTCAAGAAAACCAGTTTTTAAAACATTTTTTTCTACGTATTTCAGTACAAATTAGATATTTTAGGCACGTTTATGAAAAGATCGAGGGTTTCCTTGGTTTTAATACGACGGTATAAAAGAAATTGTTGAGTGCCAGGCTTAACTTTTGTATGAATATAGTAGATATTCAAAGTTTTGCTAGTTTAAGTAGTACATTATACGAGTGTTGGTCTCCAAAAATATTATACTTTTATTTTTTAATTTTATTTGTATTTGTAGAATAAAAATTCTCTAATATCTAATTTTGTACTACATTTGTATAACTTAAGTTTATCTGTTTGAAATCTATCTCAAGGTACATACGAGGGAGCGTTTTTATATTCGCGGAATGAGCGGGTTGTAGAGGGGTGAGTAGGCGCATTGGGGGCGTGGCTTGTGCAGCGACTCATGATTAGTATAAATACGAAGTTTCATTGTTATTAGACAGTTAGTCTTTGAGCTATCGTCAACCAAGTAATATAATCAGGAGTGAAAAGTGATATATGGAAAAAATCGAATATCGTGCCGTTATAAAGTTCCTTACCAGGCAAGGAAAATCAGTCGCGACCATAATGAATGAGATGTCATTGGCTTACGGCGACTCTTGTCCAGGAAAAACATTGGGTACAAGTGGCATAGTTTATTTAAACAAGGAAGGGAATCCCTTGAAGACGACCCGAGGCCGGGCAGGAGCATTGAGGTGACCACGCCAGCACTTATCCAAAAAGTTGAACAAATTGTACTCGAAGATGCTCGACTAAAGAAGAAACAACTCGCAGAAATGGTTGGAGTATCCGATACAACAATTTTTAAAATCCTACACGATCATCTCGGCATGTCTAAGGTCAACGCAAGATGGGTGCCGAGAATGCTCACGCCGCCGCAAAAACAACAGCGCGTAGAGTGTTCGCGTGCATTTTTGGACCTCTGTAATGAAGACAAGGATGGTGTATTGAGTGGAATTGTTACTGGAGACGAAGCTTGGGTTCATCATTATGAACCTGAGTCCAAACAAGACTCCATGCAGTGGCATAAAAAGGGCACAGCACCTCCCAAGAAATTTAAAGTGTCACAATCAGCTGGGAAACTCATGGCAACGGTATTTTGGGACTCGGAAGGAGCTTCAATATTAGAGCGACTAAAAGAAGCCATTAAAGAGAAAAGACGCGGAAAATTGACAAAAGGTGTTCTGCTTTTGCACGACAACGCGCCCGTCCACAAGAGCCGCGTTGCGTTAGCTGCCCTGCATAAGGTGGGCTTCGAAATTGTGAATCACCTACCCTACAGCCCAGACCTGGTCCCGAGTGATTATTACCTGTTTCCGAAAATGAAAAAAGAGCTGCGGGGTAAAAAATTTACTGCCGATGATGAAGTCAAGGAGGCAGTTTCGGCGTATTTTGCAGATAAAGAGAAATCATTTTTTTATGAGGGTATAAATAAATTAATTGAAAGATGTGAAAAATGTATCCGTCTTGCAGGTGAATATATTGAAAAAGAAAAATAATTTGGTTTTTTTATTTCCACCCCTTGTCCCCCATTCCGCGAATATAAAAACGCTCCCTCGTAAGTTCAAAGAAATGATTTCACTGATTAATAAAATATCAACGTATTTGCCACCTACTCTTAGCAGACTATTAGAATTTTATCTAAAAAATGAATTCTATTTATGACTTATAGTTAAACGAAAACATTTCTGTTTCACATTCGCAAGTAAACATACCTCAAGAAGAGTTCTATATCATATATCTTTTATTTACAAAAGACTTTCCAACTAAAGAGTCTGTCGAAGATATTGCGGTATTGGTTGCTCGCCCAAACGGTATTCTCATAATTTACACTGAAGCATTTCGACGGTCTTGAGAAACGGTTGGATTTATGAATGCTAAAAGGAATCATTCAAATATTAATAACACCCCGTTTACTACACATGTTTCAGAGATTCACTCATCATTAGGTAAACTTGTGTTATTAACGAACGATTCTTTTGTAGACTTTATCGTATCTTTTTGTATAGACATGATTTATAGAGAATAAAAGCGAATAGCAATAAGTTTACATACATATGGTATACATAAAAAATTCTAAAATGTCTTTGAAAAGAATATTTAAATATCTGGGTATCTAATTGGTCTAACTCATGGTCTGTAACTTACACTACACAACAAGCTATTCCTTTATGAAACGATTCTTAAACCAATATAGGCATATAATATACAGTTATGGAGAACAATTAGTGACTACAATGGTTACCTCATCCTTGCTTCTGGTTTGGAACGGTGTTCTTGGTACTTTTGCTGCCGACGTTTCGTCTTCACTGGCATGAGATATTCTCGGGGCTTGATTGTTACTACTGCTTTCGTTTCTGTACGAAAATTGATCTAAGTGTGTTGAGGCTGGTTTGTATAGGAGTGTTGCTTGTCAAGGACCAGTGGTGCGTTACGGTTGCGGTTGAGTTGTTTGGTAATACAGTATTATCAGGCATTGTGTAAGATGGTAACCATTATCATGGTTTAGATTATTAGCGTGTTTTGAGATATCTATCGATTCATGGATTTTTGACCATAGTAATAACTAGTTCGGGCAGGATTTTGGTAGTGTTGAATTGGATATGGCGCTCGGTTTCAAACCTATGCTCAGCAAGTGCAAAATCAGCTACGCATATTAGTTTAATACAATAATCTTGCCTTGAAACACTGCCGTACAAGCAAGGAATTCTGTACATATGCGTTTCTAGATAATCACGGTCCTTTAGTGAAAAGGAGTCTGAAAGTTTCGAGTGGGATTTGAAGATAATTTCAGTGATGTTTTTAAAGAATATTCTACTGATGCTGTCAGTGATGACTTGCATATAGAGTATGGACTTTAGAATGAGGGGACGATGTATGCTAAGTTATGGGTTGTAGAATTTTAAGATTATGTTTGGAAAAAATTATTGGTTATTCCGGTATTGTATATTCGTCTATGTATACCTTACATCAAGTTTTAAATGTGAAAACGGTAAAAGAAACAGCTCGAATAATGTTAGTACCGACTTAGTAATTACTCCACCGACTTGCAAAAGAATTGCTTATTATTTTAAATATTAACAGACCAATTCGATATGATTTATGAAACGTCCAATATTAGTCAGTTATTAACACTTAGTGCTCAGTGTGGTTCTCTCAGTATTACAGTATAACAATTCAAAGTGTTAGCATAAAATATACTTCGGGTATCCAAACACATTATTTATTTTCCACTTTGGATAGATTACCTTAAATCAGTCATAACTCAAAAAAGTTAAGTCCGATAAAAATTAGTTAACATCAATTGATAGAAGTTACCTTTTCCTTTTCAATATTTCTCAAAATTCAATAATAAAGAATTAAAGAATACGAGGTTAAAGAAAATGGAACAATTTAGTTTTCTGCAAACATCTAGTAATATGTGTTCACTCTCTCTCCATATACATATATATATATATATATATATATACATATATATATATATATATATATATATATATATATATATATATTATATCGAATATATTTCTGCCTTATATATATATATATATATATATATATATATATATAAGGCAGAAAGCAATCGCGAAACATTGGAAAATTACTGTCTTTTGGCAGTGCCCGGAACAGTGTTGTACAGGCGACCCACATGCATACATGTATAACTAGTGAATGTGTGCGCAACAATAAATGTGTCCTTGGTTCTAGTATTATGGTCATGCAAGCGTTATCAATTTTTAAAAAAATATTGAGAAAGGCACCGCAGCAATATAAAATATATAAATACATTACATATATGTATGTAGATAATGTATTGCCACGAAAGATTTGATGATAAATATTCGTTGGTCCGAGAACGAAGATTAGTCGCAGTATTTTTTTCTGGTAATATTCGACAGACTGCGCTCATGCAATTGTACTGTAAATTAACAACTAATAGGCAAGGCAATAGTAAACAGTTAAAAGAGGCTTTCTATCCAAAAAAATATTAACTTTTAAATTAATCAATTAATGTTAACACAACTCCTTTCCATAATAATTTTCGTATTCTGTATATGTAAAAGTATGTGTTTGGCTTTCAACGGTGTGAGTTACGTACGGGCTTTGTCTCTGTCCGGATTTTACTGTGTTTCCAGGTGAGACACTGTGATAATTATCTGCTGATGATGACAACTTAGTTGTCGAAATACGTATGCAGGATACGACAATTATTGTGGAAAGGGGTTATATTAACCTTAATTGATTAATTTAATCAACGACAGTCTTCATTAACATTTACCAAATTTTAAATTCAAATTTAAACTTCAATATGTGAAGCCCAATCTAAATTACATATAACCTATATTAATTCCTAAAAACATGAAGGTTAAAATACACTCAAATGAATAGTTATTAAAATTTACAGCCAGATTCTCATAATTTCTATTATTTAATTTATGATTAAACAGAATTCATTTCGTTTTTTTTGAGTGTTAATAATTAATTTGTTTTATAGCACCAACTATGAAATTCATGGAGAACTTTTTCCAAAATGTCCCGCAACAGTAAGTACTCTTGCCAGATCCAACAGTTGAAGTATCGTCAGCATATAGAAATATGTATCTATCCACAAGAGATGTAATTCAGAAGATCATTGACAAAAAGTGCGCGTCACTAGTGTCAAGTACAAAATTGTTTTCACACTTTGTTTGTAAATAATTAATATATTAGGTGCGCAATTAAGTTCTCGCTGTTTTTCAAGAAATGGCTCCAGTAGTAAGTGCTGGTCGATTGTAACATAACCAAAACGTCATGGACCAAACTTAGACATATGGTAAACAAACCGCTTTGACACATTAGTGATTTTGTTTCTGCGTCATATACTTTTGGTTGTGTGAAAATGTCTGATTTTGTGCCAAATAATAGTAATTTGCGGGAAGTGTTGCTTTTCTTCTTTCATTCGAAGAAAACGGCGGCTGAAGGGCATCGAGAACTCCAAAAAGTTTACGGAGATGCTGCTCTAAGTGAAACAATGTGCCGTGATTGGTTCCGTCGCTTCAAAGACGGTGATTTCGATGTCGACGACCGCTTCAGCATTAGGACTTACCCGCCAAGGTATTTCCCAGCGACTGCATGCGTTGGAAATGATTCAAAAACAAGGAACTTGGGTTCCTTATGATTTGAAGCCAAGAGACGTTGAGCGTCGTTTTTTCGCCTGTGAACAACTGCTCCGGCGGTAAAAAAGGATGGATTTTCTTCATCGCATCATTACGGGTGATGAAAAATGGATTCATTACAGCAACCCAAAGAGAACAAAATCATGGGGGCTGCCCGGTCATGCTTCTACGTCGTCGGTTCGGCCGAATATTCACGCTGCGAAGGTTTTGCTATGTATTTGATGGGACCAAGGCGGTGTTATTTATTATGAGCTGTTGAAACCGAACGGAACCATCATTGGGGAACGGTATCTAACTCAATTGATGCGATTGAACCGAGCATGAGATTGTCGGCATGGTTGTTGATTAGTGAAGTATCGGCAATCAATGGGAAAACGATCGCGAAAGATCGACTCGTACGCACTTAATATCAAATCAATATTCTTGCATTAGATTAATATTAGAGCCGATTCCAGGAAATGTATTTGCAAATGTATTTTTTTGGAAGATTACTTTAGTTTCTTCATTTGTTTTTACTATTGACAAGAGATCACTGACAGCATTATATTGCATTGGAGAGAATTCCAGGAAATGTTTCCGCTCAAGAAATTTATTAAAAATGAGTAATGACTGAGATGATCTTTTTTTCATATATTTTTTTAGTTGGAATTTCGTTTGTGATTGACAGGAGATTTTAAAATTAATTAAGAACGTTTTTTTCACCTTGAATACATCTTACTTTTTTAAATTAAGTTCTTTTGAAATAATTTCTTCATTTAAAACGTTGTATTTGTCTTTTCATTGCCATTGGAAATAATCTTCGGAAACTATAAATATCACTAAAGAAAACGCAATATCCATTTCGATTGAAGACAAGTCTATGAAGTAACTGTACGCGAGGAGTCTGCCGCGACTGCTCAATGTTGATCAAAAATTGGTGCAAGTGCAAATTTTTTGTGAATGTTTGTAGTATATTATGTGCCGATTTGTCACTAATAGATGGGTTCATCATTATAGCCAGAAATAAACCAAGAATCTAAACGGTAGTAGTACATTTTCTCAAAAAAAGTGGTGACTGTTTCATTTCCAAGAAAGGTAACGTCTACCATTTTTTGGGATGTAAAAGGTATTCTTTTTAACAGGAGCATGTTACGCAAGCCTTTTAAACAAATTAAAGCAAAAAATTAAAGAGAATCACCCTGGTTTAACCAAGAAAAAGAAACATACCATTTTCCACTAAAATAATGTACGCTGTTAGACGAGTGTTGTTTGCCCCATTCGCCTTGTTCGCCAGATTTAGAACCATCAAATTACCACCTATTGATTCTCCTAAAAAGTATCTTACAGATCAGAAATGTTCAACAGACGATGATGTTAAAGACGCTGTTGATGCTTATTCTTTTATCAAGGCATAGACTTTGAATCGTTGCTAATCCAAATGTGTATATTAACCCGGCAGAGTATAATATTGAAAAATACACAGTCTGTGGCCGAGAAAACCGAGCTTTTTTAAAGTAACAATGTATATTTGGTGGCATTGGTAGAAAAATGAATTTCGAACAGAGAAATTATCAGCTTCTGTTTTAAACTCGGTAAATCGTATACTGAAACGCTTAATTTGATGAAACAAGTATCTCGTGATGTGTGTTTATCACGTACGAGTATGTAAGAGTGGTATAAACGATTTAAAGATGGTCATGCAGACATAAATGACGACGAACATACTGGTGCAAAAAAATGTGTGCTTTCGGAAAGTAACATCGAACTCGTGCGTAAATTTATCAGAAATGAGCCGAAATCCTCATTGCGATACGTGGGACTGGAATCTAATTTTTGCAAAGATTCGATTCATCGCATTTTGACACATCATTTGAGACTGAGAAAGATTTGTGCAAGGTTTGTACCACAGAAGCTATCTGAATTCAACATTGTACAGACTTGATTAAAGACTCAAGAAAGGACGAAAACTTCAGGTATTCTATTGTAACTGGCGATGACATGTGGTGTTTTCAATATGATCCAGAGACCAAGCGTCAAAACTCTGAATGGAAGTATCTAAGCGAAGAAGACCGAAAAAAAGCCGTTTAGAGACGTGAAAAGTGAAGATGTTGTTGATTTGTTTTTATGATTTGAAAGGCATAGTGCACAAAGAGTTTGTTTATACCATTTAGTCAAACAATCAATGCTGTATATTATCTTGGTGTTATGACGTGCCCTCAATGTGGTGAAAATGCCGTTTGTTACATGATAATGCACCATCCCATCGTTCGATGCTAATCACTGATTTTCTAAATACAAATGGCATTTTAACCATCAACCATTCACCGTATTCACTCGATTTGACCCCCTGTGATTTCTATCTTTTCTCCAAACTACATTTGCTGATGAACGGACTGCGTTATGCTGACGTCGAAGCTATTAAAAAGGCTTCGACAGGAATCTTGAAGGAGATCTCTAAAGATGAACTTAAAAATTCATTCGACATGTTAATTGATCGTACAAAACATTGTATTAAAGCCGAAGGCTTAATTTTACCAAAATAGTAAGCTTTTGTTTTTATTTTAAAAAAGTTCGGTTTTCTCTGCGACAGACTGTGTAAATGCAATTTCGAACTGGAAAGTTCTTTTCTTTATTTTCATTTCATACTCGTAACTAGCTTTTTAAACTGTAAAGAGCTATGGCGAAATCAATATTCCCGAACCTTTTATTTCTGAATTTCTCATCCGTACAAATCGACGTTTAAAGTAAATAATAGTGTTTGTGTTCGTTTCTGCTGTATCTGTTTCATTTTGTAGATTTCATAGAAAAGCAGTTATTTGTAAATGTAGCTAAACTCTTCCAGTTATAACAATAGCAAACTTTAAAATTACTGCCATTGCAGTACACAGCATTTGAAGCATAGAACGATTCAATTTATTATTCAAAAATCAACAAACTGATTTTATTTTCGTGTATATAATAAACTTTGAATGTTTATTTTTATATACATACTTACGTATGTAAGTGGTCACTATCCAAAATTACTTCCAATTTATTTATAACCTTGGAATATTCGTATGTTTTCATTTATATACATTTTTCTTTCAGCAGTGTATTTTCGTCTTTTTTCTATATTTTTTAGTATAACGTCTAATGGTATACTTATATTTAGTGAGAGGTTTCTAACAATAACGTATTGGAAAGGGACGTCATTTGAACATATGCGTATATAAAATTCCTTTCGTTGTGTTGGACTGTCGCTTAAAAAATAGCGTGTTGGACGTATGCCTAACTCTGTAATGCGTTAAAAAGATTTAGTAATATTATGAATGATTTGTAGACGAGGTCAAGTTGTTTAAATTCCTCATCGTCTATGTAGTGAAAATTCTCAACTTCTGCTGTAAATTAAGACTATAAAAGCTTATTTATTCCAACATGCACTTTGAGTACATAGAAATGTGACCAATTTATATTTAGATTATGTACATTTTTTATTCTATTCATTCGAATACTGACTATACGAATATAGAATTACCATGTAAGAAAGATTTTAATGTCTACGAGAATTAAGTTAAAAAGTTTCCGAGTTTCCTACGAAAGAAGTATTTTTAAAAACAAGATAGGATTTAGAATTTCCTCATGTAGAATTTGCTTTCTATTTTACTAAGGTTTTTGGTTTTCCAGAATGTATCAATTATCATGTCTCGTTCTAGTTTTAGTGTATCACCTCTTCTTTTTAGGAACTGCTTTCCTTTTGACATTGGTTGTGTTACACAAGATTATGTGATAACGATATTGTATGTCCGAAAAACTGCAACTATTCAGGAAACGCCGTAAAACTTATGTAAAGTGATATGACCTCTAGTAGTGATGGAGTATCTAGTTTTAGCATTGGCGTATTCTCTTATGGTCTTGTTTAATTTAATAATTACCAAGTTAACCTTTCCTACCATCAGGAAGATAAATAAATATTTTGTTTAATTTTGCGAAGATTTTGAAACATATATAGAATTAATTATAAACATGTACGCTCATATGAGGCGAGGCTGTAATCGGAATGTCATTGACCTTGATAGTTCCTAAGCAACAACCCGTGGTTTTGTCACTATTTCAAGTCATATTAGTTTACTTTCAAGCTTTAATTGTAGAGGACACTGTTACTTAGTAGTGCTGTGATAATGATTTGCATAAAAATCGAGCAACACATTAATCTGAAATTTCTTGTTAAATTCAAAAAATGTCAAAAAGACACTCACCAGAGCTGCCTTCTGTATACTATATTATAATGTCATTGACCCTGGTACTTCCCAATCAACAACCCGTAGCTTCGTCTCTCTGTCTGCTTTAGTTTACTTTCGAACTTTAACTGTAGAGGACACAGTTACTTGGTAGTGTCGACATAAAAATCGAGCAGCGAATTAACCTGAAATTCCTTGCCGATTTTAAAAAATCACTAACAGAATGTTTACAAATGTTTAAGGAGGTGTTAATAATGTTAGTTTTCGTATGGCACAAACGATTTTCTGAAAGTCGGGAAGAGGTCAAAGATGTCTAACATCCTGGTCGATCTGTGACTGCAGGAACTAAAAATACGTTCAGAAAATTAATGAAATTCTGCCGAAGGACCGACGTCTGAGCATTTGAATGATTGCCGATATGGTAAACATCAACAAAGAAACAGTAAGATACATTTTGCACGATGAATTGATATTAACATGACAAAAGTTTGTGCAAAAATAGTACCGAAAACCACACTCAGGAACAAAAAGACAATCGAATGAACATTTGCTCTGACATCATGGAACGACTCACAAAATCTGACTTGTTCACACGTAACGAAACCTGAATTTTCCAGTATGACCTGGAAACAAAGATCGCCAAGATGGAAAAAACCCCGAATGAGCAAGTCGAAATTGAAGGCAATGCTGATCGTTTTTTTTTCGAGTGTTATCATGACTGATTGGGAGTCTGAGGGTCAAACTATTAATCAGAAATAGTATAAAGAAGTCCTAATCAAGCTGAGAGAAAGAGTAAGAAAGAAAATACCGGAGTTGAGTGGAGTCTGCACCAAGATAATGCACCAGTTCATAATGCCCTATCTATGAAGCAGTTTTTAGCGGACAAGCGCATTACTGTGCTTGATCATCCTCTGTATTCGCCAGACCTCTTTCGAACTATACTATCGCTCAAAGCATTATCACCGTACACAAATCTGTCATTGAATTTCCGCTGCGATCAAGCTTCTTGCACTCAAGAATCGAATTACAGATCGTACCTCACAGTCGGTGGGCGAATCAATTTTCATAAACATCATAAATTTTAACAGCTCAGCACACAGACAGACAATACGGTTGCAAATGCCGTATAGACGCGCACAAAGCATACTGAGAACAGACGCGCATGTGCACTGCGGCAATCGCGCGTCTTTCTCAATCTCATTCACAAACCCCATTTAAAAATCATCCTACTTTGACTCTATTCTTTAGGAATTACTCTTGTGGTAGAAATTATAAATGATTTAATTTTGACCCGTTTCTGGCCATAGAATCTCTTCTACTATTATTATTATTTTATGTATATTGTCTTTGGTAGCCTAATTGGTTCTTAAACATTTGTTAAAAAGTTTCCGTTTGTGTTTTAAGGTGGATGACAACAGCCAAAGATTTTAATTCGCACTGCGAGCGCAGACGTAATAATAACTCATGGTTTGTTAAAGCCGCTGTAATTGGCGTTAAGCTGTTAGGGATATGAAAAAGTATGAATTCCAATTTGCCAAGTTGAAATTTTAACCCAGTGCAAATTACTGAATAACCTGCGAAAATATTCGAATATAGTTGATATAATTAATAATTATGTTGTATATCGGACTGTTAATATTGTAAAACAGCAATTAATGGTAAATCTTTCTTGCGTTTGTTGGGACGTCGCGGTGTCTATGATCGTATTTACCTTATGTAATGTGTTTTGTTATTATCTTTGCTTGTATTAGAATAACTAGGATTCAAAATAAATTTCGGAATTCTAATTAAATCATTGAGATGGTTTACACCCATATTAACTGTACATCAATGAAAAAAGGCAAAAATAGTTCTTATAGAAGACAGTTTAGTAATAAAGTTTATGAAGGTACTTCGCGAATATGCGGTTATGAAATTAATCATATACTGTTTTGTTTTACTTGCTTTGTTTAAAAATGAACCTTCATAAAACTTCAAAAAACTCGCGAACCGTCACTGTCAAATTCATAAGTGGGAGTGAAAACGAAGAGACAATTTGTTGGTCTCGTTCCAACTTATTATTCATTTTATTGAATTCAGAGAAAAGATCCAGTAAAAACTGCATAATGCTGCGTCTGTTTAGTAACGGAATATTACCCACAGTCATATTAATAAAAGTGTATTATAAAATTCTTTTCACTGACACATGCTCGTTGCAGATTATTTTTCGACAGAACAAGGCTATAATCACTAAATATAGATTCATTGCGAGACATAGTGATGCCATGCAAAATATATACCAATGTGGCCGATTTTTGCGAGGTGTTTTTACATTCCTGTGAGATACACACACACACACACACACACACACATATATACATATATATATATATATATATATATATATATATATATATATATAGTGTATAGCGTAGTCAAGGGAGAAAACTTCACAATACCTTAATTTAATAAACTTTATTATATTCAACGACGATAGATTTAATATAAAGGCTGTTTCAAATTTCGGGGTTTCCTTAAAGAATAAATAAAACACATAATTTGCATTCACTTTCTAAAACCTTTTATTGGCAATTGAAGTATCGAAAAATTATATCTGCCAAATGGCCTTCTCTTGCAGCTCCACAGACGTCCACTCTTTTGTTAAAATGTTCAATGACATTTTGACATAATTGAGGCTCTATCTCACCAATGACACAAATAATTTCATCTTTCAAAGCAGGAATTGATTGTGGATTGTTTTATAAACCTGACTTTTCACAATACCCCAAAGAAAATAGTCTAACGGTGTCAAATCACATGATCTTGGTGGCCAATTAACATCACCGTTTCTTGAGATTACACGTTCAGGAAATTTTTCTCTCAATAAATCAATTGATTCGTGTGCGAAGTGAGGTGTAGCGCCATCCTGTTGAAACCACATATCCTCTAGATCATATGTGGGCAACCGTCGGCCCGCTGTAAGATTTGATCCGATCCGCGAGACATTGTCGTGTTATTTCATGTCTAATATCTATCGCTAAAAATTGTGAACACTACTTTAAAATGCACTACTTTTAAACGCGGCCCGCGAACGTATTTGCACATTAAAGTTTGGCCTACAAAATGTCAAAGGTTGCCCATACCTGCTCTAGATCAATATTCATTAATTTAGGCCACAAAAATTCGGTTATCATCCGACGATATCGGTCACCATTGATAGTTACAGCTTCACCAGCAGCATTTTCAAAGAAGTGAGGTCCAATTACACCTCCTGACCATAATGCATATCAAACAGTAACTCGCTTAGGGTGCATAGGTTTCTTATGAATAATTCGTGGATTTTCCTCACCCCAGATACATTAACATAGCCACCAAGTTCAAAATGTGCCTCATCGGGAAACATTATTTTTTGAGAAAAGTCAGCTGGTTGCTCGTTGATGAAATTGACAAATGAAGGACGTTTTAAATGATCTAATGGCTTCAGTTCTGGTGTTATTTGAACCTTATATGCCTTCAGAGCTAAATCCTTGTGTAAACTACGCCATGTTGTTGATCCACTAAGTCCAAGTTGTTGTGAACGTCGTCTAATGGACATTTCAGGATCTTCAGCAACTCTTTCACGAACCAAACCAATATTTTCTTGTGAACGACCACTACGACTGTATTTTTCACTTTTTTGATCTTCCACGGAACCGGTCTCTTCAAATTTTTTAATAATTCGATCAATAGTGTTTTCAGATGGACGATTATGTAAACGATAAAATTCACGTAATTTCCTAAACTCTTTTCACAGAACGCTGATTTTTATAAAATAATTCAACAATTTGAACGCGTTGTTGTACCGTGTACGAAGCCATTTTTATAAACGTCATACATCACACTTTTCAAATACCCACATACACAGATAAATTCCGTGCGCCATCTATATTTTATTTATTCTTAAAAAAATGCGCAATTTGAATCAGCCTTTATATTTGTCTTAAACACATTTGCACTAAAATTACCGAAATATTACTAACAAAAGATATAATTAAACATTTTATAACTCAGAATACTCAACCACACAACCGGTCTTTAAAAATGCTTTTAAATTTTCGTCAAAGAGTGAAATGGTAAACATATAAATTGCTTGTCTCGATTGCTTTGAGATGATAGACGTGTGGTATCTGGGATTGTCTTTTTAATGTTAGCCTTCTTAATTAAATCTCTAAATCGCAATAAATAATACATAGGTCAGACAAAACAATCGATAGAAAACTGGTATAAAGAACACCTAGTTTAGTAAAGCATGTGCTAGAGAATAATCATAAAGTAACCGCAAATTGTTTACATTTGATTAAAAATGTGTATAATGCCCGTGAATTAGATATCTATGAAAGCATATATGTAAGTATATTTTAAAAAACAGAAACTATGTGCTAAACGCCAACAGGGGTCCAATCCCTAACGTCTGCTTCACTTAATCGAAAAGTAGTACATGACCGATGAAAAGGCTCGTATACGCAAGCAAGTACCTTAAGATAAGTGTGTAGTTTTTAGATTTGAATACAATTTAAATTATGCGAAACGAATCTACAGTGTGTGTTTGGCTTTCGACGGTGTCTGTACGGATTTTATCTCTGTGCGGAATTTTTCGTGGTTTCAGTGAAACTATGATTGATTTTCTGCTGATGATGACAGCTTAGTTGTCGTAATTGTAAATTATTGTGGAAAGGAATTATATTAGCCTTAATTGATTAATCAACTACAACTCCCCCATTGAAATTTACCTTTTAATATACTATTAAGTGTTATTTCTCGCCCCCCTTTTATTGATATACTTTTATCTTCTAAGTGGCAATGGTGCTAGGTAATACAAATAAATGTTACAGAATCAATTAACAAAAATATATCAAATTCTCCAAGAAAATTTAGAAAAAAAATAAATGTAAATAGTATTTTGTTATTGTAAATTCCCATTGTTGTTACCTGTTTGGCTGTTGCAATTAATTTATTGCCAAATTAATAATATGAGTTATGTAATTAGATGCTGACAAATATTTTTAAAATTAACAATATATTTCTTACTATTAATTTTCATTATACATAAAATTGTATTAATTATTATTAATGCTAAATTAGATATAGTTAAATTGGAAATTATCCCGTACAAACCATTTATTCATATGTACATATATTTTAATCATAAGAACAGCATTACGTTTTTTCGATAACCGGATTACAAATCATCGCCACCTATAATTTTTAGGTTTGTTTCTTATTTACTCTACACACGTATCAAATAATGTGAAATGTGTAGTGACATACAATTTTCTGAAATTTAATATGTGTGATGTGTCTTAAATTTTGCATAGTGGGACATAGAGGGCGCCACTAATCAAATGTCGGTACTAAAAATTAATCTCCATTTTTAGTTAGCCTAAGTTTCAGTGCGATACGTATAGTGTTGCAGCTACAACGAACTGTCAAAGTTGAATTATTGAATGAAACCGAGAACATTTTCGTGGAGTAATTTTTTATAATTTATCTCAACAAGAATGCCCCGCCGAGTTGGTTTCTGTTTTCGGCAAGACAGCAGTCAACAATTTCTCGTTAATATGGAGAATTAGAACGTGGACGGATTGGTTCATCAAAAACAGTCACTCAGGAAAACGTCAATGCAGTGCGCAAGAACATCAACGAAGGTGGACATGTGACATATCGTCAGGTTGAAGCATTATTGGGGATTTTAAAGACCCCAGTTCAAAAAATTTTGCATAAAGAATTGTGTGTAAAAAAATTAGTTTCCCGTTGGATATCGCATCTGTTAACCGAAGAAAAGAAAGCAGCTAGGATGAATTGATGTCAAAAAACTCTAGATCGCTTCAACGACGGAAATTCTAAAAATGTCTACAACATTGTTAGTGGTGACGAATCTTGGATATACTCATACGAGTCAGAAAACAATCGCCAATCGTCTGCTTGGGTGTTCCAAGGTGAAGAAAATCCGACAAAACTCATCTGGTTTTGAAGTGTCTTCAAAAAGATGGTCGCGACATTTGTCTCAAAAGTAGTTCTTGTAACAATAATTTCTCTACAAGATCAAAAAGCTGTTATTGCCGAGTGGTATACAACCATTTGTTTGCTGCAAGTCATCGCTGTGCTTCTTAAAGCCGACCCGGAACGACAAATTTTCCTCCATCAAGACAATGCAAGTTCGCACACAACACGCAAGACAAATGAATTTTTAACGAAACAAAACGTCGAATTGTGGAACCATCCTCCGTACAGTCCTGATCTAAGTTCCAACGATTTCTTTACCTATCAAGAACGAACGGCGTGGTCAAAGGTTCCAGTCGTCGAAAGGAGCAGTCGATGCCTTCAGAAATGCAATTTTGACTGTACAAACAAATGAGTGGAACAACTGTTTTCAGAGTTGGTTCGAGCGCATGCAAAAGTGCATTAATCTTCGTGGAGAATACCTCGAAAAACAATGAAGTCTTTAAAAGCCATCTACTATTTTATTCCAGTTTTATATGCAAAACTTAAAACACAACCCACGTATGTAACATTAATAATAACAGTTACTTTCATTCGAATTATAAACAAATCTTATAGTCATCGATAATACTTGCTGTAAAAATAAATCTCTTTCTGATTGGGAAAAAGCTATATTTTCCCTCAAACATTCCTAGATCGTGAATACATAAACTCAGATTCCTTTTGTCTTTTTGAAATGTATACAGTAATATTAAAAATAGAAGTGGAATAATACTTAATAAATGTCGATGGCGAAATCGCTGAAAATAAAGGAAAATATTTGGAACTACTGTAAATTTTAGATGAAAGATTTTGTTAATATTTTATCGTAAAATTTAAATCTTAATATTATACAGTTGCGGTCATAAAAGATAGGCAGTTCACATTGTTAGCATTGTTATAGAATAACATTTAAAATAAAAAAATATAAAATTCGTATAGCACCTACTTACTTACTTTACGTAGAAAAATTAATATTTAATATTGCCTCCAAATATCTGGTGAAATTACGATATATCCGTCTAATAGTCAAGGCGTATTCCCGGAGAGAATGAGATCGTGGATTCGAATTCTGTGCGAGAACAAAATTTTTTAAAAATTATTATTTGCCACACATTTTCTTTAATGACTTCTTCGTTCAATCTGTCTAACAGTGATGCAAATAATCAATAAAAAATATTCTTCGGAAAAATCTAAAAGCCGTCACTTTTCCAGTAAAAGAAATTGTTTTTGCCTTTTTTTTTAAATAGCTGCTTTGACTACTTTTCAGGCTTTGAAGTGTAGTGATGTATCCATGTTTCATCCATAGTTATAAAATTTTTCGTCAAGTGATGAAAAAATGAACATATAAATTGCTTGTTTCGACTGCTTTGAGGTGACAGACAAGTGGTATCCCGCATTGTTTTTCTTATGTTAGCGTCCCCAATTAATCCATTGATTATTTCCGAATCAAAACCATTGCATCTCGCCATATTCTGGATAAAGTTCAAATCTTTTTCTTATATTACTTTTGTTAGTGGGAAACTAAGCAAACAATTGATAGGAAATGCAAAAGACAAGGTCGAGGGAAACAAAAAATCGGGAATTTACGGAATTAAATGTCTAGATTGCAGTAAACAGTACATCGGTCAACCAAAGGATCGACAGAAAGCCGGTATAAAGAACATATGTCGCACATAAGATTCGATTGGCCAGAAAAATTCGGTTTAGCAAAACGTGTGTTGGAAAGTAATTATAGTGTAACCGAGTATTGTTTACATTTGGTAAAGAATGTGTATAATTATTGCGAATTAGAATCATGTGAAAGCATGTACACTTTGAAGAATAAAGGCTATGTGTTGAACACCGACTTGGATCCTAATCACAACTCGTCTCTCTCTTTGACTTCTTATACGATAGACAAGGAAAGGTGCAGTAAACGCATGTAGGTACTTTTCTTATAGGATAGACTAGAATACAATTTCTGTTAATATTACGTGAAACGAATATACAGTGTGCATTTTGGCTTTCGACGGTACAGATCGTGTATGGAATTTGTTTCGTCCGGGTTTTTGCCGTAATTTTCCAGGTACGACACAGTTTAATTATCTGCTAATCATGACAACTTAGTTGTCGAAAACGTATACAGAATACGAAAATTAATGCGGAAAGGATACATCAACCTTAAATGATTAAGTTAATCAACCACAGGCTCCATCGAAATTACCACAAAAAGTGTTAGCATATTTCAAATTTGAACATCCTCCTTTTAATTTCTGGTATCCGCGAACTGTGCAGATGCTTTATTTCGCCGTAAATTCTGTTTTATTATTAAAATGTAATTTATTCTGTTATCAAGAATATTATTAATTAATTCTGGAGCAAGTTCTTGATTGTGTCACCATAGTATTATTGCAAAAATTCAGCAGAGCCAACCAAGCCTTTTTTAATAAAAAATGTTACATGCATACGTGTACGTCCCGTTATTGATTTATGTTTCTTTATCTAACGGATTATCTTTGTTTTACTGTAACAATATTATATATCATTTTGCTAATTTTTATAAAGCATAAATTTTCCATTGTTGTAACATTTTGCGTATGTAGTATGATTTTTTCTCATTTTTGAATTCTAATTGAAGACAAGAAGTGTAAATAAATTTATAAATTAATTTTTGAAAATGTGTTCCTTTAAAATAAATATTATTATACGCAAAAGAACTATCATTATATTTAAATGTTAAGATACTAAAAGTTTTTTATATCTTATTATTGGCCCTCTTCTATAAATTAATTTTGTTGCTTACATATACTTGGTTCTAAACATTTAAATGATGCCTCATTTATAGTACACAGGTGTTTTAGTTTTTGAATAAGGTTTGGAGTTTGTGGTTGTAATTCAATAAATAATTAAGAATTTTGACAAAATGTAAAATTCTTTTATATATATTGATAACGAAGTTGTCATTAGCAGTAATTTTAATTACTCATAGAAGTAAATAGATGTCCATTGAGTTACAGGTGATTATTATAATAAATAGTATGAACAAGTTGCTAAAATTACTACATAGCATAATTGTTTTTGGATTTTTATATACAACTAGTTTTGAACAATCCGGTGTAATATTATATTTTTAATTGATTTCTGTGAATTTAATTAACGATGGAGTAGCAGAAAATAATAATTTTTCATTTTCAACTTAATTATATGTTTATATATAATTATTAACATCATAATAACTTGACTGCCAGTTTTAAATAAATATTAGATCTGTTTTCATAATGAGATTTATTAACGGACTCGAAGCTGTACTGCCTGGTGGCTTAATTGGTAGAGCAGCCGTTGAGAAAACGGCAGGTTGAGGTTCGAGTCCTTCTCCAGCGCAGAAATTTTTAATCGATTTCTGTGAATTTAATTAACGATGGAATAGCAGAAAATAATAATTTTCATTTAATTCACATCGTAAAAGAACATAAATATTGTATATACGATGTGTCGACCAAATCTCAAAACAAAGTTTTGGTCTTTGATGATGAGGACACACTCGTAGTTGTCAGAAAATCTCGATCTGTCAAGAAGAAAGGCACACACAAGACAGTCACAGCTAAGTCATATACTGAACAGTGCCTGCTTAAAGCCATTGGATCTATGAAGAACCTGCGGCCAAAGTCAAGAATGGACACCTGGTTCCTCCATCACGATAATGCTCCAGTTCACTGCTTCTGCGGGCTTGGTACAACGAGTGTGCTTTATTCCCTAGTGAAACTTGGCAGAACTGGTTTAAAGATTGGTTTCGGAGGATGGAGAGGTGTATTGAGTGTAGAGGAAATTACTTTGAAAAAATTAAATAAACAAAGCTATATTGCAAGACTTTCCTAGTAGCCTTTCTATTCACATTATGCTAACATCTTGAATGTATTTGGGCTGGTTTTTAATTCGAAGAATTTAAGCATTTATATTTATTCATGATATTTAAACTATCAATACGGAAAATGCATAGAGAAAAGCTCGATGTAATAGGGAAAAGTGAATTTGATATTTGAAATAACCGTGTCAAAATTGGCTAAAAATATTTTCAGATTACAATCAGCAGAAAAAAAAATTAATTGCTGGCCCGCGTTATTAATATTTTTATAAATATTTGTTAAAATTGTAAATGAGGCGGTATCGGTTCGATATATTCGAAATAAATTTAAAAATACAAAAAATAGGAAAGTCGGAAACTTTTGGAACCCAACTACGTCCTGAAGATTGTTAATCTGTCCGAAACTCAAAATGAAATAAGTTTACTTACGGGTTTCACAACACGGGTCAAGCCCAGAAACTCTTACTATCATTTTTATTTTCTTTTTCCAAATGACTTAATTAAAAATTTTATGTTTGTCAAGGCATGGAAGTTTTTTCTATACGATTTTCGTATTGTTTTAGTATGAAGATTTTAGTGCTTCTCTCGATGCTTAAATGCGAAGACTGTTCCATTAAAATTTTTCTTGTTTTCTTTTTAATTAAGAATATTCTTTTCAACGGTTCTGTGTACTTATTTCTTAATATAAAGCACAGCTTTTGCGATTATTACATTTTTCCTCGCTTCGATATTAATTTCGACAAAACTACTTTGTACGCGGAAGTAAGGATAATTCCCTTCTCCAAATCATCATTGTTTGACCTTTCTTAACAGGCGGCCCTGTGACGAGTCAGAACGCCGACTCATCTGCAACGTACCCTCCCCCAGAAAGCTCGCTCTTTCATCCGCTATCTCTCTCCATCCCTACAAGAATTCCTATCAAAATTACCTTCCACTCCAATTCCGAAACGTTATTTACAAGCGGACGGCTGAAACAGATCGAAAAGCTCTCCCATTCCACGCGATAACAACGGCGCACAGAGAACGCGCTTTCCTTCTGACAGCACTTCGCGATCGACGTCCGTTTGGTGTCGCTGTTTCAGTACATTGAAGTACGCGCTCGAAAACAAACGTGTTTTAAGCACACACGCGCTTCGCTTGATAAGAGTGTATTAATTCCATTGAGATTTAGCAACCACCCTTCCACAATTCGGTAGTGATAGATCTTCGCGTATCTTGGCCATCCCTATCGATTAATATTTTCACTTTTCCTCAGTTATTAATCCAAGGATAACTAACCCAGTTTACCGCTTATTTTTCGTTATTTTATTATATAAGATTTGCGATGGATGAAATTCAAATATGGGGTAGAACCGAGATTTCACACGCTACTGATTATTGAAAAAGTAAAGTATTTTGAACTTGCAGATATTGAAATATCTATAAAGACTAATTACTTTTTCATTCGACGTATTTATTTTGCATTATTGTGAATAAAAGACTGTAAATTTAGTGAGACAACATGTCAAATAAGACTGTGGAGATTACCAAAAACGGTCACGAAATGGCCCCTCTGAATTCGGCCAAATCAAACGCACAAGGTGGCGGCAAACCGGGTGTTACGATTGTCTTGCAAGGGCCAAGAGGTTCGATCATCTCCAAGGGCAGCGCCAACATGGATCAGGATCCTGATAGAGCGGCTTGGTCCGGAAAAATGCAATTTTTCCTTTCCATAATCGGTTATTCCGTTGGCTTAGGAAATATATGGAGGTTTCCTTACTTGTGTCAACAAAACGGTGGCGGTAAGTATTATTTGATTATCGTGTAACCTGAATGACTGCACAATGGCGATATTAGAACTGAATCTTTAATGAGCTAGGAAACGTGTTCTCCTCGTAGTAGAATACTTAAAATTATTTTCGTTTTATTATTACGTACCTTTTAATCTTATAGCTCATACAGCTATACGGAAAAAAATATATTAAAAAATAGTATTTATAACATAACCAAAATAGTATTCATATCAGTTAATGAAAAATTGATTCAACAAAGTAATCCCTATTAATCTTACCAAGCTTTTGCAATAAATATTCAGCTGTAAAAACTGCTACAAAAAACTGCAATGACATTAAAACCGTGAGCAATGAATGTATTTTACGAGTTTATTTGAAATAAATTAAATTTTTCTGTGACAAAATTTTTGTATTATATCTTCAAAACACGTCGTTACGTATGTATATATTTTTGAAATAACACCTCGCGTAATCATAATTTTGGCTTTTTTAGCAGTTGCCAAAAAAAACTATATACAACTTCAGGTTACATAATCGAATTTTTGGAAGAAGAAATATGTTTTGTTATGATTAAAATAGATTGAAAATAGTAAATGAAGGCAATTTTAGAAAATAAGATAAATCGGTTAATCTTCTTAAAAGGGCTAGTTTAGGTTTTTATTCTACAAATTCAAAATATTTTAATTATTGTGCAATAATAACAATTAAATTTATGAGCTGAATTTTTTCACATCTTCTATTCTTTTGTATTTAGTTTAAATAAATTGTTATTAAATGTTAACTTATAAAATTTCAATGAAAAGGTAATAAACAAGAAGAATATTAAAAACACAAATCAGAGTATCTTTTTCTTTTTACTAATACTATAGTTTTGATAAATAATAAAAGGATGGGATACGGAAATAAGACTTGAAGAAGGAAGCGATTTATTAATTCACAGTACCTGGAAAGCTATACAGAAAGGTATTAATTTACAATGACTAGACATGTCCTAAATCTGATGGTTGACCAACTGATAATGACACAAAGATTTGTTTTTTGTTACAAATTAAAAATTATACTCATAGTACTGGTGTACGTTATAATGTGTTAAATAACATATTCACGGATAATCGTTAGATAGGACGATTCTCTGATTAATTCGGAGTCGAACAAGCTTAATACAGAAATGTTGTGTTGTCAGCCCTTTAAGGCACATGAAACCGTCAATGCTGAAAATATACGACAAAAAACATTTCGAATTTATGTTTCTTACTGTCAAATGAAATTGTGTAACACTACGTTGATGTAATTAATTACTTTACGACGACAACCTTGACCCAGAATAATGCCTGTGATTCAAAAATAATTGCTCGTCAATTTTTGACGTTTGTCAGTTTAACGTGCATTATTTTCGCGTCTATTAGACCTCATTTTTGTGATATTCCAAGCAATTTGCAGTATACACTTTCAACGAATACCTTGAAATGTATATGGTATATGGGTTTCGCAATGGAAATGCGCACTTGATAAAAGATGAATATGAAATACGGTTTCCATACCGATAGTACATCTATCAATACATTTCGAAAATTGGATGGGAGATTTCGGGAAACAGACAATTTGTTTCCAGTCAACATGATGCAGGTAGACCAAGACACAATGAACATTTCAGGTAAAACAACAGTTCTTTCAGTGCTTACACAAAGCTTTTTAATACCGTTTCATATTACGAAAGTACAATGAATATATGAAAATGACAATTTACAAAGAATAATGTTTTGAAATACTATTTTAAATAAAATTCAAGAAGATCCAAATATATTATCACTTACGATGAGTATATGTTCTCAAGAGATGGTGTCACAATTTCCGTTTTTGGGCGGACGAAAATCCCAAAACTATTCGAGAATTTGGACACCAAAGAAAATTTTCTATAAATATTTGGCTAGGCATCTTAAACCTTTAAATCGTAGTAGTATTTCTTCCGATTAGACTAAATGCAAATAAATACGTAAATGTGTTGGAGAAAGTATTAGATAATGCTCTATTAAATGGCACAGCCAACATGTATTATACGCACGATAATAGTCCCGTTCATAATGCAACAATTACAGAAGAGCATGGATGACCGAACACCTTCCAGATAGGTGAATCGGGCGAAATGTACATATCAATATCATGGCCTGCAAGATCACCAGATATGAATTCGCTTGACTTCTTTGTTTGGGGTTTTTCAAAGGAAAAACTTTATGCCATGCCTCCGGCCAATGAACAGGAAGTAATAAGTAGAATTAACGTCACAATAAAATTATATTACTGAAGACATGTTGCTACAGCTTGGTCTTCAAATCAGTGGTTACCAGTTTCAGCAATTACGTTAATTTTCATCATTATTATTACTATCTTCATTTGACTTAAATAAAACTCGTATTTTATCATATCATTCCTACTGATTTATTAATTGTTTTATGCTATGTTGTCAAATCAACACTTCTTTTATGCAATTCGTATGGCTCAACTAATGACAATACAACATTTCCGTATTAGGATCGTCGACTCATAGAATCACCCTAGCTGATGATTAGCCGTGAATTTTTGACCACACACACACGCACATATATATATATGTGTGTGTGTGTGTGTGTGTGTGTGTGTTATTCTCGATCTTTTCTCGGACATATGATGAAGGTATATTTTCTCGAGCTTTTGGCCGCATATGAGTTGTGATTTGAAAAGGATTCTTCACTCAACATTTCAACGAGATCGCGCTCGTCATTTTCTGGAGCTAATCTGGTGCTGTCACTTGTTAAAGCTAAACACGATCTTTAGCTATAGCAAGCGACAGACCAGAGTGCGATCTCGTTAAAACGTAGAGGGACGAGGCCTGTTTGCTAAAGTTGAAGAAAATCTTCAGCTTTAGCAAGTGATAGACCAACTCCAGAAAATGATGAGTGCGATCTCGTTGAAATGTTGAAAGAACGGTCCTTCTCAAGACACAACTAACACGCGGCCAAAAACCTGAGAAAACATCGCCTTCATATGTCTATATATATCGACCGTATTTTGTATAACAATAAGAAGTAGTGTATTTGGGTTTTTGATCTGTTACCAATTAAATACTCATTGATTCATACTCAATATTTCCATATGATTTCTACAACTTCCTTAGGAGTGAATATATTGGCAAATAATTCAATACACAAGAACACATTACAATATAGTTTTTCACTTTACGTACATAAACGTTTTACATTACATATATACATATTGTCAAGCCTAGATAATTGTTACTCTTGGAGAAGTTATAACCAAATATTGAGCATATACAAATGAGTATTTCGGTGGCTACAGACCAATCACCCTAAGCAATACTGTTCCTTGTTTCAGAAAATAAATTTAAAATTTGTACCATACATGGTGTTACATAATTATAGTAACTACTGGGTTGTTTGGAAAGCAATTTGTTTGTTTGTGTTTTAGTTTGTTATTGAATATTTTATAACAATTATATTCATTAATAATTAAATAAAATTTTGAATTGATTTTATGAATAATGTATATATGTATATACATATATAATATAGTCGTGTGTACGAATATAGCAGTCCTAAATTAATACTTATAAATAACATTTACAATTCTAATGCAGCTATATTGAAATTATTTAAAACCCCTGATATATATGGTTTCCGATAAAGTACCGGATATTAGGGAGAATTACTGAGTTTTCTAGTCATGCGCTGTTATTTGTCTATACATTAAAATAGCAGTACCATAATTGGTGGCACTAAATGCAGACGTATAAAGTTCTGTCTGTTGCATAATAATTCAACAATTTTTTATCATCCATTTCTGATGTAATGTGGGCTGAGCAAAACATTGTCCGTCGGAAAAAAGAGCAATTATACTCGATCTGCTTAATAGAGGTAAAAGCTACAAATTTAAACAAAATACGCTCTCGTCTTTTGCGAAAATGATTGCAAACGCTAAGAACTAGAGAAAAGTGAAAGAAAATCGCGTCGGAAAAAGGAAAACTGGCCCTAGAGAAGACAGAAACATTATAACTTGTGCAAAGAAGACACCGTTCATAAGTTCAACTGCAATTTAATTTAGTGAGTTACACCTTGTATAAGTACCTCTACTATTAGACGAAAATTGCAGAAAGGCCTAGTAAGGTACCATTAATAAATAAAAGGCAAATACAAAGTATTATCGTTTGCTCATGAACACGCACGATATGACGAGAAAAGTGGCGTAATGTACTGTGGTCCGATAAATCGAAAATAGTTTTATTTAATTCCGGTGGATACCAACAACACGTACGAAGACCACCATTGACAGCATTTCAACCACAGTACACTAAAAAGACGGTAAAATTCGGAGGCTCAAGCATCATGCTGTGGGGGTGTTTTTCATAGTATGGCGTAGACCCATTACACAATATATTATAGAAGACATAATGAATGCTGATGTCTATGTGAACATATTACAAAATATACTTCTACCATATGCAGAGGAAAAAATGCCACTGAAATGGTTGTATGTGCAGGATAACGATGCGAAGCATGTTTCTTGTAAAGCGAAACTATGGTGTCGAGATAATAACGTTCGCGTTTTGGGTTGGCCGGCACAATCATCGGACTTAAATTCCATTGAAAATTTATGGTGGAGTTGAAGAAGACTGTATCGGCTGCTAAGCTACAAAATATTGACGATCTGTGGAGAGTATGCTAAGCGGAATGGCAATCAATTTCAGCAGAGACATGTAGACAACTGGTGAACTTATTGCCCCAGTATCAAAAGGTGATAAACAATAAAGGTCATGCAACAAAATATTAAGTGTTTCAATCCAATTAACTAAGTAAAAATGACATTTGGTTAGTATTTTGGCATGACTGCTATCTTAACACACAATTATTTTGTTTGTCCTAGAATATAAACATTTGCTATTAAGAAACTTATTTATTTATTGTTATAGTTATATAACATGTTGAAATAAGCAGATCAATAAACTTTAATTTCTTTTATATTCTTCTACAGAAATTGATATTTCAGTAAATTAAGACCACTGCAATTTTTGTGTGCATGACTATATATACTCGAATACAAATCATAATTATGAATCATGACATGCTCGGATTGCCAATGTTTTGTTTGCAATGCGTAAAAGACTGTCCTACATGAATTCGGTAGGTATACTTTCGTGTACTTCGTCAACCTTTTTGCGGTACCTACTGTATACAGTGAGCTAACCTGAATATTTCATTTGAAGTATTTTTGTTAAGGGAGATAGTTTTTGTTCCATTTTATTAAGGTCGACAGTTAAGATATATGAGGCTTGCTTGAATATTTGGTTAAAGTTAATAACAAAATATGAGTGTTAAATTAAATAATTCAATCATGCTCTTTACCAAAAGAAAAATCCAAAGACGAAACGGGAGTGGGAGCAGTTATATCTCAATGTAATCATCAATTGAAATTTATTAATAAAGAATTTCTTTCGTAATGAAAAGAAGGAAGATTTTTAGAATTATTTATCTTTTAATCACTCTAATTGTTGTAAATACAAGTTATAAATATCGAAAAAGATCCTCTTAGGTAATCTAACTAATGAAAATATATTGCAGATGTATGGTACGTTTTATATAAACATAATCATGCTTATAACATTTAGAACAAAGTAGTATATAAATAAAATGAAATATGAGGAACTTTATGCTACTAATATTTACATCGGCGGATACGATTACTTATTATGTAGATCAACGTGCTTATAATACGTGTAAAAAGAACTAAACGAAATCATTTAAATGAAATTGGTTCGTAAACAGTGCTCCATTCAGAAAAAAAGCAGAACTTTTAAAAAAGCTCTCAAAAATATAGGTCAATTTTGTATCGTTTTCATGAAAAACCAAAAGTAGTTACAAAATACACCACAAACAATATTTCTTGGATATATTTAAAGAAACAGGTAATAAAAAAAGAAAAATTTACGTTCTTAAACTTTACTTTAACGTCATTTGCTGTAGAAATACCCGTCATTTATGATTTTAATTTAGTGTAACAATCCTTTTCATTGCACGAGTCGCTACACTTCATCTACAGTTATCAATTTAACTACACTTAATATTAATGTGCATTATGTATCTTTATTATGCGTAGTCTTAAGATAAAAAGTGTGTAAATGTTTACATTTACTGTGTTTGTATATTGAACAGGTACATAATTACCAAGCATTTAAAACACTCCAAATACGAACGCCTATGTAAATATTTAAATAGTTATTCACTGAATTGCCAAATAACTAGGAATTTGCCCAAAGAACGCGTGTACATTAAAAAATAGATGAAAGGGGTCATAAAACAATATATTAATAACTATGCAGGGGTAATGGTTTCATATAAGTTTGTTCTTAAGCGTAATCTAATTATTAGAAGCATAAACAGTACCTGCGTTGGAAATGTACATGGAAAATACCGAGGGATATAAAAAGGTACCAGACTGCAAACATTATTTGTGGTTAATGGTAGAAATAATGCATTCACTTAATGGGAAATGCATTTATTTAACTACCATTCTTAGTCACCTATTAGTAAGGCACCTGGCAAGTTTGCCAAACACTTAACTAATGTAAAGCGAAAGATTACTTCAAGAATTACTACTTTTGAACCAAATAGAAAAGTATTTCGAATAAACGCAACACTTTGTTATTTTTAGATATATATTTATGTCTTGGATGAAAGCAATTTAGTGTATCAAGCGAAATTATAACTCGCTAGTGCAAGATCTTTGTAATAATTAAATATTGTTACGTGCTCGTAACATCTTTATTAAATCAGCTGTATTTATGTCCTTGCCGCGTGTGCAAGCTTTGTTTCCATATATTTGCATTACTTTTCGTACGTCTTTTTTTTTATATTTAAGTTTTTTTCTATACGCCGAACGTTGGAAAAAGAAATCGACGCATACAAGACTATAACTAAATATGTTAGTTATTTTTTCCATGTTGGTTAGACGACTTGGAAGATAGGAAAAGTGTAGGGAACATGGATTCTCTAGGGAATTTAAGGCTTATATATGATCTCTTTCAGATAAGGTAGATGGAAGAAAGATTAAGGCTTGCATGTGCGGCGTCGTAGCCCTGAACTAGATCTATTTTTGTTTTGGCTACCCTTATAATAGATATGTATACCCTCCATAAAATTGTCTAATTGAAGAAAAGATAGTATTCATCGTCGTCGACGCGAGATTTATGAAGCATGTTTTATTTACAAGATTATCAATTTGTGATTGTGAATTACGAGGATAGTTTGACAAGTAGTGAGAATGACACATAGGTGACGCTCTAATTGGTAAAACAAATGCACTGTAATTTAGGTTGCCTATTTATATGTTTACATTCCGATATTTAGATAAATCGATTGATTAGTTTATTTTTGACAGCTGATTGAAAAGGAAGCAACACGTCGTTTTGTTAAAATGGAAAAAGCAGAGTATCGTGCGGTGATTAAATACTTCGTAATTAAGGGTATGAAAGCTACCGAAATAAAAGATGAGTTACGGGAAACATTAGGTGAATCTGCTCCATCATTCGTTACAATAAGTAGATGGGTAAATGAATTTAAACGTGATAGAACAAGCTGTGATGATGAAGCGCGCTCTGGAGCACCCAAAATCGTGACTTCTAAGGAAATGATTATAAAAATCCATAATATTATTACGCAAGATCGACGACTCAAAGTGAAAGAGATAGCAGACATGGAAAAGAATTGGGCCTTTCTAAGCTTTCGGCAAGATGGGTGCCGCTATTGCTTACGACTGATCAAAAGTTCACTCGTTTGCGCATTTCCAATGAGTGTTTGGACCTTTATAAGAGGAATCCGGTTGATTTTTGTAGGCGAATTGTTACTTGCGATGAAATTTGGTTACACTACAGTACACCCGAAACTAAACAACAGTCGAAACAATGGTTAGAACGTGGTTCTGCATCTCCGAAGAAAGCGAAAACCACTTTATCGGCAATCAAGGTGATGGCATCAATTTTTTGGGATTCGAAGGGAATTTTGCTCATTAATTACCTTCAGAAAGGTGCTACAATAAACGGACAATATTATGCAGAACTTCTACAAAAATTAAATGTTGAGATTCACCCTAAACAACGCTCCCTCGCATACCAGCACAGTTGCGATGTCCAAAATCTTTGAGTTGCATTTCCAATTAGTACCGCATGCGCCTTATTCGCCGGATCTAGCCCCTTCCGACTTCCACCTTTTTCCAAAATTGAAAACGGCACTAGGTAGAAAGAAATTTTGGTCTAACGACGAGCTTATCATCTTCGTAAATGAGTATTTTGCAAGCCGTCCGGAATCGCATTTTAGTGGTGGTATAAGGGCATTGTAGCACCGTTGGAATAAAGGTATTGCTCTTTTAGGAGAATATATTGAAAAATAAAAATTATTTTGTATTTAAAAAATTCGTTTTTGTTTTCTGTTCTCACTACTTGTCAAACTACCCTCGTACTTGCACGTGTATATATTACCCTATCATCCAGGATGTGTTGAGCAACCGATCGAGTTGTATTATTGTATATTGACACTTTAAAGGGTTCAATTAATAACACGGTTTAGTTTGCTAACACATGTAAAACTTGATAATATACTTAATTAGTTTTCCTATGTTAGTATAGGGAAACTGATTGATGACAAAGATGGTGTTGAAATGTTTTAATTCCGTGTAAGAAATATAATCAGTAAATCTCATTTCATTTTGAGGTACCACATCTTGATGTAGTAAAATTTCATTTTAACTCTATTTCTACTCGATCTCAATGAAATATCTATTTTTTTCCAAACCACTCCTTGCGAATATCCAAAATATACATATTATATCTACCTAAAACTTATACGAAATCAAAACAAATTTGAATAAACAATCTTAGAGTATATATAGAAACTCTCGACTAGTGGATATACCACTTTAATGACGTACATATGCATAACATAGTAATATTTATTTAACTAGATCGAACTTGAAAACACGATTTTCGAATGTATAATAAAATTAATTCAATTGATCTACTCTAGATTGTACTTTTTATGCTACATATGTAGTTACAAAGAACACATTATATGGAATGTCATTGTTTCACAAAAATTTTAACTATGAGGACCACTATTGTTGCAAGAGTAGGACAAACCATATTTATAATACGATTTCCAAACAGTTGTTTGAAATATTTTTTTGGGAAACGCGATATTGAAAGATAAATAGTTGGACGGTCCACAGATTTTATGTATATTCAGCTAAAAATTCTGACAGAATCTAATTTATCTAAACAGGAAGGAGTTTTGACAAAACTCTCCACATCATAATAGACCGTCAGTCGGCTAGAAATAGTAAATTGAATCACTCATAGATTTATGGGATAAAGCGTAGAATGACAAGTGTGTTTGCTGGCATGTTATAGAAATAAGTCTTAAGACCGAATTCAGCAGAAGATCGAAAATTGATGATGTTGAAGCTTAAAGCCAAACTTCATGAAAGTAAAATTAGGGTTGTTTCTAAAATCGTCATATTATTCCATAGTTGTGTTTATCTAAAGAAATGAATGTTCCACAATTAACTGCTGCTATTAAGCATATCTTCAATGCCTTTAAAGTGTTCAGTAGTGGTGGAACGTACACCGAATTTTTGATAAACCCCGTCAAAAAGAAATCGCATACTATGAGGGTGGGTCCAAGTGCCAGTTCTAGAAAATTAAACTTTTACTACCTTGCTGTAATTGTACGATAGGAAAGGCCAATCCCGTAACGTCCTAAGATATGAGCTACCTGAAACTTTTTTACAAAATGAAACGGGCTGTTCAACATGAAACTGCACAAAACACGTTAACTTCAAGGGAATCTTTTTCTTCTTTCATGATACGCGACCTTTGTATTTCCCAAATTCGGACTTTGAGTCTATTTATAAAGACAAAGAAAATGTGCCTTCTTCACTGAGAACCAAGCGCCAAATTTTCGTCATCTTCTTCTGTTTCTAAAATGAAGTTGCAAATCTGAATGCGTTTTTACTTATTCTACTCTTCTGGCATTTAATCACTATGGTTGATATATAACCCCTTTCGACATTAACTTTCGTAATTCTGGATACGCATTTCGACAACTAAGTTGTCATCATCAGCAGATAATTGCAAAGTGTCGCACCTGGTAAATCACGGCGAAAAGTACCCGTACGAAAACAAACTCCGTACGCGATCTGTACCGTTGAGAACCAAGATGTACACTGGACAGTGTACATCTGCTGATGATGACAACTTAGTTGTCGAAATGCGTATACAAAATTACGAAAGTTAATGTGGAAATGGGGTTATATATCAACCTTAGTGATTAAGTTAATCAACCACAGGCTCCATCAAATTCAACTTCTTCTGGCATCTTTTCCAGAACCTTGAAATTCTTGTACTGCCTTATTTTAACATTTCCGCTGTGTATGGTCTTTTCCGGTAATCTTATTGTTTTTAAGTTTTTTTTAAACATTCATATACTTTGTCTTTTTTTGATATTTACACAATGATGTTTTGTTCCACATTGTCTTGTTTCTCCTCCAATTTTTGCTCACTGTTTCTTTGGTTTCATTTAATTATTCCTTGAAATATTGTACCAATCTATTTAATTTTTCTTCTGCATCTCTCTATAAAACTCTTCCTTTTTTTTAAATAATAAGATATCGGACCGACTTTTATTTTTCTTTATATTTTAATTTCCTTGCTCTTATATGGCTCTCCTATTTCTTGAATTCTTGTTCTGTATGCCTTTCTTACTTGTTCATAAAATTTCTTATTTTCTTCAATATGTTCCTTTAGCAGAGGAAAAAATACTACCAACAAGTATTTCAAGAATGCCAGGAATTATGAGAAAATTAAACATGGTGCCGATATCGCATCTTCCCTGACTATTTTAATGCCATCTGAAATAAGCATCCATCATGGAAAAAGTTTCTGTTGCGGTTATTTCTAGAAGAACACAAAGTTTCATTGTACGTCTTTCTTCTTTCATTTCATCTAGCAGGATTTCTTAAAGGCGCCATAAGTATTTCGCAAATTTCAAGCACTATCGAACCTGAATTCGTGCCAATTGTTATTTCGTAAAATGACGGAAGCTTACTTCGATAATATTTTCTGCATTTTAACTTTAGTAGCACAAGATCATAATAAATTTATTTCTACTCTTCTGCAAGTGGTTTCAACAGGATGGCGCTACACCTCACTTCTAACACGAATCAATTTATTGAGAGAAAAATTTCCTGGACGTGTAATCTCAATTTTAACAAAGGATTGGACGTCTGTGGAGCTGCAAGAGGAGGCAATTTGGCAGATATTAGTTTTCGCATATAAATGTCATAACTGATGTTTCAATTACCATTAAAAAGTTTTTGAAAGTGAATGCAAATTATGTGTTTTATTTATTCTTTAAAAAAATCGCGAAATTTGAAACAGCCTTTAGTTGCCGAAATTGTATCTAGAATAAAATATTGTGGTAAGGCATTTTTTTATCTTTTTAATTACTCACTTAACCATAGTCTCCAACATATATATCACACGTTAACACGGTGCAGTAATAAGTATTAGATTACTGAATATATTCTGTATAGATACACAGAAGATGCAAGAGAAATAACTACATTAATCGATACGTGAACTAAGGAACGGAAACGAGTATCAAAAGAAACAAGAGAAAGTAAATATTTTATATTAGAGATGTGATTGTTGATTATTTTTTTAAAATTTTTCATCTAATAAGTATTTTTTAATTAAAATTCGTTTATTTTCTCCTTACTAACGATTGCAAAGTTAATTTAAACATTTTCTATAAAAATAATCGATGTTTGAAACATCGCACTCTTACATTTCTGGCGTTTTCTTATTTTTGAGAAAATTTAAGAAATCTCGTTAAATAAGCAGTTACATCAGGAACTGTGGCACAATGTTCTATAAATAAACGGAATTACCGTAATCTATTCAAGTGACATTAAAATCTAGAAAGGTTTCACAATACAACTCTGGTCGTTTGTGTGGACCCTGACCAGTTTCAATTTAGCCAATGTCAAGACTGTTCAAGAGCCCCGATGTCCGTTAACACCAATTTAGCATACTGAATTGCTTCAGTTGTTTCGCACCAAGACGAATAAGATTGCTGTCTTTCGCACGCATATAGCACGCGTGTTTGCCCCCCTAATTTATTATTAGCCATCATTATTCATTTTTAAAGGATGAACAAACACCAACGGGGACATCATTTTGTTTAATCGGATCATTTTAGGCTGTAATTGAATGTTTACTTAATGTTATATATGTATGCATGTTTTTCAAAACGAAGTTATATTTACATAAAGCAAAATATTGAAAAATATTTCATTAAGGACTTTAACTATTTATTATTTCACGTGAGTATATTGTATTATATTTTCTGCTTTTATTTATTATATAAATTAATCACATTATTATATTTATTTGCTTTTGAATTGTATGTGCGTATCTAAAACATTATATAAGTTAAATCTAACAGTTCGTAGAATCTGTGTAATGTGATGGTTTGCAATGTTGGGTACGTGTATGCATTGATAAATGTGTATTGCTGATGCGGAACTGCCACAGTCAATTTTAGAGTAAACGCGACCGTTTATCGTCCTCAGACCGTTAAATTCGCAACTTCGCCCCGCTCATCGTATACATTCGCACCTGAAACACAGTTTCAGGGTGACGCTTCACTAGAAAACAACTTCTGAAAATAATAATTACGATGTCATCAAAACGTCGAGACGCCAATTCTTTCGAGAACTTCTGTTCAACATCGCGGAGAGCCCGAGAACCTAATATCACTCATATATGTATATATATATATAATAAAATAAAATAATTACGTGCTGTTTCTAAAATTTTTACCTTAGATAGGAATCAAACCTACGACCTTCCGTTTGCCGGGCGAACAACCTGCCACTGGATTACCAAGGATCGTAAGATCCATTTTTTTAATCACGTCGTAACTTGTTTATAGAAAAAGATGATTAAAACATACCTGGAGTAGGTATTATTAACGTTAATGCAATTATATATATATATATATATATATATATATATATATATATATATGTATAAGGTATATGCGAGGGTAGCCGTTTATATTTCAGGAACTGACAATACTGTTAGTGAAGTTTGTCATTTTTGACAATATATTTACCTTGACAGTTTTATTATCCGGTCGCTATTGCTATTGTTGACAGGAACTTGAAAATTGTTATGTCAGCGAGAAAATGGAATTAATTCGCGAACATTTTCGTGCAATTATTTTTTATAACTTTCGGCGTGGATTATCTCAACAAGAATGCATCGACGAGTTGAATTTTTTATATGGTGATGAAGCAACATCGAAAACTACAATATATCGTTGGTATAGTGAATTCGAACTTGTACGACGTTCTTTGGACGATGAATGTTGTTGTGTCGGAAAACATTAATTCAGTGTCTGAATTGATAATGCAAGACCGTCATGTGATATAGCGTGAGATTCAGGCATCTCTAGATACTAGTAACACCAGCGTGGATGAGATCCTGCATGAACGTTTAGCCGTTAAGAAGCTATATTTACGTTATGTACCACATAATTTGACGACCGCTCAAAAAAGGACTCGCGTCGATTGGTGCCAAGAAATGCACAAAAATACAATGGCGTTGCTTCAAACGACATTTATAAAGTCGTCACAGGTGATGAATCTGGGATCTATATGTATGAGCCCAATAGTAAAAAGCAGTCGACTGTATGGGTATTCCAAGATGAGCCAAAACCAACAAAAGTTGTTCACGCTCGAAGTACATCAAAACAAATGGTCGCCTGTTTTTTCGGAAAAATCGGTCACCGTACCCTTAGAGAGTTGTAGAACTGTCACTTCCGAATGGTACACAACTATTTGTTTGCCAGAAGTTTTTGAAGAAATAACGAAAACAAACCGCAAACGACAGATAATTTCCCACCATGACAATGCGGACTCTCACAGATCGTTTCAAACAATTGAATATTTGACCGGGCAAAACATTGAATTGATGAGCCATCCACCGTACAGCCCTGATATAGCACCTTGGGATTTCTTTTTGTTCCCACACGTGAAGAATAAACTTCGTGGTCATCGGTTTTCTGCGTCGGAAGAGGCAGTTGAGACATTCAAAACACATATTTTGGAGATACCGCCTTCACAGTGGCAGCAATGCTTTTAGGATTGGTTTAAACGAATGCAAAAGTGCATTGATTTTCAAGGAGAATATTTTGAAAAGCAATAAAACTATTTTCCATAATAAAAATTTTTTTTTGTTTGCTATTCCCGAAATATAAACGGCTACCCAGGTACATATGTGCTTTTTTCGATGTCAACTGATTAAAAATTGTTTTCTATGTTAATTATATCGTGTTAATCAATCTTAGAAGAATCCAATCTTACGATGCTTAGTAGTCCAGAGTAGCAACGTTCCGTCAAACGAAAGGCCATAGGTTCGATTCCTACTTAAGGCGGAAATTTTTGTGAAAAAATTTCTATAATTAATTAATACTATATATATATATATATATATATACATAGTGGTAGTTCATGTTTCAATTTAACAAAAACAAGAACCGTTGCGATATATTATTGTTTATATACATATATTTCATTTAATACTGAAGCAAAGCTAAGGTGTCAAAAGAATATGTAAGCCTTTTTTTGAATGTAAATATTATATTTTATTTTAATAAATATGCATGTTACATGTTTACAAGACTTTTCTTTAAAAATCCAAACGTATATTTAAAAACGAATAATATTAAATTCTATTCTTTATAAATAAAAGGCTTCGAATAAACTTCTGATCCTATCCAATCCAAGTTATTTAAACCAGATAACTGCAAATATCATATATTATTTACCAAAATCTATATTTCGTAATATTAACTAAGTATACTCTCTGTATTGTGAGTCAAAACAAACATTCACAATTTTTTATTTTCTCGCTACAATGGACTCCTATTTTTATTTTTCCATGTGATTCTTTTTAAATAATTAGTGTCAATTTGATTGGTTAGTAAATTCTAATAATATTTCGAAGCACAATGTTTTCAATTCTCTTTTCGAATTTCAGACCCATTTTATCATTTACTAAATAATTATACACGTACAATTCCTTTGTCCAATAAATGTATTTCCATTATTTCGTGAAGGATTTGTTTAAAATAACTTCACTTTACGTGTATACACATAAAGTGTGATTGATGTTACAAAATATTTAACTTCAAGTGTTTATGTTCGTAAGAGTTCCTAAAATTTCCTTTGTGTATATACATAACATACGAGCTATCCTAGTATTTATTCTGCTGTCAATATTGTATTTACATTAAAGACAGTAAAAAAATTTCACTTTACTACGTTACATATGTGCATAATTGAAGGCTGTGGCTAACTTCGTTATAGTTGATCAAAGTAACCCTTTTAATACATATTCTGATAACTTAGTTGACATTTTTCAATTTATCTAAATCTCCAATACATTTCATTGAACAACATGTGATTGTAAATTTCAATGGAGACTGAGTTTTATCAAATTGATCAATTAATGTTAATATAATCCCTTTCCACAACAATTTTCGTATTCTCTGTACCTATTTCGACAACTAAGTTGTCATTATCAGCAGATAATTAATTAGCGTCGCACCTGGAACCACGGCAAAACCCGCACAGAAACAAAGACTGTACCAAATTTACACTGTCGAAAGAGGTTATATTAACCTTAATTGATAAAGATACGTTTGGGGTGACGAAGAGTGAATAACAAAATAGGTAGAATATTTTTATTGTTTGATTTATTTGGCTTGCACTTGATTCTAGAACTATAGTATTTGTCTAGAAATAGATTTATATTTTTGATAATGTACACTTCTCTTACGCTACGTATAATAATATGGTAAAAACTTGACTTGTACAATGCACAATGTTTTTATTTCAAATGCAAGTCGAGAATTAGGGTGTTAAAAGGAATCATTCTTTTATTAATAACACCCTATCTACTAGATATATTTCACAGATTCACTTTGTCGGTCAATACATTTTTGTATTGGACGAAAGAGGGAGACAATGATTATTCATTATTTTTCTGTATCGAAATGATATGATGAACGCTATGAAGGAATCGTTCATTAATAACACAAATCTGCCTGACGATCAGTGAATCTGTGAAACATATGTAGTAAATAGGGTATTATTAATAATAGAATGATTCCTTTTAACATTCTTTAATTGACAAAAAGCCGTGCCGCAAGCGTCTGTCTATTACACGCTGGAAACTTAGTTACCGATATGTGAGATAGACGCGTTCTTGCTTTGTCGGTCAATACGTTTTTGTATTGGACGAAAGAGGGAGACAATGATTATTCATGAGAATTGGGGGTTTCCTGAACTTCTAAATAGTTCTGAACATGTTTTGCACCGTGCAGTTTGTTTGGATTCTTTCATAAACAATTGCCAAATTTTATTTTTTATGAGAGGTATTTTCTTATCTATGCAAATTACTATAAAATTTTCGTATGCATTGCATCAAATAACACGTTTTAACAAATAAGTAATATACATCTAGGGTCTGAGATAGTTCCACATAACTGATGGCTAGAACTATCAATTTTTATCGCCACGACAAGATAGGACCTGATGTAGTAAGTGCGTAAGTACGTATGTACAAACAAACGTATAAACTGAGTATAGCGATCGACAGTAGATAAGTTACCCTCAATATTCGTTATGTATTATACTTATTACGAACCTGGTGATCAGACAACTGTGACCGCTCTACTGATGATGTATCACCAAAGGAAAAATGTACAGTCTATACATGTATGTAAAACAGTGACCAAACTCAAACTAAACAAACTAAATTATACTCAAATAAATTAAAAAAGCATGCAAATTAAAAGCATAAACATTAACAAAATCTATTCAATATAAGCTGAGGTATTGTTGAACGGTACGGATCGTGTGCGGAATTTGTTTCGTACGGGTATTTTTGCCGTAGTTTTCCAGGTGCGGCACTGTTTAATTATCTGCTGATGATGACAACTTAGTTTTCAAAATATGTATATAGAATACGAAAATTAATGTGGTAAGGGGTTATATATTAACCTTCAATGATTAAGTTAATCAACCACAGGCTCCATCAAAATTACCTTCATAATGTATAGACAAAGTCTCTTGCAAGATATCCATCAAAAAGTTATTTTCATCTCTTTTAAACAAGATCGAACTTTAGTGCCTTCGTCAAAGATAGCGTATATTCGATTCAAATCCAGATTATCTTCTTGCACAATACGGTTTTTTTAGTTTTTCCCCATCGCCTTCCTATACTATTCCCCTTTAACGTTTTAGTTTCTCTATGGATTCTTCCAATTCTTCGTTGATAGAGAGACCTCTTGCTTTTTACTTCAATAAATATTACGTGCAATAAATATATTTTTTATTATGGTCTATTTCCGTTTCATTAAAAAAAAATTAAGCACAATATTTCATTCATTGAGTAGTGCAGTCTGTTTCTTAAGAGGATCACGTAGCTGCAGAAACGGTTTACGATTAATTTCGGCGAAAATAGATCTAAATGTGGTGCATGTATGTATGTATGTCCATGCACTCATTTCCTAAAAATACATATACGCACCATTGCCCACAGCACTTTGCAATAAAAACATTACGATTATTATAACATTGTAAATGTAACAATGTGGCGTCAGAATATAGCACCTATGCATTATGTTTATATTTAGTTTGAATTTGCTTTAAAATATTTTTAAGTGCTTATCGTCATTTTGTATTCGACTTTTATTTTAAAACGATTCGCCTTTATAAATCGACGATTTTAGTACGTGCGAAGGTCGTTATATACATCCGAATATCGTAAAAGTATGTGAAAATTTAGCTTTATAGGAAAATGGACCGTCATATTTTTCTTTTATGTTGAACTTAATTAAAAGGGTAACACCTCTCTCGAAAGGTAATTAATTATTATTAAAAGTGAAGGTAATACAACTATTTCAATATAAGTAGCAGTAGTGTTAATAAAATTCTTACATATTTATACGGGAGGACGTTACACACTGTGATTGTTTGTAATATATTAGAAAATATGTTTAGATGAATATTTTATTAAGATATTTAAGTATTAATTTAATATAAAAAAACTTTATGAACTGCGAAAAAAACCACTAATACCAATGGTAACAACAAACTGCAGAGTCACTACTTCTTAGATAATATTTGCGAAAAAACTAATGCACACCCACTGGATCAGAAACTTGAGGCTCGTCAAGAGTTTCAGAGCTCTAATTGTACAAATTATTTGTGCAAAGAGTCTCTATTTCTAACTTTACAGCCTGTAGGCTTATATACGCATAGGTACCTATCACGACATAGATGCGTATAGTCTAGTATCTTAGAACTCTCTAACAGAATGTGCAAGTCACTAGCAGAACGTGCAGAATTGTATAATTCTGTTTCTACTTCTTATTGTCCAAACAATAGTTGTACCCTGTGCCTCAATGTTTGACAATCACGCACTATACCAGGTGTACCGGAAAGTCCTTACCGGTTTTTCTAATAGATGTCGCTAGGCTTAAGTACGCAATGTTATTATTTGACACATATGTCATTTTATTCTACTGACATCAAGTTTCAAATCCATACATGTTATATTTTGTGAAAGTAACACTGTCCTAAATTTATACCTCTTTAAAAATGTTTCGCGCCTGAAAAAGGGAATTTGTTGGTAGAAACTTACGGTGAGCATGCTCCAACAATAAAAACATGTGAGGCGTGGTTTCGACAAATCAAAAGTGGTGATTTCGATGTGCAAGACAAAGGACGTTCTGGTAGACCGAAAAAGTTTGAAGATGCGAAACTTCAGGAGTTACTGGATGAAGACCCAACTTAAACTCAAAAACTATTACCTGAAGCGTTAAACGTGACCCAAGAAACGTTTAGCAACCGATTACGAGCAATGGAAAAAACCCAAAAGATGGGAAAATGGGTGCCACATCAACTGAATGACAGGCAAATGGAAAATCGAAAAATCGTCTGTGAAATGCTTCTTCAAAGGTATGATCGGAAGTCATTTCTGCATCAAATAGTGACGGGTGTTGAAAAATGAATTTATTTCGAAAATCCTAAGCGCGCAAAATCATGGTTATCACCTGACGAAGCCGGCCCATCAACTTTAAGGCCAAGTTGCTTTTGGTGAACTTTGTTTGGTGGGATTAGAGTGGCGTGGAGTTTTACAAACTGTTGAAACCTAGTTAAACAGTTAATATTAATCGCTACCGACAACAAATTGTTAACTTGAACTATGCATTGGTAGAAAAACGTCCAGAATGGGCCCAAAGACACGGTAAAGTGATTTTACAGCACAATAACGCGTTGTCTCATAAAGAAAAATCGGTCAAGGAAGCGCTGAAATTTGATAGATTCAGTATCCGTGACCCGTCAGTAGATATAACCTGTGATCAAGAAATTAATAACAATAACTAACGCGTAATATTAGAAAACATTTTTAAGATGTTTGCGGTATAATTTTATACAATAGCCTATTTCTATTCTCAAACAGTAAAATGTTGATGTGTCTTGGCCCATTGTAAACGCTCTTTCTTAATTGTTTTGAATAAATGGGATTTTTTCGCAGATCGGCAATTTTTTAATTCAGCAGCGAATCGAGTTCGCGAGGTCGGCTGTGATACCTTTATATTAAAAGATCGTGGAAGATGTAACTCTGATGGAAAGTAATTTTGATGGAGCCTATAGTTGATTAACTTAATTACTTAAGGTTGATATATAATCCCTTTCCACATTAATTTTCTTATTCTGTATTCGTATTTCGACAACTAAGTTGTCATCGCCAGCAGATAATTAAACAGTGTCACATCTGGAAAACTACAGCAAAAACTCGCACGAAACAAATTCCGTACACGATCTGTACCGTCGAAAGCCAAAACGCGCACAGCGTGCGTTCTTAAATCTCTGATGGAAGCTTGTTTATTTTGAAAAGCAATGTTAATAATTTTTTTTCTGTCCTCCTTTTCGGTGGTTTTGCGTCATATGTGGCAATGTCGCCGACAGCTTGATGCAGAGAGCAAATTTTCCTTGATAAGTGTTGCCACCGCTCGGCGTGAAGCTTTTCCTTTTCTAGGTATTTGAACAGCAGTTTTAAGAATACAAACCAATCCCTAATAAAGTCTCTATTCTAATTTTTTCACTGTTTATACCCGCATCACTAATCTAACTATAAGACACTAAACTAAACACGGCAAATACGTTATCACAAATACTCTTCGTGTGTTCTAACAAACCTGGATAAATTTTGTTTGTAAAAACGCATTATACCACACCTTCACCTTCTTTGAATTTAGCGAGCATATGTAAGGATTATGAGTCAGGTAAGGGATTAGTGACCTCGAAATTTAATGCTACGAATGAAATAAATAAATATGTGTATATTGTAGATTAAGGGCATGCGTATTGTATTTAAGAAATGTATATTTATCTTTCAGCGAGAGTACTATTATATGTATATTTTTAAAATATATTATATATATATATATATATATATATATATATATATACGTTATTTACCATGTAACAGGCGAAAGCTTTTACATTACAAATTGTTTGCTTGTGTTTACATTTCTTGTTCAACGTTTTATCATACTTGAAAATAATTCGGCAAACATTACTTCAATTACTTTCATTCTCAAACATTTGTCTTTATTTAAATAGTATTTGTATAATTTTAAATAGATCGTCATTGATAAAACCGAACCAACATCTATCTCTCTCATTACTATAATTATCGTTCAATTTTATTGCCAAAAATTTGACGCTATTTATAGCGCGCGAGGCGAATTATAGAATTTTGGCGCGCATGTAAATTTTCCACCGATTATATTATACATAAATCACATTCTCTAAATACCATTTACTCTATACGAATATATATATATATATATACAATATATATATATATATATATATATATATATATACACATATATGTATACATATATATACATGTACATATACATATATATATATATATATATATATATATATATATATATATGTATATATACAGATACAACAAAATTGTCGATTAGCAAACAATATCGATTTACAACACATGTATTTTATCCAAAATTTACGATAGATGTAATATCAAATGCAGGAATTAGTGAACTGTCACCAAAATGAGTTTCGAAATATGAAATATTTTAATTAACATACGTATGTATACAATCACACCGATAATGGTCTAATTAATCCGACATCCTAATAGTTTATCAGGTTCGCCAATCACGTACGTCATCGAAGGGATACTGATTTAATACAGATATGTATACATACATGTACATATACCAAGTGTACCGGAAAGTCATTTCGTAATGTTGTATGACATGATGAAGGTGCTGGTGCCGATAAAATTCCCGCACATGAATTTGTTAAACATTTTAGAGAGCTGGTTGAAAGTGAGCGTTTTATTCCTCAGCAGGTTTTCAATTGTGATGAAACTGGTCTGTTTTGGAAGAAAATGCCAAACAGGACCTATATCACACAAGAAGAGAAATCATTGCCCGGGCACAAGCCAGCAATGTTAGTGGGAATTGCAAAATGAAGCCTTGTCTGATCTACCATTCTGAGAACTCGAAGGCATTTAAAGAACACAAAGTCCAGAAGTGTCAGCTGCCTAGTATGTGGAAATCAAATAGCAAAGCTTGGCTAACAATTGAAGTTGAATTTGATGGAGCCTGTGGTTGATTGACTTGATCAATAAGGTTGATATATAACCCCTTTCCACAATTAACTATTTGTAAATTCTGTATACGCATTTCGACAACTTGGTTGTCGAAATGCGTATACAGAATTTACAAATAGTTAATTGTGGAAAGGGGTTATATATCAACCTTATTGATCAACTTGGCTAACAAGGCAATATTTCACTGAATGGTTTAATGTTGTGTTTGAACCAAGCGTAAAAAGTTATTTACAAGAGAACGATCTACCTTTGAAAGCTCTTTTCCTAATGGACAATGTGCTCGCTCATCCACCAAGCTTGAAGAATTATATCTTGCTTGAGTTCGATTTCATTACTATAAAGTTTTTTCCACCTAATACGACCACTTTTATTTAGCCCATGGATTAATTTCGAGAAACTTTATACTAAAGTCTTATACCAGAGATGCTTTCAAGTAACCTCCGAGACAGAATTAACTATGAGAGAGTTTTGGAAAAATCGTATATTCCATATCGCTCACTGACAAAGCTTGGCAGGAAGTTTTCCACAGAACATTGAACTCGCTTGGAGAAATTTGTAGCCACATGCAGTAACCGAAACAGATGTTGAAGGTGTCTATAGTGGAGGATATTGTTTATCTTGCCAGATCCATAAGGGTGATTTGACGATGATGTGGTAGAAAGTGGAAGAACATAATCAAAAACTGACCACTGAAGAGTTACACGAACTGGAGAACGATGAGCATCAAACTAGAATGAATGGACTCTCTTCTGACCCAGAGGAGGAAGAGAGAGAAGACGCTCCTTCTTCATTAATCAAAGAAATCCTTGCGAAATTGATGGACGTGAAAATTTTTGCAGAAAAATTTCACCCTGAAAAAGTTCCAACATATCGCAATAGCATCACTTGACAGACAGAAGTAAAGTTCTTTGGACAGATTTTTAATAAAATCTGCTGATCCTAGTGATGGAAAAGTAGATGGAAAAGTAAAACCTTCCAGAATGGGACTCTTTTTCCATTGAATAAAAAATTTTTATTTTTGTTTTTGTATTTTGATATTAAAGAGAGTTTGATTTAATGATTAAATATCCGATAACATATATATATTATATATATATATATATATATATATATATATATATATATATATATATATACGATAAGATAATTTAAAGTCTATAAAAAATTATTTTTTATTAATGTGCTCAAATGTGTTTAAATTATTAAAAAATCCAATTAATATACCATATCAAGAGGAGTTTTTTTACATGAGAACGGATTAATCATTTTTTCATTACTTCTTATGGGAAAGGTTAGTTTAGTATACGTACATCCTTTTCAGGTTCCACTATATATCTAATATCTTAGAAGTAATTTGCGTTCAATCGACTTTATTTTATCTTGCGTCGTCTGTGTATTATTGTGTATGATGAAATTAGTAAATGAATGAATTCATCGTTTCTGTTTGAACGTGATTTATTGCTAAATACAACGCTACAGTTTTATTTAGAACTTCTGGCGATTCTCCAGTTATCGGCATTTTGTATTCATTGAATGCATTTTCATTGTCTAAGTGGAAGCCAATAAATAATTTTTCAGATCCCTTTAAATCTGTCACTATGTCCTATTTTATGAAATATAACTGTAAAGAGATTTCAAATCTGTTAATGCGGGACAATATATCAATTACTTTCTTTGCAGGTGGGTTAAAATATTTGTAATTCGACAAAAAAGAACTATTCTCTTTTATTCTGTATTACAGTCGTTGACTATTGAATTAGGACCACTCCGAGACTATAGTATCTGTAAATAATTCGAATTGTATGGCGAATATATTTATAATTTATTTGTAAATATTTACTGTCTTCGTTTTTGATTTAGGGTACCGTAATCTGTGGTAATGATATTTTAATTTTGGAACTACCGGCTCCTCGAGGGTTCTGCTGCATTGCTTCGTAGAAGTATCTGAATTTAGTTTATCTCAAACTTTGTTCAAGTAATAACTAAGACTGCAGAAACGAGTGGTTTCGTAGTAGCGTACGGCTCAGTTACTATCAATATTAAAAATAATAAATGTAATTACTTACTATTTTAGTTTTTTTTTGTGATGTTGATGTAGAGTGACGCAAAATTCGCTGTAGTATTATATCATCAACACGCCTTCCATTGCTGACTCGGTCATACTTCTACAGAGAGGTGAAAATATGTTGGTGTATATGGAAAAGGAGTGTTTGCGTCTAATGATGTGATGTTCGCGAATTTAAAAAATACATTCGCATCATATTCGCACTCTTGCTTTTCAGTTAAACTCTTGTCTATACGTAATACAGTTTGAACATCGGGATTCGTATTTATAACCGCACACAATTTATCGGTAGTTACTCTTCCTAAACTATCTGTTAGATTTCCTAGCGAGGCTTTGCGGTAATATATTATATTCAATGCTTCATATAATGACAGTTTCATGTTTTCTAATTTAGAAATAGTATCTAAAAGAATTGAATAATTTTCGGGAATTTGCTCTATTTGAGTATAAATTTCGGTGTCTGAAACCAACCGCTGATTTACTGAAATTGCTCGAGAATCTTGCGGATTTAAATTTAAAGTACAAAATTGCTCATATTATAAAACAGCTTTAAGCTACGTTTCCAATCTCGTCAATACCAGCTGTGGGGGCTGAGAAATGTTCGTACAAGCCTGTTTAAACTCACGAATGTGTTTTGGAGATTTAATAAACACTTTTTGGTAGACATTATAAATTGGTCTACTTTTGGATAATTGTTTCTAATAAATTCAGCTATAACATGGCATGCATGCATGGAGCAACCAGGTTACATGAAGCAATTGAGTATAAGATTGTTTTAGTAACTTTCCGGCTTTAACCATATTCGAATACTGTTACTATTCTTTCTTGTATCCGTTGTTTCATCTACCGTCAGTCATATTTTTTGATTTTTTAACTCTGCTTTTATTTGATCCGCAATCGCGTTTTTCACCCGAGGAAAGTTACACTGTAATTGAGACCTCTTGTTGGCCATCTCTATTCCGGAACGCAGTTTCCCCAAAAGTTTAGAAATTCTTCATTGTCTACAATATTTTGTGGAATGTTGTACACAACATAAAAATAAAGTCGTATAGAAATTTATAATTTCGAGATATGTCATCGCCGTCCACTAGTGCGCATCCGTTTCTGTAGGCTTGCTGATAATTCGGGCAATTGTCTGAGTGACTTATCCAAAGTCGATCGGTATGCTCATTTATATATTTTTTGGTACATAGGTGCTTACGTACTTAATACATCGAATACTATCCTGTGGTACCTATAATACTAACTACAAGCAGTGATACTCAAATTAACTTTATTGTGTGTAGTTTTAAATATATTTTAGAGTTGTGCTTTTGTTTCGCAATTAAAAGTTTTATGTTCTAAACTAATAATTTTCTTTGTGGTTCTAATTCAAAGGCCAATGACTGTATATTCCCTTGGCATTTGCATGTATAGTATTCTGAGATTTTCCAATGCTCTTACTATAGACGGTATACTCACTTTTCTAGTTAACTTAGCCATATTCTACTGTTTTTAGTTCATCGTTTAACGCAATTTGTTTGAAACCAAGAAGTAAATGGAACGAAAATCATAAACTTCGATGTGGGAAATTATATAAATTGATCAAAATGTATTAGTTATATGTATTTTGAATTATGGCGATTGCAACAATTAAATGTTTCGAAAATTACTTCATCACGAACATCAATTGAGTCATTCAGAAAGTAACTTCCTCTTTCCATCATGGAAATGAACAACAATTCTCTTATAGTAATTGAAAAGCAATACTTCGTTCTTTCGTTTGGACATTCATATGTTTGAATGAGAGAAGGAAGTATTGTTTCTTCATCATTTTACTGATCGAAAAGGTAAGACGAACTCGCAAAAAATCTTAACTTACTTACTTAAGCCTATAGACTCTTATACCTTTCGGTGTCGAGTCATGCTGGAGTCGAGTCCTCCGCTTCTCCTCTCCATATCTCCAATCATTCGTTAATAATATCAGAGTTTACTCTGGGACAATACTTCTTTTCGTAATCATCCATCGCATATTTTGTTTGTCTAGCAACGTATTTATCTGAATCGTCTCGAACATTGCAAAAGCTTTATATTTTCTTTGACGTAAGTGTTTGTATATCTCGCTCGTATACTGAAGAACTTTATTTTCATCTTAAGTTTCTGCGCCCCAAGCTCATCGCGTCTCCAGTATATTTCGGATTTAAAATTGAAATTAAATCCCTGTTCACTTGTTTTATAAACTTCACAATGACAGTGATTTATTAGCTTTTCATGTGTCTCGTCTGAAAACTTTCACAGCTTGATATATGTAACTAGTATTTAAGTAAACAGAACACGTACATAACTTATTCAATTAAGGTGAAGTCGATTATTAACTTACGTTCTTGACGGTCGAAATAGTTTAATGAAAACAATTCTGAGAACAGCAATCTCTTTAATGAAATTCTCCAAAAGGATGGTACAATTTGTATGGATGTTTCGAAGTTTGATTTATTTGATTATCAATAAATGTTATTAACAATACTATCTTAACATCTAAAGTTAACATTCATTTTCATAAATTAAAGGCAATTTAAACATTTATATTAAACATTAAAAGACTGTCAATTTTAGATATTAATTTAAGACTTCATTCACCTGTTTTGGACAATGTATGTTGACAATGAAAAATTCAAACTTGGAAGCATCAGTACAAAAGTGAGTTAAGGCGACTGCTGTTTGGTTTGGTTTGTGTTCGTTCAACTATTTTGACCTTCAAAAACATTAATGCTTTATATACGTAGGTTGTGTTAAAAGTTTTACGATTCAACTACTTCCCGTAAGGTGGCGCTGTCGGAAATATTTTGTCGTATTTTCTAAGATTTTTTTATTCCTAATAGCATTTACAGATTGCTAGCATATGCCGTTGTCTCTTTTTAGTAATTTTTTAAAAAAGCGAGTTTTGCGAAAAATGGAATTAACGCGTGAAAATTTATGAGTCTTGATTATCTACGATTTTAAAGACGGTCTCGCTCGACAAGAGTATCGCTAAAAAAAATCAAGCGATTGTGTGGCGATGAAGCACCATCCTTGTCGTCTCTTGACGGTGGTGCGAGTTGTGCGGATGTATTTCGCTCAAAGACGAGTATCGCGAGGAACGGCCTGCATTGCAGTCTGTGCAGATCCGTACACAACATGACAGACGGACAACCACTGCACATACAGAGATATTCGGGAATCATTAGATATAATAGTAATAATAATAAGTTTCATTTCTAAAGTGCATACAATACATATCAGTACATATAAAAATAGCAATCAATACATATTACGTACACACTCATATGCCAGAAACACGTCTCAAAAAGAAAAAAAGATGTTTTAAATTTTGACGTAAAAAGTCATTTATACAATAACAATATATTGTAAGCAGGTACCGTTTATTGTTGCTTTTACTGAGAACCAAGATGTACACTGGTGTACTCAATGTACATCTTCTTCTCAGCGGTATAGATCGCGTACTGAGTTTGTTTTCGTACAGGTATTTTTCGCCGTGGTTTACCAGGTGCGACACTTGTCGAAATGCGTATACAGAATTACAAAAGTTAATGTGGAAAGGGGTTATATATCAACCTTAGTGATTAAGTTAATCAATCACAGGCTCCATCAAATTTAACAGAAAGTGGTAACTTGTGTAATTTACATCAAATAAAATACGTTCCTTTTTGTAACATAGATTTTGTATGCGAAGCAGGTAATAAATAATTGTCAGTTCGTGTATCATATTTATGAATTACATTGCCACTCGAAAAAGCGTTTTTGTTCCTAAAAACGAAGCATAGGAGATCTAATATATAAATGTCATAAATAGTTAGTATCGAGGGTTTCCTGCAGGAAAGTTACACTGTAATTGACCTTTTGTTGGCAATCTCCTTTCTGGAACGTATTTCCCCCAAAAGTTTCGAAATTCTTCATTGCCTACAATATTTTGTGGAATGTTGCACACACTTAACATAAATATAAAGTCATATAGAAATTTATAATAGGGTACATCACGTTGTGCATTTAACCGGTGTCGTTTGCTATTAACATGTCTTTTACACACAGAAATACAATACGGTAGAATGTTGATATTGCAAACAATACATTTAATAATAGTGCAAATGTATTCTAATGTCGAAAATCGGTTAGGAAATCTATTGACACTCGTCGAACATAACAAAAAAAGCCATCGATTCGCCACCATTAATCTAATCCGGCATTCATACACGTACCATACGTACATATATCAACCTCGACTTCGGGATATCCAACCAGTTTCGAAATATGTCATCGCTGCCAATGAGTGCGTACGCGTTTCTGCAGGCTTAATATGTATTGTAGGTTAACAGTTTATGTATTTAACAAATATGTATATTTAGCCCTCCGAGAAAGTATAATAATATGTATTTAAAATATATTATTCATCATCATTGAGACCCGGGTTAATTTAATTACCAAATACCATATATATACTAAAACGAACGAAAGAATAGGGACTTAATTTAAATCCGAGATATACGAAACTTATTGAAGTCGTGATGACTTAAAATTCCGAAATTTAAGATGAAAACAAGTCTTAAGTACAAAAGCACGATGTACAAACGCCTACCTCAAAGAAAATGCTTCCTAAGAAATTTGATTAATAATCAAATACCAAGATCTACAAAACAACTGAAATCCATTAAAGTATTTTGTATTGAATAGCAACGCTGAATGTCTGTAACTAATATGTAATAATTTCCTCTTAAATATACAAATTATTTCTCCTTAGTATTCAACAAAATACGTCAGTTCACTTTAATGTTAAACAAAGTCGGGAAATTATTATCCTGCAATGATGTACATATGGTACGTTAAGTGAATCTTTAAAATGCTCTAATGCAACTGAAGCAATTTGCGGACAGTTGTAGGTGTCACAACAAGTCGTTTCCTTATACATGCGTCTATCTTGATTTGTCGTACTCATAAATAATTATACTTAAAAGTTTACATTTTACTTTATAAGTACTTTACCAATTGAGAATATTGTATCAATGTATAATTTTAAATTTACCTTGAAAACACTTTTATTATAATGCAATGAAGTTAATATATGCACTTACGATTATAATTTAAGGGCTTTTTCAATTCCTTTTTTTATTTTTATATTGAATATTGGACACTATTTAGTTTTAAGTTTAGTTCTTTTATTTACTTGTTTGTAATTTCTGTCATTTTTATCATTTTATCATTTATTTTTACATAAATTCTTGTTTCATGTGGCATTATTCTTTATCTATTTTGTATTATTTCTTCTTCATTTCATCGATGTTATTTTATACAACTTCTACTATCTGTTCCTGTTCTTGTATTCTTCAATATCAATTAGTTCTCCCTTGATTTTCTCACTCTATCTTCTGTTTATTTTGTTCTTATTTTTTCTCTAATTTGAAAATAAGTTTGCTAATTTCTTATCCTGTGCTTCTCTATCTTGTATTCTTGTTTTTTAATAAACTTTATTAAATTATTCTATTGTTCTTGCTCTTCTTTCTTATAAATAAATTTTCAAATTTTCTGTCACCTTCCTAATCTCTTTGTTGTTTTATTTTGTTCAATTTTTTCATGATCTTATTGATCATGTAAAACGATTTGGTTTCATATCAAAGCTGGGTATTTGGATTCCAAAGACATTCGGTTCGTGTCATTATTGACAACAATGTTGACGAAGAATTGATGCTCCCTATTTGGTGGGATTTCAAAGAAGGTTTTTTCTAGCTTATACCAGATAGTTGGATGAAGTGAATGATTCCATAAAACAAATGTGGCCAGAATTAATTAACAGAAAAAGTGCAGTTTTTCAAATTAAATTTCTTGCAAGTGTATTCAGAAGTTTTATGAGCACGAACAATAACAAAATAAACATAAGATAATGTGAGAAAATCAAGGGAGATATTAAAGAATACAAGAACAGGAACAGAGAGTAGTTGTATAAAATAACATCGATGAAATAAAGCAAGAAGTTAATAAATTAGAAGAGAAAAAACCTCAAAATGAATTGGACCAAATTGGTCAATATATAATTGAATACAATAGTTACATATATACCATATAGAATTGTTGTTCATGTCCATGAGAAGAAACGAAATGACTTTCCATGTAATCCAATGTACGAGGCGTTTTTTTAAGTAAGACCCGTTTGAAAATAAAACCAAAGGAAAGAAAATTTTCAAAACCCAAATTTATTTTCATATTCTACATACATTTATCTATTTTTCAACATAGTTGCCAAGTTTATTTAAACACTTATCAAACATTACCTTGAATATCCTCTGCATAGAAGAGGTCGCGGCCGTTTTCACGTCTTTGTCATCGTTGTAGTGGTTGCTGCCAAGATGATGTTGGAGATAGTGGAAAAGATGAAAAATTTTCGACGCAAGATCGCGGCTGAAGGGGAGGTCGTCAAAAACTTTCCAGCCAAAAGCGCTCGGGTCTGAGCTCTTGCATTGCTATGAGTAGCAAAATTCCCTCTGTCGGCATGCCGCGTCTTCTGTTTTGAATCGTTCTGCGTAGCTTTCTCAGAGTTTGGCCGTAGGCTACCGCATTTATGGTGGTTTCGGGTTTCACGAAATTGACCAACAAAGCACTATGCCTATCTCAAAACACGGAAGCCATGATCTTTCGCTGGGATAGAATCTGTTTAGACTCGACCCTTACAGGAGAGTGTGTACGTCTTCAATCCATGCTCTGTTGCTTCAATTCGGGTGTGATGTGTGAAATCCACGTTTCGTCTCCCTTTACGATATAATTCAACATGCGTCACCTTCTTCGTTATAACGAGGCAAAACATTCAGCGAAGACTCAAATCTGTTGCTTTCGTTAGGAGTTCAGGGATCCAACGGGAGCACAGTTTCTTAAACTTTAACTTTTCAAAAACAATCTCTTCCAGCACTGGCCTCGACACTTCAGAAAAGTTTCTTTTTTATAAAAAATAGAGATACAAAGTTATATACACAAATATATACAGAAAACTTAAAAAAAAGAATTTTGTGTCTCTCTTTTATATAAAATTCATGTCAATTTTATACAGTATATTTTCTATTTGCTGTAAATAAAATTATATATTAGACCAATCAAGGAAGATTATGTCGTTCCACAACTTCCATTTCGTTTCTGATTGACCGTGGAGGGGAAATAAACACATACAAATTCAATTATTTTTCGTTTGTCCTGTTGAACGTGCCGCAATAAGCTAAATTAACTTCATAACCATTATGCAATTATAGTAATCTTTGGTTTGCCTATAATTTAGCCAATTGCCCTTGATCGTACGCACATAATAATATTTGTTTTTGCGTCTGCAAAAACTCGTTCTATTATTACTCTATGTGGGTTTCTTCAAGTTTCAATTGAAAACTTGGCAGAACGTATGAACAATTTATAGGCCACGTGCTAGTGGATTATTGTTATTATAACTTTATGTACTCTCGAAAATATAAAATTTATAATAGCGCTCAAAAGAAATGAATATTAACTCAATTGACCCTAATAAGTTCTTCGAAGGTTTACGAACACGAATTTTAAAGAAACCACATGCTACACATATTTTAAGTAATGATCTAAATCTGTTTGAAACAATGCAGGAGGAATACTAAACATCATGCTAACAATAATAATATTTATTCATCAAAAAACCCTTAAGTATTGAACATATAAAGTTACACATATTAATCAAAATACGTTTCTTTAAAAAAAGAACTGTTGAATTAATATCACTAATTATATAAAAATATATAATTAAGTTCTTTACGACGGAAAATTAATGAAAGTTATTATTTTTTGCTATGCCAGCGTTAATTAAAGTCAGAAAAATAATTAAGTTTCTGGGCTGGGGAAGAACTTGAACCTCAATCACCGGCGTCGATGAAATATTCGTGATTTGGCCACGCGGAAAAGAAAAACTACATGAATTCTTCAATTACATCAACAGACAACACGTCTCCGTAAAGTTTACGATGGAAATATAAGAAAAAGGAAGACTACCGTTCTTATATGTAATGGTATATTACACATAGTTGGAAAAACTACAACGTGGAGTATATAGGAAGAATACTCATACTGATTAAATACCTGCATGCCATATTCCATCACCATCCTATACAGAAGAGAGCTCTTATTAAAACGCTAATGTATAGAACAGAAACGATTAACAACGCCAAACATTTGGAGGAAGAAAACGACACGTCAAGAAAGTATTGGATAAAAATGGATATAACAATACAAAAATAAGAAGAGCCCTAAGAAAGCCCAAAACGGAAATGCTACCAACAGAAATAGGACCAGCTAGAAGATCTACTTTACATACCTGTAGTAATTGGGAAGATGGAAAGAAAATTAATGAAGAAGAATATGAAAGTATGTTTCAGTACTCCAACCTCCACTCAATAAGTTAATATGTGAGTACGTGAAAAACTGCGTCAAGCAGACAAGCTTATTTATTAGACAAAGAATTAGAAAACATCAGAGCGATACACGAACAAAAAGAACTAGACAATCAGCGGTTGCAGAATATATTCATAGGAACGAAACTTTTAAGAAACATTGGCTACTATGAATAACTACCATCGAGACTATAGAGATAGGAAAGCATCTAATCCACGAGGACAGTTATAGATCCAGCAACACATGGAAGACCATCTTAGGAGAATTCATCGCGACGAATTGAGCATGACGGTTACGCTCTGGTGGAAAACAACAACGGAAGGAATTTAGAACCAGGTTCAAAACACTTCATTAGGTAGGCCCGTAAAATCAAAATTAAGGAGAATTGACAGCAATACGAACAAATGTCAGTTAATAATGAGTGGAATTCGATTAAAAGTTTTAGGTCGAAAGACTATTTTTACTTACTCGAAAGCAGAAATAGGGGGTGAGTAATTTTGGACAAAATCGATTACTTTCAAAGAGTGAAAAACTTTATTTCTGCAGATCTGTGTGTTAAATCTAAGAAAAATCCGTTACTTAAAATGATTAGGGATACCAAAGATGCGTTAAAAATGTCCAAGGTGAATATTTCCAACAAGAATTATAAGTAAGTAATCCGATGATTCCGAGAATGTATTGTTTACAAAAAATACACAAACTAGGTAATGAAACCAATTGTTTCAGGGATTAACTCGCCCACTTATTCAATTTGAAAATGGTTAGATAATGATAACAACGTCTGCCCGAAAAACTTGAAAGTTTGTCAGTAGCAAATTCAGCAGAATTTATTCAAAGAATCAAAGATTGTACGATATATTAGAAGACAGGAAAATTTTATTGTCATTCGACGTAACGTCATTGTTTGCTTGGGTGTTGATTCCAGAAACTTTATATTTAGATGATTTTTCTTTTGTAAAAATAAGATTGACGTACAATAAAACGTATACAGAATACAAACATTCATGTGGTAAGGAGTTCTATTTACCTTTTTGATTAATTCAGTCAATCGCAGTCTGTATTAAATTTATCAACAGAGGAGAGAATCAGTCAAAGAATAGATCTCGAAGATTGTACTACAAGTAACACCGGCGGTGAAATCTTACGGCTTTTTATTAATAAGTTGCCTGAGTAACGGCAACAAATAGTTCTTAACATAAGTAAAGTTGTTTTTTTGAAAACGGAAATTATTTATGATTTAACTTGATATTATTATGTACCTACATCGGTATTTCGATTAATAACCTACATATATCAAATATCAGTACTAAAAATTAACATCTATCTTTAGTTAACTTAAATCCAAAGTTTCAGTGCGATACGTGTAGTGTTGTAGCTACAACGAACTGTCAAAGTTTACAAGTTAGTTGAAAATGGAATTAAATCGAGAATATTTTCGGGGAATAATTTTTTATAATTTTTGAAGACAATTATCTCCACAAGAATGCCTCGTCGAGTTAGTTTCTGTTTTCGGTAATGAAGCACCACATCAGTAAACAATTTCTCGTTGCTGGAAAATTCAAATGTGAACGGATTAGTCTTAGCGACGATCTAAGAGCAGATTCGCCAAAAACGGCAGTCATTGCGCAAGATCATCAACGAAGATTGACATATGACATTTCGTAAGGTCGAAACATTATTGGGAATTTCAAAAACCTTATCTGCTTCTGTGTTTCCGGGCTGGAACCGCGTCACTAGTATATCTGCCGACGTTTCGTACCCATTTGTATGGGACATCTTCAGGGCTGAACTACTGCACTGAAACTGAGCTACTGCACAGTTGTGACGCGGTTCCAGCCCGGAAACCCAGAAGCAGATAGCATGGACCACGACCGCGGAAGTCTACGTACCAAATTCAAAAACCTTAATTCAAAAAATTTTGCATATAAAATTATGTGTAAAAAAATTAGTTTCCCGTTGGATATCGCATTTGTTAACCGCAGCTAGGATGAATTGGAGTGAAAAAACTCTAGATCGCTTCAATGCCGAATACTAAAAGCGTGTACAACATTATCAGTAGTGATGAATCTTGGATTTACTTATACGAACCAAAAAATAAACGCATGTCATCTGTTTGTGTTTTCCAAGCTGAACGAAAGCCGACAAAAGTCATCCATTCTCGAAGGGTCTCCAAAAAGATGGCCGCGACATTTGTCTCGAAAGCAGGTCATGTAGCAACAATTCCTCTATAAGATCAAAGAACTGTTGTCGCTGATTAGTATATAACCATTTGTTTGCCGCAAGTCATCTATGAGCCTCGAAAAACCAACCCCGAACGACGACTCATTCTCCACCAAGACGATGCAAGTTCGAACACAGCACGCAAGACAATTGAATTTTTAACGCAACAAAATGTCGAGTTGTTAGATCATCCTCCGTACAGTCCGGACCTAAGTCCCAACGATTTGTTCATCTTTCAGAAAATCAAGAACGGACTGTGTGGTCAAAAGTTCCAATCGTCAAAAGGAACAGTCGATGCCTTCAAAAACGCAATTTTGATTGAACCAACAAACGAGAGAAACAACTGGTGCTAGAGTTGGTTTGAGCGCATGGAAAATTGCATTTATCTACTTGCAGAATACTTCGAATAACAATGAAGTCTTTAAAAGCTATCCACTGGTTTATTCCAGATTTATATGCAAAACTTAAAAAACAACCCACGTATTATAAATAGTTTATCTCTACACAGAACTCTTCACGAAATTATATAATAACAGATGCTTTGTATATCCGAGTATAATACGGTAATCTCTTTTATATCTCGAAACATTACGAATGACATTTTTCTATCTTATCTGCGTCATTTCAACTCCCACAATCTTATTTCAACCCCGTAATACATCGATCTTCCATTATAGAAACACTAACGACCACAATACCTAATATTAACAGTAAAGCTTCCATGAGATCAATAATATCATCACGACACTACCATTTCCTCGTGTCGTATTCACGATACGCTTCGTGTCTAATCAGCTTCATTTTTACATCTACTTGTAACTTTACGTACACTTAGGAAACGTAGCAATGTCAAGGACAAGACTCTGGATACGTCATGGCGTCTCTGTTGATTATCATATCTTAGCATGCCTCCACCTATTCTTTTTTGTTCATTGCACATCCGAGACGTAAACAACTCTCTGTAAGCTTTTCTTTCGCGTACGGAAAGCTACTAAATCAAACAACGGCGCCTATATTTAACGTCGAAACGTTATTAATCGGATGTTACATAATAGATGTATGAATGAATATTTTTTTTTCGTACGCTTCGTACTATATTTCGCGATCATGTAGATATGTTACAGATGATTCAGCTTTTGATGTGAATTATTACAGTAAATTGGAGGTGAATGAAGACGTTATATATAGTTGAAGTATTTAATTCTTGTTTGACATTGATCTTATATAAAGAACTATGAGTAAGGCGGAATGTTTTTAGGCCTACGCTGAATAAGACAAATATTCAGTCAAATAAATATTTTCATTGAAACACTCATAGACATCATTAAGTTGAAATCTTAAATAGAATTGTTTAACCTTTAGGGGTTATTCTTATATATGGATTGGACATAATAGATGTGGAATAATTTATACGTATAAATTAGGTAAATTTTGATATTTCTGCATGGTATATAAATAATTATAAGCACAACTCTCAAGTCGGGTTTTATACCACAGCTGCACGTATCGGAGTATATAATAAGTACAGGATATATACAGTAATATTTAAAATATTTTGATATACTTACCCTACTGTTAAATATTATTAAACATAATGAGCTAAGTTATATACACGTGGAATTTATCTATCTATAATAGCATTTTAGTGAGCGATGTTCATCTCTGTGTAAATACTTTTCTACAAAGAAAACGACCATTCTTTATCTACTAAAATAGTATTTGCATTGTTAAAATAATCTTTGAAATTACGTAAGGGATCCGTTGACGCACTACCATTACCACTATAAATTCTGTTTAACTTGGTAAAAATCTAAACTTTTTCCATTTTTAATTAAATTGACAGAAGTTAATTAAAAATTTCTGCACTGGAGAAGGACTCGAACCTCTATGTGCCGTTTTCTAGACGATTGCCTTACCAATTAGGCTACTAGGCTTTTTCACAAAATAGAGCGTGTTTCAAAATGAATATACGTATTACAAGGTATTATTTTGCCAAAACTATCGATCGCTGCGCCTAGGCTCGGCTATTGGAGAAACTAATACATAGTCTTGTTTATTTAATAGCCGCTAGATGTCAGTTGTCTTCTGTTTTTCTTGGTAACCGTCATATGTTTAAAATGGCTACTCCACAGCAGAAATCATTTTGTGTTCTCGAGTTTGCGAAGTGCAATTTCGTGATTACAGTGCAAAGACGTTTCAGTTTGAGCTACCAAATTCATCCTCCGAATGGGTGGAACATTCGCAGATGGTATCGACAGTTTGTAGATACAGAATGTGTATGTAAAGGAAAGAGTCCTGGCCGCCCTCGTGTTTCTGAAGAAAGTTTTGCACGAATTCAAACTGCTTTCCAACGTAATCCTTCAAAATTAACTCTTCGTGCTAGTCGGGAGTTACAACTGCCTACAACAACAATTTGGCGTGATTTGAGACGTCGGTTAGTTATGAAGCCGTACAAGTTACAGTTATTACAAGCTCTGCGTCCTGATGACAAACGGAAACGTGTGGCATTTTGTAACGAGATTCACGATGCTATTGACAATGATAACACTTTCGCACAACGCATCGTGTTCAGCGATGAAGCGACTTTCCATGTTAGTAGTCTGGTAAACAAACACAATGTTCGAATTTGGAGTCTACAGAACACACATGCAGCCATTGAACATGTACGAGATTCGCCTAAAATCAATGTGTTTTGTGTGATATCGCGATCATCTGCTTACGGCCCATTCTTCTTTGATGAAAACACGGTTAACGGTCAGCAGTATCTCGCTATGTTACAAAACTGGTTGTTTCCGAGCTGCACGAGGACAACTTCATTTTTCAACAAGTGCGTCAATATCTGAATGAAACTCTACCGAACCGTTGTATTGATCGTCAAGGAGCTGACGACTTAGCATGTCTCAGCTGGGCTCCACGGTCACCGGATTTGACACCCTGTGACTTCTTCCTGTGGGGTTTCGTTAAAGACAACGTTTATGTACCCCCCCCCCCCCCATAGAACCTGGAAGAGTTGAAGAACCGGATTCGTACTGCCATAACATGGATAACGAAGGGCACGCTTGCCCGAGTATGGGAGGAATTTAAATATCGATGTGATATTGTTCGTGTCGCTGATATGGAGGACATTTTGAACATCTGTAATCTGAACTTGAGAGGTTCGTAAATATGTGTGTAAAGTTTCATATTCGTATGTCTTAAATTTTAATAAAGATATGCATTCGAAATACGTATATTCTTTTTGACACACCCTGTATAATATGTTTGGCTTCGAAGCTTGATGTCAGTAGAATAAAATTACATATGTGTCAAATCATAACATTGTATGCTTAAGCCTAGCGACATTTGTTAAAAAAACCGGTAATGATCTTCCGGTACACCTAGTATTTGCAGTTTATTTAAATAAAACACGACACTACTATTAGCATTGGACAACAGTTTGGCATAATTGCATTAAACATAAAGGTTACGATGCCCACACTTTGTCAAAAGAAAGCCTATTTTTAAAAAATGTCCTAAATTTTTTACATTCAACTGTACTTATAATGTATTAAAATGGCATTCAAACGTGACAACTAAAAGTCAAACAAATTAACAATTCTTTTTCTTCGCACAATAGTTTTGACAGACGCATATTATAATTGCTTTTAAATTCACAACTGCCATTTAATATGTAAGTCTCATAGTTCTGTGTAAATTGACGTTGTTAAAATCTCTTTCAAAAGATTCATAAGAAAATATAAAGTCCCAAAAATTTACGTAATATTTACGTAATAAAATATTGACTTTGACACTTAACTATGTATAATCTAAACACGTGTCTATGATATATGACCCACTGAAATATAACGGTTATTTTCAAAACGCTGTGTGTGTATACATACTGAAATTGCACATAATGTTCGTTGTCAAAGCTCGTGCCAACAAAATGCAGTGTGAAGGCTGTTTATATTTATTTTCTCTTTTCTGAAAATAAACTAGATTCGATGTCAATGTAGTTATGTATGTACGATATGTATGTTAACAATCCGCTATGTGGAAAAAGACAAATAATATAATTACGTTTATGTACTTATTTATTCTTTAGGCATTATGTAAGTAATTAAATTAAGAATTTAATGTTTATTTTAATAAAAAGAAATAAAAGTACATTTTTATCGAAAACGGAGGCTATATAAGTTTTGATATCTGGAAAGCATGCTTGACTGAGAAGGAAGGACAAAAATCGATTTGTTAAAGAGAATGCAGATTAGTGAATACTTTAAAAGATCCGAAATGTGTAAACACAAAAACCAGAACATTTTGTTTTCATTTTTTTAATGTACATCCTGTCTGTCTCCATTTTCTTGTTATCTCTGCAATAAGATTTTTATTTATGCTCTACAAAATTCTTTCTTCGAGATTAGATTGGTCCGAACCATTTTTAAAATTCCTTTTAGAAGCTTGCTTTTGTAATAATATTTTTAACATGTCTGTTAAAAAGTATTTTTTTTTTGTTAAAATAGTATTACAAAAGCAAGCATCTAAAAGGAATTTTAAAAATGGTTCGGACCAATCTAATCTCGAAGAAAGAACATTGGTAGAGCATAAATAAAAATCTTATTGCAGAGATAACAAGAAATTGAAGACAGACAGGATGTACATTAAAAAATGATACTTCAGTAACGTCAAAACACTAATTTGGAAAATATCCGTATATGATTAATTAAATAAGGAAGGAAAGAGCTGAAGAAGATTAATAGGCCCTAGTTCTATGGTCCTTTAAATAGTGACAAAGAACAATTGTCAGATTGCTTATTAGGTAATTTCGATGGAGCCTGTTATTGATTAACTAGATCACCGAAGGTTCATATATAACTCCTTGCCACATTAATTTTCGTATTCTGTATACGTATTTCGACAACTAAGTTGTCATCATCAGCAGATAATTAAACAGTATCGCACCTGGACAACTACAGTAAAAATACCCGTACAAAAACCAAAACATATACTGTGTATTTGTTTCACATGATTTTTAAAAATTGTTTTACTTAAACTAATATGAATGACATTCAAAAAGAGGAACAGGGACATAAGAGACAAATACCTACATGTGATTTATTGCACTGTCCCTTTTCTGTCATTTAGCAGACCGAAGAGAGAAGAGTTATTAGGTGCCGAATCAATGTTTAAAGAGCGCGGTTTTCAAGTCACATTTCGTTCCACTAGCTCCATAAAATCCCTTTTAGGAAATGCAAAAGACAAAGTCGAGAACAACAAGAAACCGGGAATCTATGGAATCAAATATCTAGATTGTAGTAAGCAATACATCGGCCAAACAAAACGATCGATAGAAAGCCGGTATAAAGAACATATCGCGCATATAAAATTTAACCAGCCGAAAAAATCTGGTTTAGTAAAACAAGTGTTGGATTGTAATCAAAGTGTTAGCGCGGATTGTTTGCATTTGATTAAAAACGTATGTAATTATCGCGAATTAGATACGTATGAAAGTATGAACATTTTGAAGAATAGGGGCAATGTGTTAAACATTGACTCGGGACCTAATAACTCTTCTCTCTTCGGTCTGCTAAATGACAGAAAAGGAACAGTGCAATAAATCACATGTAGGTATTTATCTCTTATATCCCTGTTCCTCTTTTTTAATGTCGTTCATCTTAGTTTAAGTAAAACAATTTTTAAAAATCATGTGATACACAGTGTACGTTTTGGCTTTCAGCGGTACGGATCGCGTACGGAGTTTGTTTTCGTACAGGTATTTTTACCGTAGTTGTCCAGGTGTGACACTGTTTAATTATCTGCTGATGATGACAACTTAGTTGTCGAAATACGTATATAGAATACGACAATTAATGTGGCAAGGGGCTATATATCAACCTTCAGTGATCAAGACTGCTTATAATTTCATTCATATGCTATTGAAACTTGTAAAATTTGTTTAGTCAGCCATCCAATCTTTTGGATGGCTGACTAGTAAATTCAAAGAATTCGATGATTGTACTGACCAGATCATTTACTTGTTTCTCTTAATATTATGAATCTGACCTGAAAAGTCCATGGATTAAAACATAGATGTATTTGGACCACCGATAGTGAAAGATCTCCATCTCTGTTAAAATTTAGAACTCCCAAATTCGTTTAAATATGCATAAATGGCAATTTTAATATCGTTGTCTGTTGAAAATTTCTGACCTGCAGATCTTCCAGATTCTCACTTCGGGGATGGAATCCATATATTAGAAGACCATTGGAGTAAGTGTATTGAAGTTCAGGGAGGTCATATTAAATAATAAAATGTATGTCAAACCATAAAATTGTGTTTTTCTTATCGAATGGCAAAACTTATTGAACAACTTTGTAAAAGAATATTTATTCCTTACGGCGAACACCGTTATATGAATAAACTCGTGGAACATATCTGATGCCGCAAATATTTAACCGATCTTATCCACTTTGTGTATCTGTATATTGAAGACGTTGCTTAAGTATGTATTTACGCTTATTGTTTGCTAAACCCCTTGCACTTTATGTGCAAGGGGTTTAACAGCTTTTGCAGTACCAATTATAGTCATCACATCGAAAATAATAAACGAAGCGCTCAGACAATTGACGCTGAAATGTATTTTACATTGTTTAGTTTCGTAAGTAGTTCCAAGAAAATATTGTACATATTTAGTTATAATATATAGCTTTTTCTACTTGTGAACCTTGAACTTACATTTCTGATTCATCTGGATGTCAAATTTTATGACAAATGCTAATGTGAAAATAATAGCAGACACGGCTTCGTATTTTAATAATAACATGCATCGCTTGAGTCGCCAATTGGCCTATACATTTCTTCGCAATATTTCGAGCCTCATCGTATAACTATACCGGACATTAGCATACTGTATACGTATATATGTATATGTACATAGACCTACTACTAAATATAGAATAATTCTACGCAAAAAAAACTTGAAAGGTTAGATTTCGTTATTGACCTTGAACGAAATACAATAAAGTGCAATTGAAAACGCTTCATAATTGCTTCTCTCCTACTTGTTCATTAACGAATGAGATATTCATCTTTAATGAATCACGCAGAGCACTGCTTGAAAAAAAATATTAAACTGAAAATATGTTGAATGGTCAAATAAAGTTTGAAATTAATGAACAGAATGCATTAATATATAATTGGAGACACAGCAATTTGTAAAATAAAAGCAGCGCCAATAAAAATATTAAATCCAAACTTAAGATTTTATGTGATACCAGAGTTACTTATGTAACAAAAGTGGGCATTATTGTGTGTTGTAGATTACGAGATTAATTTCAAAAGTGGGGGAATTATGAATTTCCTCGAAAGAACAAAATTGATCAAGGCACAATGTAATAGTAGTTCTACTCAAGATGTCGGGTGCATAAAGTGACGGAACTAATTATAGTTTTTAATTAGTTTCCCTTTCATTGTACTTTTTTACAATTTTTTAGAGTTAATCTATGCATTAATACTTATATTAAATCGTGCCTCTTCGCTAATTCGACACAAATGAAATGTCCTCGATCTTGGGTTTGTTTTTAGGTCTTTACAAACTATGCAGTGTTCAGAGTTCAATTTAGTTTGGTTGAACTTGATCCTGTTCCCATCGACCTTCCAATATTATCAATAACATCTTGTGAAGAAAATGTGAACAAAATTTATTTACATTCAATATTAGTACTCCTTAGAGTAAAGTTCATCGTGTCCTACTTAACAATTCTGGAATATTTCCAACTCAGGATTTGCTTTTAAATATGCCTAGTGGGTTCTGGATCGATTAACGCAACGCATTTTAATGGCCAGGCTTGAAGTTTGTTCATCGCTACTGATTCGGTATAAAAATGATCTATTTTGGAATCGTTATAAATGGACATAGACTGCGATAATTCAAAACCCAAATTTATATCAAAAGAAAAGAATACTACGCATTTGGTGGTATACACAAATTGGTGTTTGTTTTAAACTTTTACAATTAGGACAGAACATTCCTTCTGACAAGTAGAACTGTTCATTCTCAATTACAGTTCAGTAGCGTCGCTTCAAGGACCTTGCTACCAGCGAGTACGTGTCGGTTATTGTAATAGGTATTCCAATAGGGACATAATAATTTTGTCATTTAATACGAACGCACCCGTCAACGTTTTTCATGATCTGTCATCGTCGAAACGTCAATCGAGGTTAATATTTTTATCATCGGTAAAGTTCACGAACGAGCAACGTTTGGAAATTATTAAAAATTTCTGAGTCGGTGGCCGCAACTTTAAGAGCGGTTACTAGTCGTAATAATCGTCCCACCAAACAGTCTGTGAGTGCTACAGTGAATAAATTCCAGTCAACATATTCAGTATTGGATGTTTCTGTTTCTGTGTCAGTGAGACAACGCACCGGTCGAAGTATCTAAAATATCGCAGCCGTAACTGCTTCATTTTAAGACGAGCCAAGTCAGTCGCTTCCACGCCATGGAATTGGGAATTTCTCGAACCATATTGTGGCAAATTTTGCGTATAGATCTTAGCTTACACCCTTATAGGATCAAATTAACTCGAGAACTGAAGCCTCTTGATCATTTGAAACGCCGAAACTTCACCGATTGAGCTCTGCTAAAGTTTGAAGAAAATTCTGAATCCCATCGAAAAATAATCTTCAGCGATGAAGCTAATTTTTGGCTTAATGGCTTTGTCAATAAGCAAACTATGCGTTATTGAACAGCAATAAACCTACATGTGCTTCAAGAGACTCAATCCGTTGTTTCATCTACCGTCAGCTATATTTTCTAATCTATTAACTCTGCTTTTATTTGATCCATAATCGTGTTTTTCACCTGAGGAAAATTATAGTGTAATTCATCCCTCGTGGCAATCTCCATTTCGGAACATATTTCCCCCAAAAGTTTCGAAATTATTCATTGTCTACAATATTTTGTGGAATGTTGCACACACTTAACATAAAAATATAGTCATACAGAAATTTATAATATGGTATATCACGTTGTTGTTTGCTATTAGCATATCTTTTACATACGAAAATACTGTACAGTAAAACGTTGGTATTGTAAACAATACATTTAATAATAGTGCCAGTGTATTCTAATGTGGAAAATCGGTTAGGAAATCTATTAACACTTGTCAAACATAGAAAAGAACGCCGTCGATTAGCAATCATCAATCTAATCCGGCATTCATGCACATACCATACCCATATGATCCTCGAGTAGGTAGATTCGGTCACTTCCGAAATATATAATCGCCGGCAATGAGTGCGCACTCGTTTTTGCAGGCTTAATTCTGACTCTTGTTATGATATGATTGATATTTATAAGTTTACTACTATATATAGATATATATAATAGAATCTGATATAGTACCATATAACAATATAGAAAAAGATACTCTGACATAGTAGTGCAATGATCGAATATTGGTTCACCGGCTGAGAATTTTCAGTAGCGGAGAACAGGACGTGTGCTCACATCAGTTTATATCACGTTTATGTCTGTCATGCCAAACATGACGTCACTGATACGGCAAATATTTCTTCCAACGTAATTGATACGTAACATTTCACGCATGTGTTCATTACGTCAGAGTCCCTTTCCCTGTTCTGTTTTAAGTGTTTATTTACATTTACTACCTGCTAAACTTCTTGCACTTCTTCGTAGCACGCGCTACCGATTGAACCCTCGCAGTGCTTGCTACGTAAAAAATCTTTTGTAGTAGTATTAAAAAATGTAGATCTTTCGGATCTTCAGATTTTTAAGTTTAAAATACATTGTTTCGCAAGTGATATGTTCAGAATGAAAAAATCATGTATATATTTTATTGAGTGTGTGTAATTTATCGACCACAACAGCTGAAAACAATCGTTTCGATACTAACGACACTTAAATGTCCATTAGAAATTGCCAAGTATTTGCCACGTATGCGAGAAAAAATTCAAAACAACATTTCTGCTCAAACCAGTCGTAAAAAATTGTGGCTAGCGGTAGATGGAAGTGGATGCTTCCGTCAAAGGAAAACTTCTAGTGATGGTCAAAAGGAAAAAATGTGTTTTCAGTACAACGTTAAACCACACACTTGTCTGGTGACTTGATGAAGGTCGAGGCGCTAGGTTGTGTTACCACATCCACTACATTCTCCAAATATAACCAATTTTTTTTCTAAATTTACATTCGTTTTTATTTTTTATTCTTCTCATTGTTTTACGTTGTGTTTGCTTTATTTTTCGAGGATTCTATTTCTGTTTAGAAGTACTGTGTAATTCAAATAGGTGGACACAAATTCAATGGATTATATTTTCTGAATTTTGATTATACCATATACACATTAAGTTTTATAGACGTTAAGTTGTACGGATAATATCTAGACGGAAACTGAATTTATCCCACACTCGGTGAATATGTTACGTCACTGAGTTCACCGCAGCTATGATACGGTTTTTAGATCATTCAAATTTGTGCGAAGAGGTGATACGTAAATTGCATTTCTCGTGAATTCCGACAGGAAAAAATCAAACAGTGAGATTAGGACACCTCGGTGGCCAAAACTGAAGAGTCGGATCTATATTTCCCATGCGATCTGTCTATTGTTGAAGTAGTTCATTCAACTCCGTTTTGCTAGAAAATATATTCCTCTGAATCTTCAATCATTTGAGAAAAAATCCAGTTTTGCAGCATTCCATGATACGTAGGTCTAGTAATCATGTTTTCATCAAAAAAGAAAGATTTGAAAACCTTTGTTAGTAATATGGCACAGAACTTTTGGGCTGTCCCTTTCATCTTATAATATTACACGGAAATTTAGTAACCCCCGTATACGAATATTGTATCTGTTAACTTTCTTCTTTAGATAAAATTCCACTGCTTCGCTAAAAATAACACGAGACAGAAATAATTCATCTTCCATGTTTCGGAGCATACACGTCTTCACGGTTTGACTATCATTTGCGCGAAGAGCTTATATCAGCTGTAGATGGTATGTTTCATACATTAACCGGTATCTCAACGCACGTCAAACATTTATTTGTTGTAATTCAAGTTCTTTGTCCACTCTATAATTTCATTGGCTCACGCACTAAACGCATTCAAATCCGCTTCCCGTTCTCTATCGATACACGTTACCGATCTGGGCTTTTACCATTACCCAGAGAGAAAGTTTCGTCAAATTGTTTATTCCAACGATAAATATTCTTTCTTGGAAGTTCAATGTTAAACTTACGACGAAATTCACGCCGCGTCGCAGACACATACTCACTGTTATCCTCCATCTTACTTTTAACTGATGCTGTTTTACGGCCCTGGATTGCTCTAGCGATAGTATGTGAAACTTTACAGCATCCTCTTTCAATTGTAATGTATGACAGAATTCAAATACCGACTAAATCTCTGCAAGGTCAATAATACGTATCTGATACTCCCATTAATTCTGGTTATGTGTTATGAGATATAAAAGAATATCGGGTTACTGAATTGTGTTTCTAGAAATATAATTTCTTTAGTGTTATATTGTGAAAATGAATAAATCATAACACATTAATCACTTAAGGTTAATATATAACCCCTTTACACAATAATTCGTCGAAACCCAAAACACACACGACGGTACAATTGTGTACGGAATTTGTTTCGTGCGAATTTTGCCGTGGTTTCCAGGCCCGACACGATTCAATTATCTGCTGACAATGAGGACTTAGTTGATGGTTGAAATGCCATTTATAGTTAGAAAATCAGTGATGAACGTCGAGCAATGAGATAGTGCATTATCAAACGCCAGCTACCATTTTCACGACATTGCCGGCGCACACGACAAATACGCACCAGAAGACGCTTCATAACACCAAGATAATATACAGCATTGACTGTTTGTCTAGTTGGTACAATCTCTTTGTGCTCTAGACCTTCTAAAACATTGGAAGACCACGTCTTATCTACAGTTACAATAGAATACCTGAAGTTTTGTCCTTTTTTGAGTCCTTAATCAAGTCTGTACAATGTCGAATTTGGAGCAATTTTTGATCATCAGTTAGCTTGTGTGGTACAACCTTTGCATAAATCTTTCTCAGTCCCGATTGCTGTGTCAAAATGTGTTGAATTAAATCTTTGGAAATATCTAATTTCATTCTCATGTATCGCAATGAGGATTTCGGCTCATTTCTGATAAATTGACGCACAAGTTCGATGTTACTTTCCGTAACCACAGATTTTTTGCATCAGAATGTTCGTCGTCATTTATGTCCTAACGATCGTCTTTAAATCATTTATACCATTCATACACACTCGTACGTGATAAACATACCTCACTATACACTTGTTTAATCAAATTAAGCCTTTCAGTAAACGAGTGTAAAACAGAACTTGATATTTGTTAGTTGTTCAAAAATCATTTCTCGGCCATTACCAAATAAACACTGTTCCTTTATGCGCAATTCGTCTGCTTCTAATGATGTAAATGTTGTGATATTTTGACATAATATTGGTGAAAGATCTGCCTTACGGACGCATACTTTTTTAACAGATGGCGCCACTAAGAATTACCATTTTGAAAAAGTTCTGTTTTCTCGGCGATATATTGTGTATATTATTCTTAAGTGATTAAGTTAATAAACCACAGGATCTATCAAATTTACCTACCTGCAATACATTACATTACGATGATCGCATAAAGCGTAATAGAATTATTAATGAACAGTTAATAAAAGACAAAAGGTAAATGTAAAAAATTATAAATCTATAATTACAATACAGTAACCCGACATTCTCTCAGGTTACTATCTACAACCTCAAATGTGAATAACTTTTTCAATCAAACTATAATTTCAGTTTATTTTTTAAAATTTTCAAATTTTGATATATGTATATCTAAGAGATACATGATATATTCTACTCTTTAAATACAGACTGCATAGATATGTATGTATGTATATTAAAACGTCCACTGTATCTAAACATCACGTTGTCATAGCTTGCCTCTTCAGTGGGAAATAATTATAGGTTTTAATGGAAATTTCAAGTTCAAAGGTCGCTTTTTTTACGAGGCAACAGGGGCAAACAGAATTAGCGCGAACAGCTACATCAACCGGAAATTGAATAATTTTGTTTACATAATGTGTTCGCCCTGGAATACACTGGAAGTCTATATTTTCTATTCAAAGGACGACGGGAGCCTTTGACTGACTTGATTGAATTAATAATTCCGGCGAGCAGAAAATTCGTCCGGAATATAAATCGATGGCATCCCACGCCTCTCACGGAGTATCGTTTTTGTTGTTGGAGCCCAAGAATACAAATAAATCTTTTATTTTTCGTGTGCGTTCGAAAATAGATTGAACGGAACTGGATTGTGGAAAGAAGAATGTTTTCATTTTACGAATGCGGAGAAAACTTGACGTAATAGATGACGTAAGTTAGGAACTGTTATGTCTAAATCATGTTTTCGTGTCCCCCTTCTTTTCTCACATAAACTTGACGTGAAGGAAAAGTATTTTTTTATTTATAGGTTTTCTAATAATAATAGGCAATCGAATGTAATAAAGAAATATCCCGCAACATTTAGAAAGTAAACACAAAAACTCAGTTGTGTGATTTTCACAAAATATCTTTTATAAAATAAAATAGTAACAATTGTTTCGCTGTGGTTTCTTAAGATTAAAAGGTAGGTTTAACACAAACGGAATATATTCTTGTCAGAGTGGAGGGGATATATGAACAATTACAAGGAAATGAATGTTAAAAGCAATCATTTAGCCTAGATAGCAAGTGTCTGCCTATATACGCTCTGGGAACTTTGTTCCGACCAGCGAGATAGACGCGTTCTCGCTGTTTCGTTCAATGCATTCTGTGTTGTACGAAAGAGGGAAGCAATTATTTTTCGTATCGAAAAGATACGATAAACTCTACTCTAAATCGTTCGTTAATAACACAAGTTTATCTGATGATGAGTGGATCTCTGAAACATACCGCGCTTTCATATTAAAATACTACAAACACCGTATCATATTATATTCGGGTCTAGATACCGAATGCAGATCAGAATGTAAAATGATGCGCCGCGAGTCAGTTGAATCACAACAACGACTGACAGATTACAGATTAAGTAGTTGTTCGTGGTACTTGGCGGAAGATCCAAAAATTGTTTAATTAATAAATTATAATTACTTTTAACTGTACAATTAGGTATTTTACAATAAGTTTCGCATTGAACTAAAAGACGTTTTCTAATAAAACATTTAAACAGCTAAAAAATAAAATAACTTCTCGGAACTTAACAAATACTCTTTAAACAGAAAATAAATATAACTTGCCAAAACTTATAAAATATTTTTTAAATACAGAAAATAAATTCAATTAATTAAATTCTCAAATATCCCTCCTGCTTGCGCTAAATAGTACCCCAATCTATTATAAAATTCATTTCGAACATTGGCCAGTACAAGAGGATTAATAATTTGGAATTGGTGTTCGATATTAACCCGTAATTCTTCCAAATTATTAGCTCTTTCGTCTTGATACCCATATAACTTTGATTTTATGTAACCCCATAGAAAAAAGTCATTAGGGCCTAAGTCTGGTGACCTTGGTGGCCAGCGAATTGTACCACTATTAGATATAACTCTTTGGGGAAATATATTATTTAAATATTCATTCACAATTCTAGTTCCATGGGCCGGACAAGCATTATGCTGGAACCATACGTTCTCTAAATTGGGATTAATAGTTCTCAAAGCAGGGACAATGTCGTTTCGAAGAAGATTCAAATATATTTCCCATTTAAATTTCCTTCGATAAAGAATGGACCAATAATGTTATTTCCATAAATATCAGCCCAAACATTCAATTTTTCAGGATACTATGTCCCCGTATTCAATCGTCGATACTCGGTTTCAATAGACCAATATCGAAGATTCTACGGATTGTGTTTACCGTGCAACGGCAACGTGGATTCATCGGTAAACATTATAGTCTCAATGAAGTGTTCATTCGCATTTACACGTTCTATTACAGTTTCACAAAATTCCATTCTGCGGTGTTGATCAGCATGAAATATTTCCTGATGAGTTTGATATTTATAGGATGTGTATTTATTTTTCTTTAATATCTTATGAACTTTACCCACGCTAATACCTATCTCTTCTGATATTTTAGATATAGTAATATTGGAATTTTCTTCGACCATTGCGCACACCATGACTTCCTACATTTCTTTATCGTTATTTATTCTCCGTATTTTATGACATTTACATCCCAAAATGCAACCTTCTGATTTAAACTTTTTAACTACTAATGATATTGTTGTTAATGCAGGAAAGGGACGATCTACATACTTTTCAAAGAAAAGGCGCTGGATACGCTGTAAAGAATTACCTTTCAAAGCCCATGTTATCATTTGAATTTTTTCTTCCAATGTATACATTATCAAAGTAATATAATTAAAAATATATTTAAATTTAAAAGTCTTACCGTAACACATTCTCCCAAATGCAAACCACGAATGACCGTTAATACGATATCGATACGCCTACAGTCAAATTAGTGGTGGGGCTGCAGCTAGTACGATCAGTAGTCAGTTATAGTCGTGATTTAAATGACTCGCGCCCCACCACTTTACATTCTGATCGGTGTTCGGCAGCTAGACCCGAATATAATGTGGTACAGTTTTCGTAGCGAGGTAAAATGAATGCACGGTATGTAGTAAACAGGGTGTTATTAATAATTGAATGATTTCTTTTAACATTCATTTATTCGGCAAATCGCCGAGATAGCAAGCGTCTATGTATACACGCTCTAGGACCGACTAGCGAGATAGACGCCCTCTCGATTTTTCGTTCAATACATTCGTGTGTTGTACGAGAGAGAGAGGCAATGTTTTTTATTATTTTTCACAAGGAAATTAGTTTAGCAATGGAGAATTATCAAATCTACCTGGTCGTTTAATAAATTATTACATTTTTTAGATTTGTTTCTTTCTATAGCTTCAAGTAATGAAATATAAAAATAGAAGTAATAGTAAGAATTAGAAATAAACAAACATAAGAAATGTAATAATTTACTAAATAAGCAAGTAAATTTTAATAATTCTTCACTGTTAAACTTATTTCTTTGTAATTGTATATCACCCCACTCCGCAAATAATTTAGTTGACTAGAATATATTCCGTTTGTGTTAGATTTATTTAGTTGGAAGAAGTCATAATGTTGGCGAAATAATTGTTACTATTTTGTTTTAATAAAGATATTTTATACTATAACCCACAATATTTATGTATTAGTTTGTAAAAAATTCGTATGAAGACATTTATATTTTAGGTATTCTTCAATATGGCTTTTAAACTGTCCGAGCAAATACCTTCTGAAATCATCAGGCAGGCTTTTATATACTGCCACCTTTTTTTCATCGTTAACCTGACATATTATTAATAGTAACAAATATTTTCGTTTGTATGGCGTATGATCAATTTAATTGTGATTTGAGTATTTTAATAAAGAAAACACTTGAGACAAAATCAGAATAAATGAAAAATATATTAAAATCATAACGTGTCTAGACTATTGTAGAGAATTCTAGAAATCATGTACACACTGTATATGTTTCAACAATTTTTTATTTCTTTAATATTAGGTCTAAAACAAATATAATAGATTTTTCATACTTTGAATAAACTTTATTAAATAATATAATTTCCAGCATTATTTACCACTTCTTACCAGTGTGATTGCAATTTGTATATCCCATTTTTAAAAAAATCCTTATCTTAGAGCCGAAAAATTGCACCAGTGCTTGTTTGATATTGGCCTCTATATTTTGTACGAATTCCAACAAGGAACAAAATGCTACAGAAGCGTATAGAAATTTAGAGAAAATGTTTGTCGAAGGTACAGTTCCTGACAGAACATGCAGAAGATGGTTCGAAAAACTTTAAATGGGTGATTTCGAACTTTCTGATAAGCCACGCTCTGGGCGACCATCTTTGTTCAACGACGATACTATCAAGATCATCTTAGAGAGCCAAATCCTTTTTTAACAACATTGGAGATTACGAAATGGCTTGATTCAGCTCAATAAACCATTTCGGACCATGTTCGGAAATTAGGATTGATGTGGAAGTATTAGAGATGGGTATCATATGAGTTAGGTGAGAAGAATTTGAATGATCGAGTCACGATATGCACATCTCTGCTTACACGGAACAAAATCGAACCCTTCTTGAACCGGATGATAACTGGGGATAAAAAGTGGATTACGTGTGCAAATATGGTAAGGAAAAGGCCGTATTGTGAATCCGGAAAACCTGCCCTTCATCTCTAAACCGAAGTTGTGTCTGAGTAAGAGAATGGTGTGTATATGGTGGGACATTCGCGGACCACATTTTACATTTTGAGCTATTGAAACCGAACGTAAAGCTAAATTCGGAGAAATACTGTCAGCAATTGGATAATTTGAAAATAGCACTCCAAGAAAGGAGGCCGGCTGCTTCATGATAATGCCAGGCCACATATTGCTTTGGCGAACTCGTCAGAAACTCGAAGAGCTAGGATAGGAAATTCTGTCGCATCCACCATACTTATCCGATTATCATTTGTTTCTCTCCTTAAAAAATTTGCAGGGCAAAAAATTCAAAAACGAACAAGATATTAGACAAGCACTGGTTAAATTTTTCGCCTCTAGGGATAAGGCATTTTTAATGGGATATAACACATGGATCAATAAGTCCCGAGACTAACACATAGATGGCGCTCGTAGTAAACCAGTAACCACGTCTTTCTAGAGTACTAACCTTTGCTTGAAACGTGTCAAAATTTTAAGTCGATCGGACCAGAAACAGCTGAGTTATCGAGGTTGGAGTAAAGTCGTTTTGTAATTTGTTTAAACAATGGAAAAAACCGAGTTTCGTGTTCTGATAAAACATTATTTTTTAATGGGTAAAAACACCACGCAAGCAAAACAATGGATTGAAAAATGTTACCCGGACTCTTGTCCATCAAAAGCAACGATTTGTCGGTGGTTTGCCGAGTTTAAACGTGGTCGTACCGACACAAATGACGCGGAACGCTCGGATAGACCTGTGGAAGCCGTTACACCGGAATATGTGAGTGAAGTGACAAAAAATATAATGAAAGATCGTAAAGTGAAGCTCCGTGAGATTGCTGAGATGACACAGATATCATATGGAAGTGTATTTACTATCCTTCATGAAAAATTGAGCATGAAAAAGGTTTTTTCCAAGTGGGTGCCGCGATTGCTCTCGATGGAACAAAAACAGCAACGAGTCGATGATTCAGAAAGCTGTTTATCGCTATTTACTCGCAACAAAAAAGATTTCTTGCGTCGTTACGTGACCATGGACGAAACATGGATACATCACTACACTCCAGAGTCGAAGCGGCAGTCATCTGAGTGGCGCACAGCTGGCGAAAGCCGTCCGAAACGTCCGAAAACGCAGCAGTCAGCTGGCAAAGTCCTGGCGTCAGTTTTTTGGGATACACATGGCGTGATTTTCATTGACTACCTCGAAAAAGGTAAATCGATCAACAGTGATTATTATATTGACTTACTGGTGCTTTTGAAGGAGGAAATCGCAAAAAAACGACCGCACATGCAGAGAAAAAAAATCCTTTTTCACCAAGACAATGTACCCTGCCACAAGTCGATGAAAACAATGGCAAAATTGAACGAATTGGGTTTTGATCTGCTTCCCCACCCCCCATATTCGCCAGATTTAGCCCCCAGTGACTACTGGCTCTTTGCTGATCTTAAAAAAATGCTCCAGGGAAAAAGATTTGGCTCAAATGAGGAGGTCATCGCTGAAACTGAAGCTTATTTTGAAGCGAAAGATAAATTTTTTTATAAACATGGTATTGAAAAATTGGAAAAGCGTTGGAACCATTGTATCACCCTAAAAGGTGATTATGTTGATGAATAAAAAAAATTTTGCAAAAAAAATGTTGTTTTCATTGTTAGTCTCGGGACTTATTGATCCATGTGTTACAAATTGATATCCCGCTGGCAAGAAGTCATAAATGACAATGGAAATTATATTCTTCAATAAGGTTTATTTAAGGTATGAAACTTTTATTATTTTGTTTTATTCTAAAAACGGATAGAACTTTCGGTAGACCTAATATATTCCGATTTATAAAGATGAGTCAACACTAGTTATTGATTTAAATTGATCACTACTATTCATATTAATAAACAAGATCAATATTTTAGGAAAAAATGCTGCAAAATGCTGATGCTTATGTAGCATACACATATTTTCATAAAGATACGTAGCATTACATACGCCATCTGTTGATGACAAAAATTAGCTATTCAATGAACTTTTCGTTCACAGCTTTTACAACGGTTGTATTTATTCAAATTGTATAAAAATTCTCGGTTTATGAAAAGACTTCCTATCCTAATCTCTCCCATACATTTCGCACAATAAGATTATCAGTTACGTAACGGCAAAATAAATACAAAAACGTTTGTGAATATGAAAGTAAAATCGAAAGGGAAAAAGCGCGTTCAGATATACACTCCGAATAAAATAACTTGCGTGCTTATCCTCCCCTAATGATGTCTACGTTGGATGAAAGCGGCTCTAAATGGCGTTGACCCACTCTAGGATTTTATTGATTTTCTGAAAAGCGAGCGACCGCGGTAGCGTTGAAATTTCTACATAAAACTGAATAGGAGTTGATGTAACGGTACGCCGTTGTAACAGAGATCGGTTATAGATCAATACAAAGCGGCGCATATTGTTATGACATTCAATTTTACCGCAATAATAGAGGAGGGTGGCTGGTATTCGATATACCCGATGGATTTCGAAAATAAATTCTGTTTAGTTATGCAAAACAATTTAGCTGAAAGCCTTTTTTTATTTCCACATTTTATATATAAAAGCCTCTGAAAATTTAATAAAAGCCCGTAGCTTTTCGATAAAATAGTTATCTTCTTCTTCTTTTTTAGCGTAATTTATGTAACCATATATCCATTGTAATTCTGGTTGATTTAAAATTATCGGTAATAGATGACTTTCCGGGTGGGGTCGTTTAACTTTATATGCTTCTGCAATGAATGGCTGCATATTCTTACGCTTTTCAACCTATAATCTTTTCATCGCTCTCTTCATGATTCTAAAAATGTTTAAATCTTTTAGATACCACAAGGTGCGCGTGTCATTATTTTATTACAAAACTTAGTCTGTAGACGCTCTAAATGTCAAAGACCTATTTCACCTTCCTTTTGCATCCAATTGAATTAAATTATTTACAATAACCATGGAATCACTTGTGTTCCTTACTTCTCGTTTGAGTACATTTTCTACAGTTATGCCTTTACTTAAACGCAGCAGCTTAGAGAGCAATTTTTCTACATAGAGTTCCACTTCAAGATATTCATTTCTCATTTTTGGAAACCGCTTTTTCCCAAATCTTAACATTAGCATAGAGTGATTACCGCAGTTTTTTTCTCCTCGACATAATCTGCATATGACTGCTTCTATCAAGATAATATTTTTAATATGCTGACAATGATCCCTCGTTCAAGCAGCCATTTCAGTAGGCAGATGCACGAAGTGGATAAGATCGGCTTAATATTTACAGCACCAATTCAACTTCAACAGTTTCTTCATGTAACGTATTCATGGTGAAGAATAAATGTCCTTTTATGTAGAGAACAACCACTCGACATCCGTTAACGAAAAATTCAGATTTTACTAAATCGAAACAAATTTTTGATGACAGCAAATTAATTATTAACAAAGATTATTTTATTTATGCTAGTATTTTATCTTATTTATCAAACGGTCGTTCTCTGCATATAAAAACATTTATTTCCCGCAGCGAATACGGTTATATGAAGAAAGTGTTGAAACACACCTGATACTACAAATATTTAATCGCACTTTGTGCATATGTGTCTTAAAAACGCTACTTAAAGGGGCAAATGTTTATTTACATTTATTACCTGCTAAATCCCATGAACTTCTTCGAAGCATGCACCGTTGACCAAACACTAATAGTGCCAACCCTACTCATAAATCAATTTAAAGAAAAAAACTGCATAATCTTAAAAGCAAATAGTTAATCAGCCAACTATTAGGAAATAGGTGGTCGTGTGTTATTAAAGAATAAATTATTTTGTTAATTACTTTCGGTTACTTTATATTAAAATGTATTAAAGTTATGCAATGATTTTACGTTCACACGTGCATGAATAAACTTGATTTTATTTACCTCATATGAAAAATAATTTTTAAATTAACTAATTAGTATTATGAATTTGAAATTCAGGTGAATATAGCACAAATGTCTAATAAACAAAAAGAATTCAGATATATTAATAAGAAATTATATAATTTTTAGATGCAAATAGAATAAGTTTCGATATTTAAGGTGCTTTAAAGAAAGCGGCGTAATACTTCTATTTGAGTCTAAAACAAAATCGCAATTGATGAAATTAACTTATCATTGTTATAGTAAGCATCTTTTTTAAAAAAATCTAATCCTTATTTTTTTCTTTGTTTCAGGCGCCTTTCTTATACCATTCTTTATAATGTTAGTATTAGAGGGTATACCTCTCTTCCTCATAGAATTAGGCATTGGCCAAAAGATGAGACTGGGTTCTTTAGGAGTTTGGAATACCATACATCCATGGTTAGGTGGAATTGGGCTTTCTTCCTGTCTGGTCACCTTCTTCGTTGCATTGTATTACAATGTTATCATAACATGGTGTTTCTACTATTTCTTCAATAGTTTCCAAGTAAGTACTTTGAAAATTAATGTAGTGTATTCGATTTTAAAAATTTCAGTTAATACATTACTCGCATTACTAAATCTTCTTCCTGAATTTAATAAATGAGTTCTTGAAGACAATTTTGATGGAGCCTGTGGTTGATTAACTTAATCACTTAAGGTTGATATATAACCCCTTTCCACATTAATTTTCGTATTCTGTATACGTATTTCGACAAGTAAGTTGTCATCATCAGCAGTGTCGCATCTGGAAAACTACGGCAAAAATCTGAAACAAATTCCGTACACGACCTGTACCGTCGAAAGCCAAAACGCACACTGTATATTCGTTTCACATAATTTTGAAACTGTAAATTGAAATTATATTTTTATCTTAAACTATCCTAAACCTATGACTATAAAACTATATAAACTAACTTTTATTAAACCTGCATGCGTTTATTGCACCCTCCCTTGTCTATCGTATAAGAGGTCAAAGAAAGACGAGTTATGGTTAGGACCCATGTCAGTATTCAACACATGGCCCTTATTCCTCAAAATGTACAACCTTTTATGTGTATCTAATTCGCAATAATTACACACATTCTTTACCAAATGCAAATAACCCACGGTTACACTATGATTACTTTCCAACACATGTTTTGCTAAACCGGATATTTCTGGCCGATCGAATTTTATCTGCACAATATGTTCTTTATACCGGGTTTCTAGGGATCGTTTTGTTTGGCCGATGTATTGTTTACTGTAATCTAGACATTTAATTCCGAAAATTTCCGATTTTTTGTTGTTCTCGCCTCTTTCTTTTACATTTCCTAAAAGGGGATGGAGTTAGTGGGCCGAAATGTAACTTGAAAACCGTGCTCTTCAAAAAAAAACTTCAAATTTTTCGTCAAACGGCGTAAAGGTAAACATATAAATTGCTTGTCTCGATTACTTTGAGGTGAAAGACATGTGGTATCCCGGATTGTCTTTCTTATGTTCGCCTTCCTAATTAATCGATTGATTAATTCTGAATCAAAACCATTGTACCTCGTGATATTCTTAATAAAGTTCAATTCTTTTTCGTATCTTACTTTAGTTAATGGGAAACTGAGCAAACGATTGATAAGAAAACTGAAAGAAGTCATCTTTTGTTATATGCTATGAATTGAGTCAACCGTGGTTTTTACCGTAGTTTTTGCCATGGTTTTCCAGGTGCGACACTGTTTAATTATCAAAGGGATTATATATCAACCTTAAGTGATTAAAAAAAAATAGTCCTTAGAGATATTTAGATGCTTCTTTAGTCAAAAACCATGAAGAAGGTTTACCAATAATACACTTTAATATTGTTTGGTTCCAGTATCCACTGCCATGGACGCATTGTCCCATGATTAACGGTACAGAAGCTCCCGAATGTGCTAAAACATCGGAAACGGCTTATTTCTGGTACAGGACCACATTGGACGTGGCACCATCTATCGACGAACCCGGTAATCTAAAATGGTGGATAGTTTTATGCTTATTACTCGCGTGGACTGTTGTCTTCTTCATCGTTATGAAAGGAATACAAAGTTCTGGAAAGGTAAAACTCTTTTCAATTGATACACGGTGTCCTATCGATAGAAAAATTGTAGGATAGACATTTACAAAAAAAATCGATCTGTCTATCAAAACGCGACATTTCAAAAAAGTTTTCATAAAAGATTTGGCGATGGACTGTAGTATGATGTAACACGGACTCCTGTATTAGCGGATTTAATCTGTTCCTATATGGAGAGCTTAGCTACCTAGATAGCTTAGCTACCTAGATATATCCGAAAAGTACAGGTAACAATTTCAAAATACTAAAATAGTAACTAATTTATCAATAATTTGGTAAATCTTTGCAATACAAACATTCGCAATTGATAAAATGTTATATGCCCATGTAAAGTCAAGTTGGCCTTGAACTAGATTCCTAATAAGCTATAATTATATTTATTATTCACGGCTATCTTAACCTAGATAACGTTTAATATCGAAAGATACAACACCGACATTAATTATTAATTATCTGTCTCATCCATTTGTAATGTAGATGGGCTTCTGTCGACGTCAAATTTATTTATAGAAGCAAGAGTTTCTCAAATCAATAGCATTGTTTGATAACACGTTTAAATATAGGTAAAGAGCTTTAAAAGAAATAAAGCAATATTACTAATACGTAGATATTAGAAATTACTTAGTCATAGTGAGGAATTTATTTTTGTAATAACGATTACAAAAATGTCCAAAGTAAGACTAACATCTGTTGGTTATTACAATACATACACATATAATTATTTTTTTTATTTATTAATCAGATACCTTGATGTACAGTAAGGTGTCAAGGTGTACATTTGTATCTCAGATACGCTTCATTTCAAAATCGTGTTTAGATTTTGCCCATTCCTTCTCGTTCTTTGCCTTTTCCTTTTCTTCTTTCCAATTCATTTTGAGTTTACTCAAGTTTTCCGCTACTTTAGTTTACCAGGTTTTGACCGGTCTACCCTCCGTTCGTCTTTCCCATACTACTTTTGCTTGTTGGTTCTCTTACATTCTAACTAAATGGCCAAACTGTCTAAGTTGGTTCCTTCTTATCGTTGTCGATAGCGGTTCCACTCGCATTTGTTCTCTCACCTTGGTGCTTCTGACTCTGTCTCTTTTTGTAATTCCTACTACTGCTCTAAAGTGCTTCATTTCGATTGCCTGAAGTTTACTACTCGTTCCTTTTGTGAGTACCCAGTTCTCACTGCCATATATTAGAATAGGTCTAAATATAGTTTTATACACCATCATTTTTACATTTCACACCTATTTTTGCATATAAATGTATTATTGAAACCGTAGAATACTCTTAGTGCATTCTCTAATCAATCATTTATTTCCGCATCGTTCTTCCCTGTCCTATGTATTCTCATCCCTAGGTATTTGAAGTATTCTACTTGTTCTATTTCTCTGCCGTCGATTTTTATTATCTCTTCCTTGCCTCTACATATTATCATTGTCTTGGTCTTATCTGTATTTATTCTTAGACTTCTTTTCTGTAGTGCTGCTTTCCATACTTCTATATTCTACTGTAATTGTCTTCCACTCTTGGCATAAATTACTTATTATTCCTCTGCATAGGCACTTTCAGATATTTCTATTAATCTTATGTTTCTGTAGCCAACCCTGTATTTCTTTACTTTTCTTTTCGGCTCCTTTATTACGTCCTCCATTATTATGTGAAACAAGGCTGGGCTCAAGACTCCCCTTTGTCTAAGTCCCTCTCTCGTTTTAAACTCCTCGGATGTATATTTTCTTATTCTTACATACAATCTTGTGTTCTGGTATAAACTTTGAACGTCTCTACATAAATGTTTATTTATTCCTCTTGTTCGTAGACTATTCCGTATGAGTTGTCTTGGGATATTGTCAAAGGCTTTTTCAAAGCTTAGAAATGCGACATATATCTTGTTATTTTCATTTTTTTCTATTAAATTCTTAATTGTACAGATATTATCCTTTACCCCTCTTCCCTTACTGAACGCGCTTTGGGATTCCTCTAATTGAGATTCTATAGTTTTTTGAACTCTTCTTTACAGAATTTGCTCATATATTGGCTGCTGTACTAAGTATTGATACTCCTCGGTAGTTGGCACAATCCTTACTGTCTCCTTTCTTATACAATGGTACGATTATTTCCAATTCCCAATCTTCCGGTATTTTTCCATTTGTCATTATTTCATTAAATAGTTTCTTCAAGATTTCTCGTCCCTCGCCGCCATTATTCTTTACCATATCTGCAGTTATGTTATGTCCCCTCTCTTTAGTGAATTGATCGCATCATTGACTTCCTCTAATATTATTTCTTAATTTTCTTGTGTTTGCCATTGATTTGCTTCTTGTTCTAGATCTTTCTCTTAAACTTGATGTATTTGGCCTGTATTCAAGGTTTCCTCAAAATACTCCTTCCATCTCTCTCTCTCTAATTTCTTCTTAATCATATATTATTTTTCCGTTTTTATTATTCAGGTGTTTAACTGTTTGTTTCTTTCCATTCCTCATAGTTTTTAGCATTCTGTAAAACAGTTTTCGATTTCCATGTCTATCATTTTCCAATTTTTCCCAAAATTCCTCCCATGCTTTCTGTTTTGCCTACTTCACCATTTCTTTCACTTTCCCTCTCTATTCTTTATAGTCATTGTAGTTCTCGTTTGTTCTGGCTTGTAGATGTTTTTTACATTTATCCTTTTTGATTTTGATGACTCCACCATCTTGCTTGCTCTATATTCTGATGGCATATAGTATTTCCTTTATTTCTCTCCAGAGTATCTGGTCCATCCGTTCTTTCTCCGTACACCTTGGCTATTTCCTGTAGTTTATACCACCTAATTTTCACTACTATTGTTGCTTTACAGTCTCTTGGTTTTTCATTTCTTGTTCTCTCTTCATTTATTCTTATTTTCGATATTAATAGATAGTGGTCCGAATATATTTTCACCCTTCTTTTACCTATCATGTCTTTTACTTCCTTCTTGTATTTGTTATTGATAATTATGTAGTCAATAATAGATTTCTCATTTCTACTTTCCACTACCCCTGTAAATTTATGAATCTCAATATGATAATTAAAAGCAATATAAAATACATAAGAAAAGATCATAAAATTTTCATAAACATTGGTCAAGAATTTTACAAATAATGTTTACAAATATTAAAGGAGGTGTTTGGTGATAATATTATGTCACGTGCGCGAATGCCGCCGGATCGCCAAGACAGAAAAAAACATGAACGAACAAGTCGAAATTGAAGGCAATGCTGATCGTTTTTTTCGATATCAAGCATGATATCATGACTGACTGGGTGCCTAAGGGTCAAACTGTTAATCAGAAATACTACAAAGAAGTCCTAATCAAGCTGGGGGAAAGACTAAGGAAGAAAAGATCGGATTTGTGAAAGAACGACTCGTGGATTCTGCACCAGGATATCGCACCAGCTCACACAGAACAAAACTTCTTCACAGATAGGGTATATCTGTGAAGAAGTTTTTAGCGGACAGGCGCATTGCTGCGCTTGATCATCCTCCGTATTCCCCAGATCTCGCATCATGTGACTTCTAGCCCTGTTCCCAAAAGTGAAAAGTGCATTAAAGGGAACACATTTTCAGTCTGTTGAATATGTAAAAGCAAAAACAGCAGTTGTTGAAGCTGCTGACAACTGAAGAACTACAGCATTGTTTTGAACAAAGGAGGACAAGTATACAGTGGCGTATAGATAGGGGAAGAGAGTTAAATATAAGTTTATTTGCAATAAATAACTTATTTAATTGCAGCACCTCATATTGTAAAAATATCGGGGTTTACTTTAATTCATACTTTGTATTATTATATTTTTATGTTTTAATATTTACATATTTTTCATAAATAAAGCTTTATAAAAAAATCATTATGATACACTTTTTTGCTTCTTAAATTTTCTCAAGAAAACCGCTGTTAATTACTTCAATTCATTCGCTTATGTTTTTCGTTTTCTTTATATGTTTTTCTTTTCATTTATGGATAAATTCTTTATGTTGCTATTGTACCTGTATTCACAAAAAGCTATATCAGTGAATATAACATACTTGTCCTGCTATTGAAATTTCGTAAATCCTGTTGGGCAATAAAATTATTATTATTATTTATAAAAAATTTCGTATGCTAATATGCATAATCTGTTTTGTTGTCTCTTCTCCAGTATTTTCTGTAATCTCGAAAATATATATTTCTTGTTATATAAAATAATAATAACATTTTTTATCAATAAAGGAAATAACTCGTTACAATCTTATTCTCAATGCAAAGATTTACTAATATTTTCTATAAATAAACGATATCTTAATTGGCAATGTATTTAAAACTATTTTAAACTTTTCATAACCATATACCATATAATAAAGCAATTATGATCAAGTCTTGAAATATAAATTGTAGATAAGCAAATGAGCATAAATATATTAGAGCAAGTTTATATATATTTAGAATATTAAAAAAATAATTACTGAACTATGCTCTCATTTTCTTCATGAATTTCTTCTTTAATAAAAACGGATTTCTAATTTACCATCTCATAATTCCCTATCATTGAAAGCTAATCGCCGATTCCATTGGTTCCTTTTGTTTCAGGTTGTGTACTTCACGTCGTTGTTCCCTTATTTGGTGTTAACGATCTTCTTTGTTCGTGGAATTACACTACAAGGTGCTAGCGATGGATTAATTCATATGTATAAACCCAAGGTAAATTGACACCATTACATTTATTAAAATATATACACACGCACATATATACTAGGATAGTTTGACAAGTAGTGAGAATGACACATAAGGTGGCGCTCTAATTGGTAAAACAAATACACTGTAATTTAGGTTGCCTATTTATATGTTTACATTCCGATATTTAGATAAATCGGTTGATTAATTTATTTTGAGAGCTGATTGAAAAAGAAGCAACACGTCGTTTTGTTAAAATGGAAAAAGCAGAGTATCGTGCGGTGATTAAATACTTCGTAATTAAGGGTATGGAAGCTACCGAAATAAAAGATGAGTTACGGGAAACATTAGGTGAATCTGCTCCATCATCCGCCACAATAAGTAGATGGGTAAATGAATTTAAACGTGGTAGAACAAGCTGTGTTGATGAAGCGCGCTCTGGAGCACCAAAAATCGTGACTTCTAAGGAAATGATTATAAAAATCCATAATATTATTACGCAAGATCGACGACTCAAAGTGAGAGAGATAGCAGATATGGTAAATATTTCAACGGAACGCGTACACCACATTTTAACGAAAGAATTGGGCCTTTCCAAGCTTTTGGCAAGACGGATGCCGCGATTGCTTACGACTCATCAAAAGTTCACTCGTTTGCGCATTTTCAATGAGTGTTTGGACCTTTATAAGCGGAATCCGATTGATTTTTGTAGGCGATTTGTTACTTGCGATGAAACTTGGATACATTACAATACACTCGAAACTAAACAACAGTCGAAACAATGGTTACAACGTGGTTCTGCACCTTCAAAGAAAGCGAAAACCACTTTATCGGTAAACAAGGTGATGGCATCAATTTTTTTGGGATTCAAAGGGCATTTTGCTGATTGATTAACTTCAGAAAGCTGCCACAATAAATGGACAAGATGATGCAGAACTTCTACAAAAATTAAATGTTAAGATTCGTGCTAAACGGCCAGGAATGGCAAAGAAAAAGATTCTGATTCACCAAGACAACGCTCCCTCGCATACCAGCACAGTTGCGATGTCCAAAATCGACGTGTTGCATTTCCAATTAGTACCGCATGCGCCTTATTCGCCGGATCTAGCCCATTCCGACTTCCACCTTTTTCCAAAATTGAAAACGGCACTAGGTGGAAAGAAATTTTCGTCTAACGACGAGCTTATCATGTTCGTAAATGAGTATTTCGCAAGCTTTCCGGAATCGCATTTTAGAGATGGCATAAGGGCATTGGAGCACCGTTGGAATAAATGTATTGCTCTTTTAGGAGAATATATTGAAAAATTAAAATTATTTTGTATTTAAAAAATTCGTTTTTCTTTTCCATTCTCACTACCCTCATATATATATATATATGAAAAATCTTGATTTCCGGGTTTCTTTTTCTTCGCTCTAAGAGAAAATCGCTATTAAAGCATTGAAACGTCTAGCAAATAACGATTCGTATCAGAACTAGAGAACTATCATCCAGGAGAATCCTGGAAGCCAAGATTTTTCAACTCTTGTTCGCGAGATCATACATTTAAACTATTAATGGTACGCAACGAAAGGGGATCCCGAAGAAAACTTATATACGTACGTATATCGTATAGGTTTTTCTTGGTAAATTGCTATGTAAGAATAGGTTGCACTACCATAATTTCCTCTTAATAATAGGTGACTCATTATAACGTACTTTTCTCAATAGCGATTTTTTGTCAGATAAAGCGTGAGTCCTGTCAAATTGTGTGACATTTGATTATGGAAAGACAGCTCAGTACAGCGTCTACAAATTATTCAGCGGTATTACGAAAATCAAATTTCCATGAGAAACGTGTTTCGTGCGCTTAAAGTAACTTATGGTCTACGCAATCGGCCCATCGAACGCACAATTCTCTATAGCATCGAAAAGTTTGAGACCTAATTTTCATTATTGGACAATACGCGTCCAAATAGACCACATCCAGCACGTAGTGAAGAAAATATAACAATAGTAGCTGAGAGAGTACGCGATGACTGTGAAGAATCGATTCGACGTAGATCTCAACTTGGCTTATCGTATGCCACAGCTTAGCGTATTTTATGTAAGAATCTTGGTTTAAACGCATACAAAATTCAACTCATTCAAAAATTGAAAGTGACCGACCTTTCGGTCTTTCGGCTCTGGAAAAGCTTGAAGAAGGTCCATTGTTTTCCACAATAAGCACAACTGCCGTATTTAGAGTGAAGAGCAATTCGAAGAGGTTCAAGAGCTGCTATTATATCTAGACAAATCCACGGTTTGGCGTGGTTTATGAGTAAGTGAAATTATCGGTCCATATTTCTTTCAAAGAATTATTTGCTGCCTAAAATTGAAGCCCGTTATCTAGACGACATTTGGTTCAAACAAAACGGCGCTACTTGCCTCACAGCCCGTGAAAGTATGGCTTTACAGCGAGAACATTTAATTTTGACGTAATGGACCTGTGCAACAGCCGCCTAGATCATATGATATTACACCTTTAGACATTTTCCTTTGAGGCTACCTAAAGTCCAAAGTCTACATGAATAAGCCGGCTACGATTGAGCAATTGCCAAGATTACTCACGTTATTCACTATATACCATTTAAAATGCTCGAACGCGTGATCGAAAATTGGAACTTCAGAATGGACCATGTTAAGTGCAACCAACATTTGATGGAAATAATGTTTTAAAAAACAAATGTCAAGAATTTGTCTCTTTTTTTGAAAAAAGTTTCTTCGCGTGCAAATTATCATGCAGAATCGAACGAATTCCTAGTGCATTTAGACCTGAAGTACCCTCTATCTGTTGGTAGGTCACTCGCCTGTCCTCGCCAAGCATTTTCCTCACAGTAGTAATGTTTTCCTCTGTAACTGACGTCCGTGGCCTTCCCGGCCTCCCAGCATCCTCCACAGTTAAATTTCCCTTTTGGAATTCTCTATACCACCTGAATATCGTTGTGCGATATAGACAAACATCACCTAGTGCAAGAGTCATTTCTTCGTAGCACTGGTTTATGTTTAAACCACGCACGAAATTATAACGCAAAACTGCCCTTATCTCATTTCGTGACCACGATGCCATCGCAAGCATTTTACACTCTCACTGCTAATGAATAACTGAGCCCATCGACATGGCGCGGCGTCTACTATGCACGTATGAACATGTCTCAACATGCAGCAACAAGCAGCTTCCTGCCATTCATTGTTGCCTCATATTGCAAAACTTTCTTAGTACCTTTTGTAGTAAGTTTCTGCTTTTATCTCTCGTATAATATTTATATCCACTAGTAATGTTGTTAGTTGTCTTCCTTTTTTTAATTCTAAAGTGCTGTATTTCATAATATTTTTCTGTTACTAGAATTTTTGATATTTGAAGATATTTATTTTTTAAATAAGGAACTTAAATAAGTTGATATATACTCCACTGATTATAGTAAGATATTACATCATAATTTCTAGACCTCAATACTCATTGCCGTAACCTGCAATGGAGCAGAAAATATTCGTTCAGTAAATCAATACTTGCGTAGCAGTAGGTCTAGTATCATCGCTCGTTGCATATTCAGGTGTTACAGCTACTTTTCACTTTTCAAATGTCATCCACAAAATGCAATTAATAACTAACTGATTCAATTATTTAATGATAAATTGTTATTGATATTGATTCGAGTTCATTTTCTTTTTAAATTTTTAGATTTCAAATTTATCGTTTCTCAACAATATGATAGATGGCGTTTTAACCAATTTAATACACTTACTCATTTTACATTTTAACAATCATATAATTTCAGGACGATTCCCGAATTACTGTCCTTGACGTAGTAACCTTTGGCTAAGAAATAAAAAAATTTTTCTGCGATCTTTTGTGGACTTATATTCACTGCAGTTGAAATTTCAAGTTTTGTATTTGTTTCGTTCAAGAATTGTAATTTAATCCGTAGTAGTGCTTGAATTTTATGAATAAAATTGAAATGATTTTTTTTATAAAATGTCACTGAAAAAAAGTCGTTTTTATTTCATTTTTAACAGACAGAAACGCCCGATTATAGAAAAAACTATGTATGTACATGACTGTAACAGAAAAATTGTACGACAGTTGTCCGGAAACTGATACCCGTTTCCAAATAAAACACTAGTTAAAAAATTTTTACCTTTTTATTTTACATTTTCATACCGTATTTTATCTAAGAGATACGTTTCAATTCCTTATAACTTACAATTTTCACTGTCATGTGCCAATACGCAGTGGAATGCACGTGTTTTCATTTCTTTTCAATTAATTTCAAGAGTGTAACTACTGTTAAACTGCAATATGGGTTTAGTACGGGTTCCTCCTTACTCACACACCAGCTGAAGCTCTTGAATGGACTTACAGTTAGCGTGTGTGAAAAATTCAGTTACAATTAATTTGGTACGTAGACTTCCGCGGTCGTGGTCCATGCTATCTGCTTCTGGGTTTCCGGGCTGGAACCGCGTCACTAGTATATCTGCCGACGTTTCGTACCCATTTGTATGGGACATCTTCAGGGCTGAACTACTGCACTGAAACTGAAAACGTCGGCAGATATACTAGTGACGCGGTTCCAGCCCGGAAACCCAGAAGCAGATATCAGTTACAATTAGTTTTTTCTTTTCTATATTTAAGTTTTAAAAAAATAATATGATTCAGTTTTGGAAATCGATGTTATAATAATAAAATGCAATTATTTTGTTTTTCAGGTAGAAAAGCTAGGAGATCCGACCGTATGGTTAGATGCAGCTACTCAAGTTTTCTATTCCTTCGGTTTAGCCTTCGGTTCTCTGATAGCTTTCGGCTCTTATAATCAACCCAAGAACAACTGCGTCAGGGATGTTATTCTCGTGTCAATATGTAATGCCATCACTGCCATTTATGCTAGCGCCGTTATTTTTGCAATTTTGGGATTCAAAGCACATATTAATGTGGAAAAATGCAAACAAAAGTAGGTGTTTTGGTTTTTATGCAAAGTCAAGTCTTTCAATTGCATATAATTATACGCTTTTACAATGCGAAATTAAAAAATTCTAATTTTTACTGTTTTTTAATACTGTACACGTTGCGGAGAAATTTTTGGAAAAGTTTGGTGAAACATCAATCCAAATCAACACAAAATCTTTATCAAAATAAGGTTATGTTTTTCGTTTGATGAAATTAGAAACGAATTTTATATGCACAACCAAAGCATAGATTCAAATAAGTATATATATTTCATATATGAGGTATGGCAATTAAATAACAAGACTGCGCTCCTTTCATCGCGTAGCCACATCGAGCGAGACTGTAATTGGAATGTCATTGACCTTAATACACCTCCCAAGCAACAATCCGTAGTTTCGTCCCTTTGTCTGCTTTAATTTACTATCAAGCTTTAATTGTAGAGTACACTGTTACGTAGTAGGGCCGTGATAATGGTTGACATAAAAATTAGTGAATTAACCTGAAATCCATGTCAAATTAAAAAAATCGCCTACAGAATGTTTACAAATGTTGAAGAACGTATTCGGTGATAAAGCTATGTCACATGCGCGAGTTTTTGAGTGGTACAAACGGCTGTTTGAAGGTCGGGAAGAGGTCGAAAACCAGTGACTGTAAGGACTGAAGGGAATATTCAGAAAATTAATTGTACGGAAAGACCGACGTCTGAGCATTCGGATGTTTGCCAAAATGATAAACATTAACGAAGAAATAGTATGACACATTGTGCATGATGAATTAAATATGACAAAAGTTTATGCGAAAATGGTGCCAAAAAATCTCACTCAGGAACAAAAAGACAATCGGATGTCTCTGACATCATGAAACGACTCACAGAAGACCCAGACTTGTTCACAAAAATCATCACATGCGGTGAAACTTGGATTTTCCAGTATAACCCGGAAACAAAGCATCAATAGAGGCACTGGAAGGCTACCGGTTCGCCAAGACAAAAAAAAGTATGAATGAGCAAGTCGAAATCGAAGGCATTGTTGATCGTTTATTTCGATATCAAGGGTGTTATCATGACTCACTGGGTGGCTGAGGCTCAAACTGTTAATCAGAAATACTACAAAAAAGTCCTAATCAAGCTGAGGGGAACAGTAAGGAAGAAAAGGCCGGATTAGTGGAAGAATGACTTAAGGATTCTGCACCAGGACAACGCACTAGCTCACAGTGCCTGGGTCTGTGAAGCAGTTTTTAACAAACAAGCCCATTGCTGGGCCTGATCATTCCCCAGATCTCGCACCATGTGACTTCTACCTGTTTCCAAAAGTGAAAAGTGCATTAAAGGGTACACATTTTTAGTCTGTTGAACATGTAAAATTAAAAACGGCAGTTATTGAAGAGGCTAACAACTGATGAACTACATCATTGTTTTGAACAATGGAAGACAAGTATACAGCGGTGTATAGATAGGAGAGGACAATATGTTTAAGGGGATAAAAGTTAAATATAAGTTTATTTGTAATAAATAATATTTCTCAAACCAGTCTCGTTATCTAATTGCCACATCTCGTATGTTAACGTTCAAATCATTTATCATTTAAATTTGCATAGCAATTTGGTTATTTATCGATGTAGAATTTAATTTCTCTTCATACATTAAAATAAATTAAAATTGTTAATATCGCTTCTTGTAATTTCAGAGGTATAAACAATAAATATAAGTTTATTGGCAATAAATAACATTTCTCACACCAGTCTCGTTATTTAATTGCCACACCTTGTATTTATATAGGCTGGTAATAAAAAATATGCTGAAGCTTCATATTTTATGTAGTACAGCTTTATGTAACCTTCAGTATTGCTATGTGTCCTATGTGTTCTTTCCAATTTAAAAGTTTGTTTTATTTAATTTTTAAATATTTTAAAACTATTTACACAAGTTATATAGATTTTCATTGTTCAAGAGAGAGTAAGATGCAGATTAAATTTGTGAATTTTTCAAATTTTTTTCTACTAAACCGACAAGTTAAATTGCAATATGTTCCCATAAAAATATTTTCATTTTATTGATCCGTAGCCTTTCCAAATATACAGCATATTTCAAAAAGAATATACGTATTACGAAGTATTATTTTGCCCAAACTATCGACTGCAGCGCCTCGGCTCGGCTATTGAAGAAACGAATACATAGTCTAGTTTATTTAATAGCCGCTAGATGTCAGTAGTCTGGTAAACAAACACGATGTTCGAATTTGGGGTCTACAGAACCCACATGCATCCATTGAACATGTACGAGATTCGCCTAAAATCAATATGTTTTGTGCGATATCCCAATCATCTGTCTACGTCTCATTCTTCTTTGATGGAAAGACGGTTAACAGTCAGCAATATTTCGCTATGTTACAAAACTGGTTGTTTCCGAAGCTGCACGAAGACAACTTCATTTTTCAACAAAACGGGGAACCCCCTCACTGAAGTCGCCAAGTGCATGAATATCTGAATAAAACTCTACCGAACCGTTGGATTGGTCATCAAGGAGCTAGCAACTTATAGCATGTCTCAGCTGGGTTCCACGGTCACCGGACTTGACACCCTGTGACTTCTCCCTGTGGGGTTTCGTTAAAGACAACGTTTATGTACCACCACTCCCACAGAACCTGAAGGAGTTGAAGAACCGGATTCGTACTGCCATAACATCAGTGACGAAGGACATGCTTGCCCGAGTATGGGAAGAATTTGAGTATCAATGTAATATTGTTCGTGTCGCTGGTGGAGGACATATTGTACGTCTGTAATCTGAACTTGAGAGGTTCGTAAAAATGTGTGTAATGTTTCTTATTCGTATGCCTTTTAATAAATATATGCATTCGAAATACGTATATTCTTTTTGAAACACCCTGCATATACGACTGCAAAGGGTTAACTCATGTTGGATAATATCGCGTACACCCTGTATGTATAAAGTAAAAACCGGTAAATATTAGAATTTTTCATAGATTATAAATTTTATATTTACATATATGATGTTAATGATACTTACTTTTACAGTGTTCTAAAATATCAACAAGCACATGCAAATGGTACGATTGGTCTTTTTAACGGCACTGTTCCAAATATAGAAGAGTGCGACATAACTAAACAACTGGACAATGTACGAACACAAATAATAAATATGTAAATAAAAATATTAAGTTTGTATATTATAGGCTGCGGAAGGAACTGGTCTTGCATTCATTGTGTTCACGCAAGCTATAGTGGAATTGCCCGGAGCTCCTTTCTGGGCAGTCATATTCTTCCTGATGCTCCTATCTTTGGGTCTTGGATCGCAAATCGGTATTTTAGAAGGAATGCTATGCACGATTTTCGATATAGAAATCTTCAAAAGGGTACGAAAGGAGTATTTGACAGGTAAAATACGTGTTTTAAATCCCAACTCAAATTAACACATTTTTTTTGTAGCTGTGGTATGCGCTATTTGTTTCTTCGTTGGTTTGATTTTCTGTACCGGAGCTGGAGAGTATTGGCTGAAAATGTTCGATTCCTTCGCCGGAACAATTGGTTTAGTTGTGGTCGCTTTGATGGAAATGATCTCTGTCATCTTCATCTACGGTCATAAAAAGTTCACGCAGGATATATACGATATGACCGGTTACAAACCTGGTTTATTCTGGCAGGTAACGTGGAGATTTGTGGCACCATTGTTCATGGCGGTTATCTTAATATCGTCAATAGTTACAATGGTTATCAAGAATCCGACTTACCAGGCTTGGCAAGCCGATAAGGTATAATTTAAAATTGTAGCTCTTTATGCACACGCAATCATTTTAATTGATTTTCTGATTACAGGGCGAGGTTATAAGTAAATCGTATCCCAACTGGGTCTTGGCCATTGCAATCGCAATGATAGCTGCCGGTGTACTTCCAATTCCGATTGTATTTTTGCTACGTCGCTATCAGTGTCTCAAATTTGATGTTAATATACATGAAGGTTCCATAAGACGTATAGATACTACAGTTTCTACCAAAGAAATGATCACTGATGTAGATGTAAGTGCTTTTATATCTTTGCCTGGCATTCTCAATGTATTTACCGTTTAGAAGCATTTTATATGGCTCTCGTAGTCGTACATTAAATACAGGAGAATAATGAAACTTAACACATCAAACGTTGGTGAATATGTGGTTGTTTCACTTAAATTTGTTGACTAAGAAATCAATTTTTATATATTTTTTTTAGAATAGTCATTTTTAGCTTCTTAACGTCCACGTACGATGACCAAAACAATCATCTTGTATGAGACTTTTTGCACTCATTTTCGGTTTAACATCTCCGAAAATAATTTCGTCTATTCTTCTTCTAACGATTACTCAGTATCCACTCCTTATCAGCTTTCGATTTATATTAGTTTTGATTATGGTTTAATGTTTCCTTATTATATAGATCAAATAACTGATTCTCTAATATTTCTAACAACTAATCGAAATATTAAAAGAGAGATCTCAGCCGCACAAATTGAACAGTCAAACAAATGTGCTACCGACTGATCAATAGCTTAGCGAGGCATGATATCGAAAAGGGAACTTGAGTTAGTGAAATTATACCCACTAACAGACGATGGAGATAGGAAATCTACGATTGTTCAATAAGAAATATTTTAAATGATTGAGTTCCAGATTCGGCCCAATATTAGTATGAATCACTATTATGTTCCTGCACATGTCTTTATACGATTACATGCGAACTGCAACTCTTTATGCAGTGCACTAATTCTAAGAGAAGAGTGTCTGCACAAACAGATTGGCAGAATTATTTTACTTAGTCTTCCATCAGATATACACTCTGTAAAATAAGATACGCAGTTAATATTTCTACCAAAAAAGGCTAATAAAAAAAAATAGGTATATTGTTATAAACTACATCTTTTATGCTAATACTCTAATGGTTAATATGATGTTCAGTCTCCACTATTTTTAAGAATAACTTCATAGCGACTTTCTATACTTGCGACCAAATTTCTAAGTAATGAGTCCCATATCCTCCTTATATTGTGAGACAATTTGAAAATTTCCACATTTTGCGCGAAGTTTCTGCTTTATATGAGCCCAAACATTTTTAATTGAATTAGTTCATCTGAGAACTGTGAAAGCCAATCTATTGATCTAATGCAATTTACAGTCTTCCACCTCATAGACACCTTAGCTTGATTTGCAATTTTCAACCGTTGCAGAATTGTTGTAGAATTCAGGTGTCACCATACTTATACCGATCTTAAGAGTCTTTTTGGTACAATTTTACCATTCGCTTCGTGTTTCAAATACTAGTAAATGAGCGCTATATCCTTTTTATTTTAAGAGATAATTGGAAAATTTTATGTACATATTTCTCGCAAAGTTTCTGTTTCATAAGAGCTTGAAATTTTTCAATTGGGTCAATGTTTGAAGACTGTGAAGACCAATCCATTGATCCAATACCATTTGCAGTCTTCCACTTCCTAGATTCCCTAGTTAGTTTCGATGTTTTGAACCGTCATCTTCCTTTAAAGTCCAATCTACACTGTTACCTTTAAACCATAATTTTACCGATCTTAGAAGTCTTTTAGCGCAATTTCATCATTTGTTTCGCGTTTAAAATACCGGTAAACATGCACGAAGTTTCGAAAACCCGCGTGTTAAAACAACCCCAGACGTGAACCTTCGTGTGTTTTACAGTGCACTGTTATAATACGTTCTTTGTTTAACAGTGCACTGTATAATACGTTCTTTGTTCGTTGATTATCTCTTCCTTCCAGGGAGCAGACCCAGAAAGATAATTCGTCTGTAAACACAACGTCGGATCTAGCACTACTGAAGTTTTCTTTTGCTCAGATCACACGCACCATAAATGTTTATCCGACAGTAACTGTTAAGCAACATTGTGTTCATATAATCTGCTGCTATTAGTCGCTAGACTAATACTTATGTTCTTCTTGGTCAGTTCGGATTGTCCTCGACCAAGTATTGTTTGCAAGTTTTTTCCTAAATAAACTAATAATAGCTTTATCAAGCCGTGTTTTTGTGGTGCGGCTATCCGTGCGTCCCAGAAGATCATCTACACTTTGGGTTTGTTGATAACGCTTTACTCATCATTTAACGACGTCTTCTCACTAGTGTAAGTACCTAACTGCCTCTGCAATTATCACTTTAGGACCTTTACGGTGCACACAGAAACACTGCTTCGGCACGTAGTGCATACACTGCACTCATTTTGACAAAAACTGCTACTGACTAGGTGCATTAGAAGAAAGACTCTCATTAACATTCCTTTCGTGAGATATTGACCTGCATTTCTTATTATATAGACAGTAAACGTGTTATTAAGCAATGCAAATACCTTGCTTTTTTGACACGTTATGTTGGATGAATTTCGAAGAGATTCATCTATTCTGGTTGCCTTAAAAGAAATATAAAGAAGTATATTCAAATAACGCACCTTCAGAAATAATAAGAGTAAAGTACTTTTCCAAATTTCAATGAGCCAAATTGGGTTTATCCGAAAAGTCAAGTTTCAGTCGTCTGACTGATACTTTAAATGACCTTCTTGAGGACATACTGACATCCATAAAATAAATATTAACTAAAGAGGTCATAGAAAGATTAGGTTGTGATATATCAACGACACATATTAACAAATTCAATACGTTTTAAAATTGAATGTCTATATCTTATGATGTACTTTTTTATTATGATGAAAGACAAACAGTCCTTCTATAAATCTTACAAGAGCAATGTATAGTGTAAACGAACTTGCAAGCATCGAAATTAATGTCAATGTGCTACAGTTACTAGAAAGCTTTTTTAAACGTTACTGTTTCCCGAAAAAATTATTAATTTGAAGACATTGTTAGTAATTGAATTGACTAAATCAATTTCAGAGAAACGACAACTTTGGCTTGTTGAAAGAAAATTGTTCCGTCATAATAATCTGAAATAGTACGCATCATTAGAAGACCAACCAAAGTTTAGGAAGTTAAACCAAAATGTGATTTAAGTTTTCTTCTGATTACCGCTTTCAAAGATGCACCTATTTGAAGACTGTAGAAATTTAATTTCTATTGGATCGCTAAACTAAGTATTTGTTTCATTTATACGAGGGAGCGTTTTTATATTCGCGGAATGGGGGACAAGGGGTGGAAATAAAAAACCAAATTATTTTTCTTTTTCAATATATTCACCTGCAAGACGGATACATTTTTCACATCTTTCAATTAATTTATTTATACTCTCATAAAAAAATGATTTCTCTTTATCTGCAAAATACGCCGAAACTGCCTCCTTGACTTCATCATCGGCAGTAAATTTTTTACCCCGCAGCTCTTTTTTCATTTTCGGAAACAGGTAATAATCACTCGGGGCCAGGTCTGGGCTGTAGGGTGGGTGATTCACAATTTCGAAGCCCACCCTATGCAGGGCAGCGAACGCAACGCGGCTCTTGTGGACGGGCGCGTTGTCGTGCAAAAGCAGAACACCTTTTGTCAATTTTCCCCGTCTTTTCTCTTTAATGGCTTCTTTTAGTCGCTCTAATATTGAAGCGTAATATTCTCCGGTTATAGAAACACCTTTATCTTTATAATCAATCAACAATATTCCTTCCGAGTCCCAAAATACCGTTGCCATGAGTTTCCCAGCTGATTGTGACACTTTAAATTTCTTGGGAGGTGCTGTGCCCTTTTTATGCCACTGCATGGAGTCTTGTTTGGACTCAGGTTCATAATGATGAACCCAAGTTTCGTCTCCAGTAACAATTCCACTCAATACACCATCCTTGTCTTCATTACAGAGGTCCAAAAATGCACGCGAACACTCTACGCGCTGTTGTTTTTGCGGCGGCGTGAGCATTCTCGACACCCATCTTGCGCTGACCTTAGACATGCCGAGAATCGTGTAGGATTTTAAAAATTGTTGTATCGGATACTCCAACCATTTCTGCGAGTTGTTTCTTCTTTAGTCGAGCATCTTCGAGTACAATTTGTTCAAATTTTTGGATAAGTGCTGGCGTGGTCACCTCAATGCTCCTGCCCGGCCTCGAGTCGTCTTCAAAGGATTCCCTTCCTTGTTTAAATAAACTATGCCACTTGTACGCCATGGTTTTTCCTGGACAAGAGTCGACATAAACCAATGACATCTCATTCATTATGGTCGCGACTGATTTTCCTTGCCTGGTAAGGAACTTTATAACGGCACGATATTCGATTTTTTCCATATTTCACTTTTCACTCCTGATCATGTTACTTGGTTGACGATAGCTCAAAGACTAACTGTCTAATAACAATGAAACTTCGTATTTATACTAATCATGAGTCGCTGCACAGGCCACGCCCCCAATGCGCCTACTCACCCCTCTACAACCCACTCATTCCGCGAATATAAAAACGCTCCCTCGTAGTTACCCGTCGTATATCGTAGGAATAATATTACGAACCTTATCAAAATATTAACTCATGAATTTGCGCTGGGTGTTCCAAAAACTTCGACGTGATCTGAAACTTTTAATTTCCAATTTTTCACAATAACAGCATGGGCATTGAAATATTTATATAAATTTGAAATTGATATTTGAAAGAAAAGTCAAAGATGACAAAACAATGTTCTAATACTGCAAGCAATGTTCTTCATTAAGATTAAAAACTACTAGTTGCCAATATTATTGTTACGTAATTTAAAATCCACAATTGCTTTCATGGATGCTGTATCGTAATTTCGTTTCTTGTGCTTCTAGCACTTTATCTAAAGCTGTTTCAACTCATTAAATTTTTGAATTAATTACTACAATTCATGCAATATTATTATTATTTTGATCTACTTAAAATGTTTGTGTCGTCATCTTTGTTGTTAATGTAAAATTTTGATCGTATAAGAAGCCTAAAGTTGATGTCTTTTGATTAAAAATAAAAACAAAATTCCAAGTTTGTCTATAAAGACTCAATTTATTACTAATTTTTTGATATGCTTCTTAGTTGCACTTTTAAAGATGACTATTTTACTACAGATCTGCTTTTTAACAACTTATGAACTGTACTATACTATTTTTAACGATTTTTTTACTTTGCTGAACAAAAATATGAGAGTACTTTGAAAAGCTTCCAGCCTAACAACGAAACACCTGTATCTTTGTCGAATTCAGTTTTATTTTTCAACATAGTCTCCTTATAAGTCTATACATTTTCCCATTACTTCGATCCGTCCAAATAGTAGTTGGCATCTTGTTCTACAAAACAGATCATGTAATGGCCTCTTCAGTCGATGAAAATCTTTGTCCTCAGAGCGGAACTTTAGCCCACGAAACAGAAAAATGTCGCTGGGGACTGAGTGTGGTGAATACGGTGTGTAGTTAATAAATTCGAACCCCAATTCGTGAATTTTTGTCATGACGACCATTGAAGTGTGACATGGTGGGTTGTCTTAGTCGAACCAAGTTTTATTTCTCTTTAAATGCGGCTGTTTTCTCGCCATTTCTGCCTTCAGCTTGTCAAGTACTCGATTAACACAACTGCAAGACTATCTCACAAAATAGTTTTCGGAGCCGACTCTCCCTTCACAATACACTGTTTCGACTGTGTCTTAATTTCGTATAGTGTAGTGATGAATCGAAGTTTCACCTACAGTTATTAATTGACACCATACTTCACTAAAACTGCTTCAACAGGAAATGCTCATTCGAATGCGTTTTTGTTACTGAGTGAGCAAACGTGGCACTCAACGCGCGGTTAGTTTTTCGTACACAAATCTTCATTCAATATACAATATAATGAGTACATTCTTTCGAGATGCTCAAAACCTCTATCTCTTTAACTTTAATTAGACGATTGTCCAGTGTCATTTGATGGCCTTTTGTGACGTTATTTGTAGTGGTTGGTAGTTTTCGCCCGTCCCAAATGATCATCATTTAAACCCAACTGCCCAAAATTTCGTTCCAACAAATGATAGTACAGCGTACGTCTACATAGTCATTTTACCTTTCAAATACAAGAATTTAAAAACGACTTGATATTCAATTTTCTCCATTTTTACACAAACACTAATACCATCTGACACAAACGACTATTAAACAAATTGTCAGAAGTGTCCTTCAACGTATAACGTATGCGCAATTATATTACCAAATATTTTTGACGAGTAGCGCAATCTTCATGTTGAGGCTTGAAACTTTTCAGACTATCCTCGTAATGCAATAGGATAGGAAACTTTAATAATGATAAAACACATATTCATCATAAATAATATCAACGTTTGATGATGTTCTCTAATATAAAAGAATTATATTGCAAAGAATTATAATAAGTTCTTGCAAATGATGAAATATATACGCTTCTATCTAAACTATAAATACCTATAAAATTCTGAATATTTTTAATGTTAGTGTGAGGAAACGTACTAATAACCAGAAGAAATTAACTTCTTTAAGGGTGTTTATATAATTTGGATTTGAATTTTCTTCATTTGAGTGGATTTTGCTTACCTTAACAAGCGTGTATTTTTGATCAATTAGGATGTAACCAGTCCAGACGGTCCCTGTCTTACAGCTACAAACACACATAAAAATAAGTTTACTATCGGAGATTTCGAAGTTTAATAAGTTGTAAGTAGCGATGGGTCTAAATGAATTAAATACTACACGTAATGAATGAGGAATGCATAGTACATTATTTGCGAATAAACTGTTTCCAATATTGAATATAATCTGTTTGAAAATGTATAATGAAGAAAAGATTAGAACACAAAATTGTACCCAACATTCTATTATACGTTGACTAGAAGGTCAGATTAAATTGTATATTGGAAACTCTGAGATCGATTTGAAATGTTCTTGGTTTAACGCATGTATTATATATGTAAAGTTTTACTTTTTTTTAATAGATGGCATTTTAATAGTATGTATAAATAAAACCATTACTGAATTAATTTTGGTAATGAATCGTTCTAATTTAAACAATATCGTCGATAATCTAATAAATAGAACTGCTAAATCAGTTTAATCACTTAAGGTTCATATATAACCCCTTTCCACTTTAATTTTCGTATTCTGTATACGTATTTCGAGAACTAAGTTATAATCAGCAGCAGACAATTACACAGTGTCGCTGGAAAACTACGGTAAAAATTCACACGGAACAAATTCCGTACACGATCTGTACTGTCGAAAGCCAAAACGCACACTGTATATTCGTTTCGCATAATTCTTAAAGAAATTGTATTCTCGTCTGAAACTGTCCTAAAAAAATACCTGCATGCGTTTATTGCATCCTCCCTTGTCTATCGTATAAGAGGTCAAAGAGAGATGAGTTATGGTTAGGACCCAAGTCACTGTTCAACACATGGCCTTTATTCATCAAAATGTACATGCTCCCATACGTGTCTAATTCGGGATAATTACGCACATTTTTAACCAAATGCAAACAATCCGCGTTTGCACTATGATTACTTTCCAATACACGTTTTGCTAAACCGGATTTTTCTGGCTGATTGAATTTTATGTGCGTAATATGTTCTTTATACCGGGTTCCTATCAATCGTTTTGTTTGGCGGATGTATCGTTTACTGCGATCTAGACATTTAATTCCGTAAATTCCCGATTTTTTATTGTCCCCCCTCTTTGTCTCTTGCATTTTCTAAAAGCGATTTGATGGAGTTAATGGGCCGAAATTAACTTGAAAACCGCGTGATGTGTATTTCCACATGATGTATTTACATCATGTAGTAATACACATCATTGGCACATACTTATATTATATCTACATGTCATATATTAGTCACCAACATTGTACTCTTGTTTTAAAATATATTGAAAAAAACAATATTAAAGAGAGAGAAGACCGAAGACTAAAAAATCTGTTGTTAATGTTTTAAAACGAACACTGGAACCTTTTCTCGTGCCATTCTCATTGTTATTGGTTAGTAAAAGATTAGAAAAATGCCTACATGTAACAGTTCAAAGACATCTCCAGGGTAAAATGTACGTCAATAGTGCTGATGTGCAAATTCCACATAATCTTAATGAACGCCAGCTAATGCAGCATATACTCATTTGTAACCATTAAAAGGAACAAGGTATAACATTTTTTTTTAAGAATATGGTTACTAGAGATGAGAAATAGATTCTCTATAACAACGTTCCCCAGACTCGTCAATGATTAGTCTCCATCCAAAGAAAATAATGTTGTACATTTGCTTTGATTTCAAGGGCATAGTCTACTATGAGCTGCTACCGGATAATCAGACGATCAATTTAGTTAAGCGCTGTGAACAATTTGAAGCAAAACCTTGCTAAAAACGGCCTGCTTTATTTAATAGACGACGAATATTTTTCATCATAACAACGTAAGACCCCACATCTGTAACAACCGCACAGAAGATGGTAGAGTTTTCATGGAATATTGTACCTCACCCTCCATATAGCCCAGATATTGCACTATTCGACTATCATTTGTTTCACTCTCCGCAAAATTCTCTTGATGGGAAAAATTTCGAGTCTTTGGAAGACATCAAAATTTGCCTTGATAAATTTTTTAAGAGTAAAGATAAAACCTTTTGGAGAGATGGTATTATGAAATTGCTTGAACGTAATGAACAAGTACATTTGTTAAAAAGTTATTTTCAGGATATGTATTTAGTTGGATAAATAGCATAAAACGGAATGGACTTATGTAACAACCCCGTACAAACTCTATACCTTGCGTCTTGTAGCAGAAACTATTAGAAAATCTTATCCAGAAGTAAACGAATTAATAGCTCAAACTGAGGTTACTTCGACGCGCACCTTTCCTAAACTAGCATTGAATTATACATAATCCATTAGGCTTATGCTTACACTTGAAGACGAATATTATCGATCCATGGCCCAGAAACGTACATTATCGAAATTTTCGTCATTGATGGCAATTTCTAGCACAAGTTGTCACTAAAACGTACATGTGTGCGTTTACGTTCCTCGCATCACTTGTAAATAATCCTTTGTAATGATATCCTATTTCTGAAAGCGAGCCACAAATTTTTGACCCACTATTTGCTGTACACAATTGCTTGTAATTGTAAAAAAACTATTGTCAAAAAAGGTTTTACATCGAATTCTTTTTTCAACAGATTTATTTACTTTGAACGTGTCTCGTAACAAGGATTCTTTTAACAATAATAAATGTCTTTCAAAATGTCATATCTAGCTTATAATAACTATTACGTACTTGAACTACTAATGCCATCTCGCGAGAACTTTCGATGTCATATTTCTATAAAAACAAAAGTAAAAAATCCATTCAGATCAAATTAAATGCATAATTGTTTCATTTATTAAGTCAAGAACTTTTCAAAGCGCCATAAATCATTATTAATCCACATCTGCCTATGTAATATCTATTGGTCATCTATTACTCAGTTAATACAGTCGCAATGATAGATAGCATGTGGCATGATATTTCTTACTTCATATGTAAATATACAAATAACAGTTTGCATGAAGTATCTATTTTCCTTACTTCTAAGAAGTAACATTCCCAAAATGTAAAAATTGCAAATAAGTAAGGAACTTATGCAGTGTATAAAAAAAGCATACAAAATAGTTTTAATTTTGTAATTTACAGTTTTTCAAAAAAAGGGTAGTATGAAAATTGTTTAGCTTCTGGTACTACATAATTTGATGTACTTTTTCTATTTTATTTTGTGTTCATTTCATTGCCAGTGTGATCAAATTTATTTTTTTAAATAGCACATATTTTTGCATTCTCTTTCTAAAGAGAGCGTGCTTTTCTCTTTTGATTACAGATATTTTTTTATAGTGTTATATAAAAAAAATTGAGAATGACTTTTATTTGAGATAATGCAAATATGTATTTAATAAGTAAATATTCGAACTAGATCATGTTATTTACTAGACAATGGCCAAATCTATCTCTAAAATTATATAGTACTCTTTTCGAGTATACATGGGATGCCTTTTAAGTTTTACATAGTGGGACATAGAGAGCGCCACTAATCAAATGTAAAACTTAAAGTAAAACTTAACTTTCATCTTTAGTTAACCTAAATCCAAAGCTTCAGTGTGATACATGTAGTGTTGTAGCTACAACGAACTGTCAAAATTCATAAGTTAGTTGAAAAATGGAATTAAACCGAGAACATTTTCGCTAAATAATTTCCTATAATTTTCGAAGACAATTATCTCGACAAGAATACCTCGCCGAGTTGGTTTCTGTTTTCGGGAATGAAGCATCACATCTGTCAACAATTTCCCGTTGGTGTAGAGAATTCAAACGTGGACGGATTAGTCCTACCAAAATTCACCAAAAAAGGCAGTCATTCAGAAAGCTTCAATACTGTGCACAAGACCATCCACGAAGATCGAATGTAATATATCATTAGATTGAAGTATTATTGGGGATGTCGAAGAACTCAATTAAAAAAATTTTACATAAAGAATTGTGTGTAAACAAATAAATTTCCCGTTGGATACTGCATCTGCTGACTGAAGAACAGAAAGCAGTTAGGGTGAATTGTTGTCAAAAAATTCTAGATAGCTTCAACGCCGCACACTCTAAAAACATGTACAACATTGTCAGTGGGGATGAATCTTGGATTTAATCATACGAGCCAAAAAGTAAACGCCAGTCGTCTGTTTGGGTGTTCCTAGGCGAAGAAAACCCGCCAAAAGTCATCCGTTCTTGAAGTCTCTCCAAAAACGTGGGGCGCGACATTTGTCTCAAAAGCAAATCATGTAGTAACAATTCCTCTACAGGATCAAAGAAATCATCGCTGAGCTTCGAAAAATCAACCTCGAACGACGAATCATCTTCCTCCAAGACAATGCAAGTTCGCACACAGCACGCAAGACAATTGAATTTATAACGCAACGAAACGTCGAATTGTTGAACCGTTCTCTGTACAGTCCGGACCTAAGTCCCAAGGATTTCTCTACATTTCCGAAAATCAAGAACGCACTGCGTGGTCAAAGGTTCCAATCGTCAGAAGAAGTAGTAGATGCCTTCAAAAACGCAATTTGGATTGTACAAACAAATGGGTGGAACAACTGCTTCCAGAGTTGGAGAATACTTCGAAAAATAATGAAGTCTTTAAAAGCTATCTACCGTTTTATTCCAGTTTTATATGCAAAACTTGCCAGAAGCAAATATTTTCGTAACCACCCCTTCTTTGTAAAATTACGAAATTAGAATAATTAATCGATAGTTTCTTCATCTTGGTGTTCTCGATACCTTTACTGCCGATATTCGGTCTTCATTTGCATGAGTCATCTTCAGGGCTTGACTGCTGCTACGCTTTCGTTGTTTCACTGAAAAACTATTTCAGTTTCATTGCAACAACGGAAGCAGCAGCAGCAGTTAAGCACTGAGGATGCAAACGTCGACAGCAGAGATACTGAGAACGCGGTTCCAATGCTGAAACCAAGATGAAAGACAACGACTGTGGAAACATGCTGACCAGATTAATTAATCGCTCCGTTTCTATACGCTCCTTATTGAACTATTTACTTGAAATTCTTCATAACATATCGAGTTCGAATCCGTTTCATTATTCTAAATTCATCAGTATTCTATGACTACTCAAACCTGAATTTATATTTAAAAATTCTTCTCATGGCGTAAATATTTTGTGGTATTGTAGAGTGATTTTTGATATTACTAAGTCTTTTGCAAATATGCTATAAAGATTTTCAGAAATTATAGTAGGCCATAATCTCAACATTTAAGTTTTGCTGCTTCTAGAGCATCCAGATTCACGTTTTCATATCCTAATATTATTCAAAATGCATCGAAATAATTCCGAATCTATGTACATATATCTCGTTAACAGAGCTAATTCAATTGAGGACAGAAACTTTAGCTCCATAACAATTTTCGGTGAAAAATTATTAATAGATTAAATACAATATGCATGAACTTGGAAATTACTCTTAAGGTATATAAGATAAGCTATCAAGACGCCTTTATTTTTATAAAATAAATTCAAGTATTTCAAGTTTGCATGATTTGAGTTCGTATTTTAGGTAAAATTTATATTGAGCCTACCAAAAGAATAATTTATAGTTTAGCATTACTTTAGCTTAAGTAATTAAGTGCATTGCATGAGTTTTAAAAGAATTTTTCGCCAAATGACTTTTATTGATAATCCACGCTTGCTTTAATAATTTTTTGCCTAATATTATTAATGGTAAAATGATAACTTAACAGATCGCGAAAGAAGAAACATCGTTGCACAGTTTAAACAGATTTTCCATGATTTTGTACTACCATAAACAAATGCAATTTATATTCATAAAAAGAATTTTGAATAAGAAACATAAGACACAATATTATCATGATGGAAGTACTTCACAATAACAATATATGGTATATCCTACTGGTGAATAGTTTAGGAAGTAGTGAATTGCGCTATATCAAAAAGAGAAATGTTTTGCAACGTAATGGGTGATCCAGGAGAGAGAGAGAGAGAGAGACATTTTTAAAATCACATAGCTTTGAAAGTAAATTTATTTATTTCAATCAAAGAAAAACAGCAGTAACTTAATAAAACACCATTTTTATTCTTTTAAAATTATGCCATTTATACGCTCTCTGTACGTGCTTTTGAAACCGATCCCTAAAATTCATAACACGACGTAACATGTCCAAGAGAATGTTATTAATTTCTTTAGTAATTTCTCTTTTTAACTTCTAGTTTATCAGTAAAAACCTTATTGTTCAGGTAATCCCTTAAAAAGTGATCACATGTCGTAAGATCTGACGATCTTACAGACCATCCGATACCCACAAACTTGGAAATGATATGACGACACACTTTTCGTGCATCATTTTGCTGAAACCATGTGTTTTCATTATTCTATAGAAAGATGTTAAATTGTTGCGCAAGAAAGTCGTCGATCATTTCGGTATAAGGTACAGCAATGACTGTCACTGCATTTTCATGCTCATCTCCGTAGAAGTAATGATCGATAATTCCCTTTGAAGACATGGCTATTTTGTTTATTTGTATAACCAAAAGATATTTGCTTCGACAAATAGCCATAAGTTCCTTCATCTTTACTTCAAGGCTGGAATCGCGGTCTCGGTGCTTCTTCTGTTGCCTACGTTTCGTCTCCACTTGCATGGGACATCTTCAGAACTGAACTGCTGCTACTGCTTTCGTTGTTGCACTGAAACTGAAACTGTCTGCAAGCCAGATCCACAAGATTTGAATGTCAATTTCGTTCCGCGACATGATTTTCTCAAAATAAATACCGACTGGAAAATCTGTTGGTTTAAATGCTTGAACAATCTGAATTTTGTGTTGATCGAAATTGAGATCCGACAAATTCTATGTAAAGAGTCTTAGAGGAACACAACGCCTGGCGTTGTTTTCGAACTGAACGTTTTGGACTGCGTTTTACAGCTGCTCTAACATGATCAATGTTATCAGAATTTCTCACACTTTTATTTGGTCCAACATGTTTGACATTTTTAGCTTATTTCTTCAAATTTACGTACTCACTCCTTGCAGAGAGAACTCTACCATGACGAGGAATACTGAAATTAATTCTAAATTGTCACTGCAAAACAATCATTTTTGTGGAGCGAATTAGTTGCAAAAGCGTTATGTTCACGGACTGTTCCATGATTACTAAATGGCGAATGTTTGACAGTAATAACCATAACCAACTGTTCATAGCTACGAAATAACACCACGATTAAAACTTTCCGTTCTTTACACTTACACATAAGTGCGACTAACACATTCTATCGTATGTACAAGGACATTCTAGAACTACTTCATCAGTCATATGCAAAGTTAAATCATAAGTACATCTTTCTCACTATTTGCAAGTACAACTCTGCTAACACCGGTCCTAAATCAAACCAATTGCTAATCGACAATTTGTCTAAATAGATACATAGATCTTTATTGCCATATTGACGAATACAAACAATTGTCGACCAAAAACGATAAATTATGAAGAGAAATATAATATTTCTTTGACAGGAAAAATGAATATATATACGAGGGGTACCCAAAAATACCGAAATTTCTCTATTAAAATCTGTACTTTATTTCTTTTTACAATACAACCATAACACATTCAATATACTCTCCATTTAACTTTATACACTTGATTCCATTTTTGCAAACATTCGAACTCGTTTTTCTGTATGGCTGCGAGCTGCCGTGTCGTTTTTTCTTCACCTCTTCCACGTCGTTAAAACGATCTCGTTTCATGTCTCTCTTCATTCGTAGAAACAAAAAGAAAGTGGTACGGAGCAAAATCAGGTGAGTAGGAGGCGTAGTCAAAGGAGTAGTACTGTTTTTAACCAAAAACTGGCGAACTGATAAGGTTGTGTGAGCAGGTGCATTGTCATGGTGGAAAAACTATTCTCCCGTCTGCCACAAGTAGGGCCTTTTTCACCGCACAGTGTTGTGTAGTCTTCTCAGAACCTCCAAGTTTCAGAGCTGCACTTCACTTAAGTCCGATATTACCAAAAACGACGAGTAAACGAAAATGCTTTTACAAAAAAATGCACTGTAACAAGGCGCAACCTTATTCGGAGAAAGAACCGACTACACCGAACGCAGACAAGTTGCGTCACGCACACCAAGCGGCAGGAATTCGTATTAAACAAGCTTCACCCACAACGTTTTCACGCCGGCTATTTTTGGATACCCTCTCGTATACATACATATATAACATATGTTACGAAACAGAACATGTAGGTACAAACACACATTTAATACGACAAATATTCCTCTAATGTATAAAATTCTTTCTCAGTGAGTGCCGTTTTGGTATCTCTTGCGAATCTTTTCGTGTCCAGCTGCTTAGAATGCTGATGTAATAAAGTTCGATGCCCCTTAGTAAGTACTGGTTTGTGTTCTTACAATACTATGTTTTGGAATAGACGGATCATTTCCATTTTTGTTCATGTATATACTTTAGGTCTATGTACATACATAAGCACTTATCTTGATGTCTTTATGCTGCTTGAAATATTCTCTGCATTAATCACGATATCGAAGGATTAGATTATAGATACAGAATTTGCAATGCGCACTCTATTGTTCGCCAGTACGGTATAAATTTAATAATACAGGAGTTCTCTTTTTTATTCTAAAAATTGGAGTATATGCCGTGAATTTCTTGATATTATTATACAATATAATTTCACAATATATCAACATTTAAAAATTAGATAATTTATATAAATTTATATAGTAACCTATCAAAATATTTTTCATTAAATTAATATTCAAATTATTAGTTTTGACATCGAAATGCTAAGTTTTTAGTTCCACACATCATTGTAAGTAATTAGTTTTTAAACAAATATACATACATAATTATACATGGAAAACTTATATTAAATCAAAAATCTGTTTAATTTGTGATTATAAAAGTTTGCTTCAGTCACCAGTTCGAACCTATCAAAACAGTTCAAAATAATTTGAACCAAAAGTTCAGTATCCAAGGTTTAATTAATAAAAATGGTCCCAGGAGGGTCCGATAAAAGTATCTCTGCCAATTTATCTTTAAATATAGATAATTTTTCCCTTAATAGTATGATAGATTCTTTACTTTTTAACAAAAATAGCAATTATAGAGCTAACATTTTTCCTTGATAACGAAAAAAAATCGAAAATAAATTTCCTTTTTTTTCCTGTATGAATTTTAAAGAAATTAAGTTTTTAACTTAAACCTTGTTTTGTTCGTTGCCATAATAATTTCATATGGAAGCTCTGCAGTGGCTGATTTGGTAAGAATACATGTCACAATTATCTCAGAAAGCTGTCTTGAAATTTTTCATATTACTGTACCTTAGGTCATTTTGAATATCATATCGACGCATTCCTGCTCAGAACAATTAACGGATATTCTATGTAATTGATAATAAAAAGTAGTACCAGTACATAAATTTCAACCATAGTAATAGCATTACCCAGACGTGTCTTAACATGTTTATGCACGGGTTAAGTTATCGTCGCTGGAGTAAAAACTCGCTTCAACACGTTCATCAGTTAATATTCAAAAGCTCGCCCTCTAATTAGTAGTGAACACTTGCATTTCTAAGTGTAATCTGAAATGGAAACACATCACGATCTGTCAAAGAAAGAGGCTTGAAAGACCATAGGGAAGAACAGAACAAAATGTTGCCAAAATGTTTGGAGTGACCCAAAGTGTAATTTCTAGACTTTGAAACTGGAGATACTCGACGAAGACAAGGGCAAGGTCAGCCAATATCGATAATACAATTTAATAGAGATGATTTTGACCTGTCGCAATTGACGTACAGAAGTAGTACCCTTAATATAACCAAGATTCGAAACAAGTTTGCTACTGCCGCTGGAAGGTGTTCTATTGACTCAAACAACAAGACATCATTTGCACACAAATATGGCTTATACGTTTGAAGAACTTTGGTTTGCATTTTTCTTCTTACAGAGTATAAAAGAGCCCTTCGAATATGTATGGGTAAACTAGCGTATCAATTGGAGACATATTGAATAGGGCCGAATATTATTCAATGGTAAATCCAGACTTACATTGCACAAATAATAGGCGCATTCTGAGAAGGCAATTTTATTTTATTGTAAATGGAAGTCTTGCCGCCCAAAGATGTCTGGATGGGATTCTGCGATACATTGTTCTTCCGCATTCAGTAGTAGTGGGAGAAGAATTTATTTTTGTGGACGATAATGCTTGTCCTCATCGAGCACACTTCGTGAACAATGGATTAATCAATAAAAGTAAATTAAACTCTTTTGAGCCAATTTGTAGTTCACTATAATTGCTAACAATATAAATGGAAATAGATTCATCATTATCATAGATTGTCAAACTTTGTTTAAAAATAATCAAGGCATTCGTATAAGTCTGGCATGTTGACTTTAAGAGATGGATTTTTAAACACGTCTGTTACAAGCGTGTGCTTTGGTAACGAAGAACAAGTCTTATCAGCCGTATTTTATGTTACTACTCACTACCAAACACCTAAGATAAACTGGTAAAGGAAAACCTTTCAATCGAATAACGAAAAGCATATAATTCAGTAACGAATCCAAAATCTAACCGTCAGATGATTAGGCGGAAACGTAGAGAACGGTGCCATCTTCAATTTGGAAGATGTATTCACCAAACTGGTGGGTTGTCATTACTCACAAGACTATTCCCTCAGATATTCATCAGAGATATCGCAACTACTCTGCGTTTCCTAAAATAAATCATTAGGCCTCCTCATCTTCTTTCTACATTGAGGATCCAATCTTTCAATCTTTCTACGCATTCCCATTTGTGAGAACTATCTAAATTTCTTTGAAGAGTCTTATATAAATTTCTTCACACTCACCAAAGACAAGAAGAAATTAACCATTTACTAGAATTCATGCCACAATATGTGAATGATTATAAAAGCAATCAGGAAAGTTCTCACTAAGTATTATGCAATTTCTATGTCACATTGTATAATTTTATCTGTGCCTCGTAGGAATTATTTTGAATTGTTTTCATTTATTGTCGTTCACAACTTAGCTAACAAATAAAAATAAATAGAAGTTTTGATGATTGTGATGTAATTTAATTCGAACTGATGACTGAAACAAATATAAAGGCTCCAAACTTATAATAATTGCGAGGCGTAACTTGGCCCAGAAGAAAATTCTGCATTTTCCGCATTTAACCCTTTAATAACATTTTATTTTTTTATTTAGCTGGACGATGACGACGATCGCCTTCCAGAATATCACGATGAAGACAGCGACGACGATCTTCGCGTAAAATTTAACCGTCTAGGACGATCTTTCCGCATGGAAGTTATGGACGACTAACGAAAAAAACATTTACAAGAGATGTCTAACATAGTAGGTTTAGTTTAGTAAAAAGGAAAAAAAACCTAGAATAAAACCTTACATCCTATTATATTTATAGGTTAAGTAAGTTTGTAATTTAGTTAAGCAATAGTAAATTTAAAAATCAAAAACGAAAAAAAATATTCAATTAATTAACAAGAACCGTCCGTAAATACATGCGGATGCTTTTCTACGATATTCTTTTGGTCAATGTAATAAAACTGTTTCAAATCGAAACCCTCTCATGAAAAAAAAAATGAAGACATACTGGTAAAACATAAACCTCGAATATACAAGAGCTAGTCAATTTTATTAGAAAAAAAGGCATAGTTTAAATAGATTCACAGGTATACTATAAAAAAATATATTTTGTACATATTCGTAGACCACTTAATGATAAATATTTTGTTATGTTCATTTTATGCGTGTATTACAGTATTAATATATACAGGTAATTCTGATTGAGAGAATCGAAGTGGTTTGAAAAAAAAACAAAAGATAAATAAACACAAAAATAAAAGTGGATCTCGAGGTATTGCATTCAGGATGTGTCAGGATATTTCAAGAAAAGTAAAAGAAGTATACTAAAAAATGTTTTAAGAAATTTACGGAAAAGAATTAAGCAAAATATAAATCATTTCATCTTAGCTTCTTTAATAAACGTCTATTGTTCCTGCTTACCGATTCTTTTTTAAAGAAAATTATTAAAATGATGTAATTGATGACAATTTGCTGCCGTTTCTTGGAAGCTCTGTTAATACATTATTCAGGATGGATCCATTCCCATTTTCGCAATTTATAAAGTTCTGCTTATTTTTCTCCTTTTATATATAAATCAGCACTACAAGTCTAGTAGTTTTCTCACTCTTTCCTGCCAGTTTCTCTTATCTCTCACAAACCTTTCTGAACCTCTTCCAACATCTCTTCCTGGGGTGTCCTCCGTTCCTACCATCTCCTTCTCTCCTCAACAGAACTTTATTGATCCATCTATTTTTAGACATCCCAGCTATATGTTCCAGTCATCTAGCTTTTTGTTTTTCAAACAAGTTCTCAAATTATTTATTTGTCATTCTTTTAAATTCTCAATCTGCTTTTATACCATGATATATTTATCTTCGTTTAATTTATTTATTAATAATTTAATAATATCTCTTGAATATAATATATTGGTTTACACAGATAACATTGAAATATACGAAGCAACTGTGTTGTAATATTTACTCGGAAAATCAACTCTTTCAACTCTATTACATAACATTATTAAAGAAAGGAATTGTAAAGATATTGGGGTAACATTCAATAACAGGTTGACATCTACAAAAATTTATCTAGCATTACTGGATCAGCGATTAAGTCCTTTGGTTTTATCATGTCGTCAGAAAATTGCAGTATGGGTTACTTGTTTGGTATCCGATTTATTCCACACGGCACGGTGCGGAAATGCTTTCGATTAAGTCCTAGTGTTTCATAATTTCGTCAGCAAATTGGAGCATGCGTCGATTGTTTGATAACCTATTTATGAGCTGCATATAAATAAGAATGAACATCAGGGAATACCAATTTATTATTTGATGTTTTTCTTTTTCATGAAATTGTGCAGAAATGAATTACTATTAATTATGCAATTATCAGTAAAAACTAATTTTGTAACTCTGAAGTTATTATATTGTAACCGTCAAAAAATAATTTTACTACATTTCAGAATACGTTTTTTACTTTGCCTCAAAGTTATTGGGAAAGCGTCACGTGTATAAATAGTAAATATGTACCGGCAGAAACGTAGTATGATGATCAAGGTGAATGTGAAATCTATATACAGCAAGGTATGGGGGGAATTGCGTAGTTTTGCATTCATTTGTTCGAGCTCCGGTGTTTCAGGAGTGTTTATTTATTATTTGATGTTTTTTCTTTTTGTCCAATTTGGACTTTTTTTCTCATAGGCAGAAATACATTATTCTTATTTATTCGTCCTTTTTGTTCATCAACCATATTCATTTGCTTTTCCAACGAATAATTTAAACTTACTTATTAGCTTTTTATTTCTATAAGTCGTAAGTCGTACTATGATTGGCATAGGTCAACCATTAATGTCTGCTTCCATAAATTAATTGCTCTTCGCAGTTTTTCTCTTAGCCAATTCCCTATACTTGCGCTGTTGTAATCTTCTGCCACTTTTCTCAGCTATTTTGACATGGAAGCGCATGGAAGCGTCATTTGTCATCGTCATCGTTTCGACTGCATATGATGTCTTATATATGAACTTTTAATTTAGTTCGTTTTGTTAAGTTTTTGTCTTTTCTAATCCTTTTACTCACATGGAACATTCGATTTAGTACCATATTTTTTTTCTTTAATTTCATGTCTATTGCCATCGCTAGACGGTTCTCCACAAATTTATGTAATTGGCATGTATAGCATGCATTCGACGTCACTTAATATCTGAGTAAAAACATTTAATATGGGAAACAAAAATCTTATTCGAAATGGGTTCCTCTACTAAAATGTTGAAAATCGTTTAAATAAATAATATCCTTAATTATCTTATACCCAAGTATTTGAATTTCTATCTTTGTTTAAACTAATGATTCCTAATTTTAAATTATTTTTCACCAATTTCATCTCCTCATTCGTTAATTTGTGTTCTATCATTGCATTCAGTGTCTGTCTTGTTTTCGTCTGTCTTATTTTCGTTATTACGATATCATAAGCATATTAGTCTTCTTTTTGTTCTGAGTATTCTTCTATTTATTTTCTTAGTTACGTATTTCACTACTAGAGGAAGCAGTGTCGCTGACAGAACACTACTATGGAAAAATCTAATAATTTATACTTCCACTAAACGTAGAGGTTAATTGTGATGAATTTTCATTATAATTAAAAGTGAAATGGAAAATAATTATTTATAATTTTTAATTATTTATTTAATTATATTATAATATTTTAATAAGAGAAGATTTAATCGAAGCAATTATTGTTACACTGTCAATAAAATAATTTTTATAAAATTACATTTATAAAATGCGGTATTACCACGTTATTTATCAAACATATACTTACTATAGTACTATAAATAGATTTAAATACTCAGAAATAACTTAAATATCAAAGTAAATTGTTTGTTTTTATATACATGACACGAGAATACATACTGACACATCCTGAATTAATTTTATCGTTACCCGTTTGTGATACGAAAAACTGCTAAGTGACTAAGTGATTGTCGAATCATTTCATTTTATAACTATAATATCCTAATTATAAGTATAGATATTGACGAGATATTTTCAGAGCTAACTTCAGATGTCTGTACAAGTGGTAGTTTGCTATAGTATGGTCTAAAAATATGAATACATAAATTTTATTTTAAAAAAATATGTAGATTTGTGGTAATAATAGGACGAGATTATCAAAAATTTTTAAAAAAAGTAATTAAGTTTATTTAAAACGAACGAATCTTTCTTTTTATGCATAAAGAGTCACGTAAAATATTGATCGATTTACAATATAGACAAAATCATACATAATAATAATAGCTTTAGTCTCTAGCGGTACTTAATCATTTGCAGAACTAATTTAAGACGAAAAATTCAAGAAGGAAATCAATTTAATTGTTTAAATAAGTTAAAAAAGCACAATTAATTTTATTGATTAATTCATAATTATGCAATAAATTTGCTATTTCTTCCATAGACGTAAAGATGCTAAATAGTAAAAAAAATAGAAAAGAAATTAGAGAACAAAAATCGACGTTAACGTGAGGAATCGATAAAACGGTGTATGAGCCTTCACATAAACTTCGCACAATAAAATTTTCGACGACATCGTAGACATTACATATCATGTCTTCTTAGTAGTGGTTCATAAACGATAAGTATTTCGAAAATCGACGTTGCTTCTTCCAAACAGGTTAGCTGTAGGTAAACGGCGTTACCAAACTAGTGAAGCATGTTCAAGTTTACTGATTACAGAAAAAAATAGCATGGTTGTATTCAAAGTTAAACTTTTAAGGAGTTTTCAAGTACGCAGCACAAAACCTAAAGCTTTCAATACTGAAACGCAAACATTAATACATGGATCAAAACTTAATGTAAATCAAATGAAACACCGAGATTCTTCGAATCATCAACCCTATTTGAAAAGAGTTATTTATATATGTGAAGAATAGCATTAATTTTCTTCGTGTAAGGAACGAAATAGCATTTATTAACATTTAATTTTAGTTTGTATATAGACCATTATTCCTTAGACATTGTTGAAGGTAGAAGCAGTCAATATATATGTCAATTATTATTATTATTATAAATTGTCTGCATAGACAAGATCAGGACAAGATAAAGATGTCAGTAAATCATTTGTGAAAAGAATAAAAAGGAGTGGTTTCAAATGTGACCCTTGCGGAACTCCAGACAAAAGGCTTCTATATGTATTTCTTGATTCGTACACGATACAACCTTTGTTAAGCGACCTTTCTGTCAAAATATTCATTAATTTATTTCATACTTCAATTAATCAATTAATTGACTAAAGTTTGAGGAAACAAGGAAACATACAAAACTAAAAGCATACAGGGAGTACTTACGGAGGTACTACAGGAAAAGAGGCAGAAGTAATGATGTTGAAGTTAAGACTAAAGTGAAAAAAATTATATCGAAAAGACAATATGGGGTAACATACATAAAATAGACGAAAAGAAAATTCGTTCAGCCAAAGTATGTATAAGACAGACAACCAAATAAGAACATAAAACTAACTATTAGACACATTCATAACAACGGAAGAAGTACAACACAGTGGAAGCTTGAGTACATCATTGTTTATAAACGCGATGGATAAATAATGGAATGTAAAGCCAAATTTAAAAAATATATAATATGATGGAATAACTTGAATCAGTGGACGTAGAAATATGCGTATTCGCAGACGACATAACATTAATAGTAGATACATAAGCTACAATATAATCTAGAAATGGGGAACGAAGAGAAGTTCGGACTTAGCATATATACACAACAAAACACAAGTAATTAAAATGACAATAAAAAAAAGGTGAAGCGATTATTGCAATAAATAATATTTACAGACAACAGTAGAATAGAATAAACGAATAAATATAGACACCCGGTATTTTTCTTAGGTGTCTATATTTATCCGTTAATAGTAGGAAAAAAATAGACAATTGAATAAACAACAGATTAGCCAAACAGGAAGACTGTTTTATGCACTGAACAGAGGATTTTTTAATAACAAACACGGGTAAGAGATAAAATCAAAATGACTATATACAGAATCATACCTATACACCAACAATAGTAAGTATTGATTGAAAATTGGATACCAAGTATCGCAAAAGTAGATTCGAAGCCACGGAAATGAGATACATCAGAAGAGTAACGACAATAAAAAGAATAGATGACATAAGGAACACCGAAATAAGAGACAGGTGAGATGGTTTAGGCATATTAGGGTAACGATAGATAGACTTTGAGAGTATGAGAAGCAAGAATGATCCGAAAAAAAAAGGGACAAACTATGTAAAACACGGAACAGCGACATCAAAGACGTTCTACAAAGACGAAAGAAGAGGAAAGACATGGCAGGAGGCAGCTCAGATAACCAAGAACTGAAATGACTGAAGAAAATTTAAAAATAGATAAACCACGTAGACCTCGATACCAAACGGTAGCAGAGGAAGGATTAAACAATATCAAAAATTGAGAAAAACAATGTATACCAAGAATAAAATCTTATTTTCTTGCAATTACAAAAAAAGTGAAGACTTTCGTTGCTAAAAAAGAGTGGAAAAGTATATTTTGCATTGACAAAGACAATATCATACTGAAATAAATATAAATGAGAAGCTCAACGGAATATTTTCACTAAAATCAATAAAACTTTTTCACTAAAAATTTCTTTCTATATTTTTCACTTCTCCAATGAACTCGCTCCACATACAAGAATATGACGCAATTGAAAATTAAAAAATAAAGTACGAAAGCCAATAAACCAAAGTATTACACACAACAGCGAAAGTTTTAGTAGTACTATAATATGGAAGTTTACCAGAACTATTGAAAGAAAATAAACAGCATAAAATATAAAACAATCAAATAGAACTCTTTTTAGCATTAAAATAGAAGAAGATATATTATATTGCACCATTTGTTTGCGTATTTAATTAATTAAAACATGCACGAGAACTTAAATTTAACTTGAATTTCTTATTTATAAATTGGTAAATCTAATACACCATTTCCATTATTTTCTGGTTTCCTCGTAAAGTATTTCCATATTTTGCGTGACCATTTGTGCATATTTGTGCGAACTCTTCCGTATGTACAAGAGACCTTTAAATTTAAAAAATCGTCAAATTAAAAAAATGATTGTACAGTAGTGGAAAAAATGACTGTATAGTAGTGGGTGTAAACAATAGAACTATAAAATGTTCTAAAAGTGTTTTAGCACCTGGATATCATACAATATGTGATATGCAGTTTCGCCGCCAATGCTGTTATCTCCAGCAATTACATAAATGTTAAGATTAATATAAACATTAAATATGTTGCGTGGCGGGAAAGTTCTTAAGCTTTTTAGTGTATTTTATAGTACTACTAGCAAATTGAGCGTAATATTAGAAAACACTCCGTTTAAATCCATTTAAGTTGGAGTAGTATTATACGTTACTAAAATTCATGGAATTTTATAAAAATGCAATAAATAGCTTTGACAGGAGCACACATTCACCGCATAAACAGACTTGTGCGAAATATAATTCGTTTTCTAGTTTGTATTGCATCATTTAAATTATTATAAGTATCTAGATACAATGTAAATATTTATATATATTTACGAAAAGCAGCATTAAGTAATGTGTAGACAAAATAATTTAGTATTTAGACATACATATAATCGTTGTTACTGTTGCAACATATGGTAATAATAATAATAGTAATATTAAGAAAAAGAAAATGCTCAAATATAGTTACCCCCACAAGAAAAGGATTATGCAAGAAAAAATATCTCTTTAACTCATTATATTTGATATTAAATTGATTAAATTAATAATTAATTTACTCTATTGTTTTTCTGTTGTTTTGTTACTTATTTATTTAGTATATATATATACATATGTATAATATATATATATATATATATATATATATATATATATATATATATATATATAAACATATGTAATATTATAAATATTAATACAATTTTGTTACTAAAATTTCCATGTACGTCCTAAATTATATAAAAGATAATATATATATATATATATATATATATATATATATATATATATATATATATATATACGAGGGATGTTTCCAAAGTTCTGGAAATTACATATAATTTTTATAGTTTTGTTAATTTTCGTGAATATTACAATGTCGTTTTTCAACATAATCTCCATTTAACTGAATACATTTATCCCAACGATAAACTAATGTTTTTAAGCCGTCCTCAAAGAAGTTTTTCGGTGTCTTGTCGATCCACCTATTTATGGCACGTTTTACGTCAGTTAAACTGTTAAATCGAACACCCGTTAGGGTTTTTTCAAATCTGGGAACAGATGGTAATCACTGGGTGCAAGATCCGGGGAATAAGGTGGGTGCGGCAGCAATTCCCATCGTAAATCGTTCAAAACATCCTTCGTTTTTCTTGCGGTGTGTGGTCTTGCCTTTCCAGGCTGTTTTTTAACTAGTGCCTGTCGCAGTGGTCCGAATAATAAATTTGAATAATATTCTGCATTAATTGTAGTACCTCTCGGCAGATAATCCATGAAAATAATCCCTTCGCAATCCCAGAATACAGTAAGTATTACCTTTCCAACAGACAGAACTGCACGCGCCTTCAGTGTAGGCCCTTCTTCAGGTTTGTGCCATTCTTTGGATTGACTTTTCGTCTCAGGATTGAAATAAGGAATCCACGTTTCGTCAGTGGTTATTATTCGTTACCAAAATTCATCACCGTAACAGCTCTCGAAGTTGACGACAAGTATCGGACCTATTGAGTTTCTGTTCTGGTCCCAACAGCCCTGGCATCCAGCGCGCCGAAACATTGCTAACGCCCAAACAATCATGCAAGATGTCATGAACTTATCGTGTACCTATCCCTAGGTGTACATTAATTTGACGAATAGTCATTCGCCTGTCGTCTTTCAGTAGGTTTTCGACGGCAGTAATGTTTCTTTCATTTACAGACGTGCTTAGCCGCCCACAGCGTGGATCGTCTTCTAGTGATGTTCTACCGGCTTTAAAACGATTGATCCACCGATAAACAGTACTTTTGGATTCTGCAGATTCACCAAATACTCCTTGCCGACGACTAATAATTTCTGACGTTTTCACATCTTCTTTTCACAAAAAGAAAATTATCGCTCTTTAACATTTTGCCGCGTTACAAAAACAGTGCTACTAAAACGCGTCTACATCAGTCAAATACTTGAATCAGACTGAACAATGTTGCACTAGATAGTTGTATAAACATGTCAAGACTTGTCTGGCATCAATAACATTGCGTATAAGTTCTGCGTTATTTAATTATAGCACTAATTTCCAGAATATTGGAAACACCCCTCGTATATATATATATATATATATATATATATATATATATACATGCATATAATTTAAAAAAATATTTCCTCATTGTCGTTCTTTTGTCCCATACTAAACACTATATTTTCTGTAATTTATTTATATTTTTTAATATAATACTTTAAATGTCACCTTCACTGTAATATATTCTTTTATAAAAAAATTTGCAGTATTAATTATTATTTACATTTGAATTGTTACAAGAAAGAAAAAAATGAGACAGGAAGATCAATGAGAAATTGAATTCATTATTATATCATAACTTTTGAATAAATTTTAAAAAGTGAAACTTATTACCTCCTTTTATAGATCGGAGTTCATTAAATTCTTGTTTTTGGGTTCGTTGGATATTAAACTCCACCTTAGCAGTCATCAAGAGATGTTGAAATAATATTCAATTCTATTGTCCAAAGCACAGAATAGATACTACATCGTAGATACCGTTGCAGAAAAATTGAAAGCTTCATTATTACAACTCGTCTCTCGTGTTTCAAAATACCTCCGCTCTGATTTTAAATATATAAAACTGCAAACTATCGGATTCGAAATTACGTAAAAATACAAAAAACTGCAAATTATAGGATCGTACAGTAAAAATAACGGAAATTTATTTCTTTATATAAAGCGAAGAAATGCTTCTGCTTGCTTTCAGGCCTATGTAGTCAAAATACTCGACTTCCTTTGCACGTTTTAATCGTGGAACGTACTACCCAAATTCTTAGAATACCGCTGTTTTTTAGCTTGTAAAAATTGCTTTGATTCAAGAAAATTTTTGAAAAATTTGACATAACCATCCTCAATATTCAAAATACATGCTACGGCGAGTACTCAATTTAATCATCAGTACAGGCGGGGTAAAATCACACAATTGCATCCATAATAACGTACTATTCGAACTCTTTTAAACAAATAAGATTACATGTGCTTTCTAAACAAATATCTTATCTACACACATAGAAGCAAGAATTTTAATGTGCGGATTATGTAACAATACTACTGATTTATTTACTTTCTATTCAAATTTCCACGAATTTTATAGATTATAATTTGGGTTTGGAGTCTGTTCAGAAATTCGTCTTTCTCTTTTTGAAACACAGTTTAGATGTTTCGCGGTATACAAATCGGTAAAACTATAAACATTTTTGTAATATATTCACAAATTACTGACTTAAACAGAAGGTACTTGCGTTATCTGTATATTTTAAATTCTCTTCTTCGTAATTTTATTTATATTTAATTATTTATATGCCTGCTTGTATAGTTGCGTTGGAAAAATATAAAATCATTTGTTCCACGTTGAGCGCCAAATTTATCAATGCATGGCGCCTAACGTGTAGTAAATAATTTTATATGAACAGAATATTACTTTAATAATATTTAGAAAGACTCTTAAAGTAATAAATGTAAAATACTCGTCACAAAAATCTTTGCCAAACAAAGCCATGCGTAACAAAGCTACATCATAATTTCAAATTTAATAAAATATATTTTATGCTAAAATATATATATATATATATATATATATATATATATATATATATACAATGACTAAAAACCCAAAATAAATTTTATATAATGAAAGACGTATTTGGGCATTTTAGTGAAATTTATTTATTAACAATGAGACAATTCGTTTTTTATTTTTGAATTAATATTTTTAAAAATCCAAGTGTGTCTTCCTCGGACAATATAATAATACTGTAATGTCTTTTTATACATTTTTCAGTTAGTCGAGCTAAAGAAAAAGTAAATTTTTGTTTTAATAACAATCTCGTCAATTTCCGCTCGTAAAAATAAACAATTAATTATAAACGGTCTGTAAAATTTTTATATAACAAAAGGGCCGGGGTTCGAAGACGACGATGGAAACTTGACCTGATGCGTTTAGGATATAAATATAAAATATGATGTTCGGACATCTAATCTTTTAAATTGGATGTTCAAGTGATAGAGACGCTTTTATGTACCTATTTAATAATTATAAAGATGAATATAAATGCAGTCAGTTTAGACATCTCTTTCAAACAGTTACATTTATAAATACATATATTTATTTCATAGACTATGCCACCCACTTACACGAATAACAAAAATGTTAACTACTACTAAGGGTAAGTAAAATACATAAGCAGAATGAAAAATTATATGTAGTTGTTGTAAAACATTTGATGTAATTTAAGTATATTTTGTAAATAATGTACATACAAGTACTTACAAAATACTCTTAGTTATGTACACTTAGATCACAGTAGCTTTCCTTTCTTACCCTACAACTCCCGTTAGAAAATGTGATTATGATTTATATTTAAAATTAAGTGTTTTATAAACTTAAGCATGCCTAGGATTAATAATGGTGATGTAGTAATGGCGGATTTTTATTAACTTTGTTTTCAATTTTTAACAAAAAGCTGTGATTACAATATGTGATTACACTTTACCACAGGAAACACAGTAGCCACTTTCTTTTGTATTTAATGGTTGCATCGTTCTTATAATTGTTAATTTAAAAACTATTTCAAGGATATTAAAAATATTTAACCTCATTCGTAGAATACTTACGATTACCAAGAAGAGAATATTAAACAGCAGCAAATTGTTAACTGTTTCCAAGAAAAAGTGATTATTTATTATTAATGCTAAAATTATCAAAGTTATTTAAGTTACAATTGTTGTATATATTATAAGAATATGCAAAATATATGCTTTGCAAGCATGTAATTAACTATAATTCGAATTCTTTTAGAAAATGAATTTAGGTTAGGAATATGAGATGATGTTTTGCTGTTTGAGAAAACTCCGATGTTTAACCCATTTTGTTGTCTCTTTTACCACAGTAGATTGATAATTACTCTTAAGTATGTTGTATAATATTTGTGCTTTAATATGACTTAATTCTAGATACAAAAAAATGCTTCATGTATTTTCAGAAAAAGAAAACATTATTAACGAACATTTGTTTTTCATATTATGATTTTCAAAAATTAATTTAAGAAATATAATTATAACTTCAATCCTTGAACTTCTGAGGAAATCTCTCAGAAACTCAAGCTTTTTACAACTTGCGGGTAAATCGAAACTATTATGATGTTTCAGAAAACACCTTAGAATTTTTGTGGACGAAGAATTGGAAAATTACCAAAATTTTTAGCCTGGAAACAACGTGTTACATTCACATATTTTGTAAACTAATATTTTGCACATTTATACACTAATTCTGCATTTCCTTCACATAAAATCCTTTTTGTAGGTTTCTTGTAATTGGAAAATCTAAAAATAACAACGATATAAATACAATAAATTCGTAAATTTTATAAACTAACCTCAAAGTATCTTTCTTTTCGGGTATTTTAATTTAATCGTACTCATAGGTAGTTCTGGTGATATTTCGTTTATTTTTAGTGTATTTTGAACATACAACAACTTACAGTTGAGTGAATTCATAATAAATCCAATAATTTAATTTACAAATTAACATAGTGATCAATTTTGAAGTTAGCGCCAAAGTTTGTACATTTATGCTTTGCAATGTTGTTTTCAAATTTTGTCAATTATATGAAGTGAAAAAAAGGCTTTTTCTGATGAAAATAAAGCAGAATTAATTCAAATACGGAAAATATTAGTTGAGGTTATACTACAAATATACTGATATATTGGCTATGCGTTGTTTCCACTAAAATTTTGCTCATTTTCATATGTATATTCGATATCAGAAACGGCCAAAAGATGGTTCGTTCTGTTAAAATTCTAAAATACAATAGTTTCAGTATTTCTCAAAGTTACACAATGTTGAGCATTTGTTCTTTAATACTACTAAATTTAGATACAAAATAAAACGCTATATTTATAAAAAAGTAAAACAAATTCGATTTTCAATCAAACAAAAATCAAAGTTATCTCAAAAAAATTAAAATTAAATTATTATTGAAGCAGAAAAAATCTAGTAAATTATTTTTTTATATCGAGAAATATAAATATAACCTCAATTCTTGTACTTCCGAACAATTGCTACTTCGCTTTCTTTAGTAATTTGAAACATATTGATTGGTACAACTCCCTCTGTAAAATGTAATAATAACATTGTGAAATAATTAATTTACAACCATCTGCCCTAAGTAGATGTTTTTAAATTACAAGCGTGTCTTGAATTGGTATTGCTAGTAATAAAACGTATAAAGGAGCATTCTTTTGTACCATGATTTAAAATTTTATCTGCGATCCTAATTTTTTAGAATAACGATTCCAAAACTGGTAAAAAGAAAGTGGCTTCTCAATCGCTATTTTAATATTTTGGTTATTCCTTATTAAAAATATCGCACTAAATTAAAAACGCATTATTTCTAATCGATAATGTTGATAATGTGAAACATGCAATATTTCTCAGAACACTATTAAAATTCCGCCACTATTAGAATAAAGAAAATCTAATGAGGTAAAACTGTACTACTAATAAGTAGAGCTTTCAGAAAGTAAAAAAAAATGTGAAATTTAGTTTATTAAGTAGGTTATAAACCCAAAGATTTGCCTATTTGAAATAGGTTTGTTGTTATTGTCAAACTTTAATGATCAAATTCCATTGTAAAAAAAGCAAATAATAATATTGATGTTCTGTTTTCATAACATATGTATTTATATATTATGAAAATATACTATTAGTGTTAATTATATGATAGATTGTTGCCAAACAAAAAATGTGTGACGAAGCCAAAGATATATATGTACGCAAAACTATCGACGTTGTTATCTTGTGCTATAAGTATTGAAGTTTAAACTTGCGTTGAAATTACTGATTTTGTTCTGTTTATTTGTGTTATTTATTACATATGTGAGTCCATTCTCTTGTAATACAAGAATGTTTCGTTTTTGATTAAATTTCGTTATTGAATTCTACGTTTTATTTTTGTGTGTAATTTTTACATGAAATAAAAATAAAGCGAAACAAGTTAAGAAAAAATATGTGTATTAGAGTGTTAAATGAAGTATTGAAAATAAAACAATAATTAAATAATAACAGCACAATATTGTTTATTGATCAAATAAATGTGACAGATTAGTACCCTATTTCATTTATTAAAGGGATAGTTAGTGTAGAAATTAAAAGAGGGCGTTGCTCGGTCGTAATAAATTCTGTTAAGAAAATATTCAATAATTATTGTGTCAAGAAAACTTTGCTGCTCCCTATTCTTAAACTTTTCATCTGTTCAATTATTTCCTATTAACAGTTAGCGCTAATCACAATATAAAAATTTTCTTTACAATTACCAAAATATTTTCGATTCAATTTACTTTTAAGACGTATTTTGCTGAAAATGCTTTATATCTGAAGTCGAGGCTTAAACTTTCTTCCTAAATATTCGACAGTACATATATATCAAAGCTAACAGCTATTTCACACGACAAGATCAAGCATGATGAAGGGGATTAAAACGGTAAGTACCAATGATGGCTAACTGAAGTATTGTGGTAATATTCTATTCTAGTATAGTATTTAGTGAATTATTTTCATAAAATTTGATGAAATGTTTGTTAAAAACATTGGAAAGCATCCATTTTTTTCCTAAATAAATGTACTTACTCATTTCTAGACAGGTTATAACAAACTTATTCTATTATAATGAAATGCACTGAATACCGTTTTTATGTTCTACTGGTATTTTTTGTGTGCATTTTTTCGTTTTGCTTTCCACTGAACCGATAGCACCCACAAAGTGAACTAGAGTTTTGTAATCATGATCATTCTAGTGCAAATAATACGAAGGCAGGGCCGTGTATATTTTTTCAGAACTAAATCATGTATACTCACTAAACACTCAGCGAGTACTAAGGGTAACCAGCAGAAAACTCCTTTAATTGACTACAATGTATTTAAGTATACATCAACACTGACGTCTATTTTAAAATCTGTTTTTAAAGAAATCAGCGCCGTAATTTTAATTTTCAGTTCAAATCATATCCGAAGCCATTTTCAAACAATTTCACCTCTCCACAGTACGTTTTCATATCTTAATCCTCTCATATCTGTTTATAATTATTCTCATGTAACACTTTCGAATATATTTACCTGGGCAAACTAACAACTCCTGCCAACACAATATTATCGCAATCAGCAATTTTACTATTTCCAGGTAATTTTCTATAACGTATGTCTTTTGGAATTCTACAATGTTTAAATTGCCATTTATTTATTCCTTAATAAGCCTCCAGTTTTATCGATTTATATTTGTATAACACAATTCAGTTATCAGAAAATGTATTAAGTAAGTAATAGAGCTTCTAGTCAACTTTCTTATAAAATACAAATACATTTAAAGTTTGGATATATGCATTTACTTAGGTGCTTTCATAGTTTTATGTAAATACTATACATACACAGTCAAGTTACTATTTGTTATATATATAAGAATATTTAATTTAAATTAATCACACTGGTTGGAACTTCAATTCTTATTTTGCCAATGATTATAAAATCGTCCTCTTTTAATCTCTATACTCTATAATTTTGAAGAGAACGCAGCTATGTATAACAATACGATTATCAATAATCATAGAAATATATATATGTCAAATGAAAAACTGTTCGCTCTTTTTCCTTTTTTAAAATGTGCACTAGTTTTTAAATATTGTGATACCTCCTGTCATAAAATAAAGTTTCTAAGCACCGAAAAATGTTTCATTATTGTGAATTGTTTTTTAGGTTATGCGCATACTGTAAGATGACCTTTACTTTGAAATTAAAAAACAAAAAACCAATAAAGGCACTTTTATTAACTCTTCATCTCCAGCTGTCTTTTCTCCGTATTATTGCACTGGGTCAAACATACAGTTTTTAATTCGATGAATATTTTTATATATATTTTCAATAGATACTGCTAAGGTATTTTTTCTCTTTGTTTGTTAAATACTCCACTGGAGACTAATTTTTTTTGCTTAATACTGCCGGTAAGAGTAAAGCTTTTTTCATTAAATGCTGCAGAAGAGGGAGAGTAAATTTCTTTTCCTTATTAAATATGTCAAATTCCTAAGATCAATTTTACGCGGCAAAATTCAATTTCAAAACATGATACGAAACCGGAGCCTACTACTTACAACAGAATTACAAATGCAGTAGTACAATACGTGAACGTAAAGGAGAATAGAAAAGTAAATAAATCAGTAGTATTATTAATTAAAATTATTATTTGGTAAATAAGGTAATATTTTAGTGAACCAGTTCTCAAATAATGTGGTGTTAATTTCCTCATGATAGATGTTTTCTTTTCTTCGAATACTATCAAACAATTTTCTATGAAACCATCTGAACTACCAATATAAATTAGAAGCCAACATCCCTTTCCAGATGGACGTTTTAAACATATGGTAAGTCCTTCCACAAAGACCTGTCTATTACCTAAAACATTTGTCAATCCATACTTTCTGCCTTATATAACACTTATTCAACCAGATTTCATCTAAATAGAAAATAGATTTATTCCGGGATCTGTTATCATCATCGTATGATATTATTTGTTAATCAGTAAAAACACTTTTTGCTTCATTTGAGGTATCTGCAGTATATAACAGAATTATATTTAGATATATTAATATACTGCAAATATTCTTGTATAAAATTCAGTTGTTTCATTAATTGATATGTTTGGTAGTTCACTGCTGTCATTTATGTAAGTCAAGACTTTGTTCAACGTTGAAAGATCATTGTAATGAAACATGTTGTGATCTATTTGACGAACAGCAATTTTAAAAGCCACATCAGAAGATTCCAGTACAAAATATTTACCAATTATCTTTTTTGACTCTAAAATATTATTTACTATTATTATATATTTTTTTTATATTCAGCAACAACTCAATATTGTGGAGATATGTTTCACATATCGCACACAATAAAGTTACTTAGTAGTTAGGAGATCTGCTCTATGTTACCTTTTCTGATGTCACATCTGCTACAATTTTTTAATATAAAATTCATAAATTGTAAATTTAAATCTAGACTTTATCAATTATTGGGCCGTTTTAAAAGGATGTTTTAAATTGAAAGAACAACACTTGATAAAATTGCTTCTTTATTGTAAAAGCACATAAGAGAAAATAAAACAAAAACAAACACTCACAACATATACATATAATACAATAATTCTGTGTACAAAATAAAAAATAAAACAACTTGATATCTCGCAATGTACAAACCACATTTCCGTATATATATTTTAATTCTTTTTTGGGACATACTCTCGTTTCATTCTGAATAATTAGAATAACATAATAATTTATCTAAAAAGAAAAACACATCATTATCATCTCTTTATTATCATTATCACTTAATATAACTGATATGATACAATTCAGATACAATATTTATATATATAAATTTTCGAAATAAAAACTTGGTAAAATCTATATATAACATTACATTTTTACAGTCTTATAAAAAAGAAATTATTACAATAATTTAAAAATCGCATATAGCAATCTTTCAACATTTTTTTCTTTTGTTTCAATATATATCGTGTAAAAACTAAACTACAACATTTTGCTCGTTTTTCAAAATATTTTTTTCACTTGTTCCAAATCATCGAAAGTAAGAGAAAAATTAAAGAAGAAAACTGAATGAATACATATAATCGATATATATTTATATAGAAATTACAAGATAAAATAAATAAAAGATCATAGCACGAATCTAATTTAACTACATAGCTGTTCAGTTAAAGAGTATTGTTGAATCTAGCTTTTAAAAAAAATTTGTGACAATAAATAACAGCTAATAAATAACCTTAAATGTAATTTATGTATTTGTATATGTATTACGTATCATTAAAACATTAAAAGGAACATTGTAGATGTTATAATTTATTATTATTCAAACATCACATACATAACAAAATAAAATAAATATATATTTAATATCGACATTATTTGATTAATCTAATGTGTTCAGTTCATTGGTAATAAAAGTGTATAATTAATTACAATTTTTCACTATCAATTTTAGGGTAATATACTAAACAACTTACGTAGAATATATGTTCACATATGTAGGTGTTAAATAAAATAGTGAGAAATATTCTGGAAACGGAAACAAAAGACAGAAAAAAATGTGAACTTGATAAGTAATTTAAGAAATAGAGGTATAGTCTATCATGGAAATAAGAAACGAAATCTAGGATCTCATAAAACTATGAAAACACATGAAACAACAGACGCTGTAAAAGTCATAGGAATTTGAAGGGAACAGAAAGTATAGTTTGGACCTTGCTATTAAATATGCAAAATAAGGAATTGTTAACGGATGTAAAGATGAAAAATTTAAAAAGAATAAATTGCCGCAAAATTTTAAAACTTGTTGTAAGAATGACCAGAAAAACACCTTTCTTTTTTCTATTACCTAAATTAGTTTATCAAGGAAAGCTTGAATAAAACCTTGCATATAATACTTTTTTCAAATATAGGGAGGCATTAAAATACAAAATTTTGGTTTAAGAATAGATATGTTTTACAAATTTTCAACTCCTCTAAATATTATATACACGAAAATAAAAATTGGTATGATGATCAATATTTAGTTAGAGTGAAATTTTTAAAATGTTCCTTTTGCATGCAAAAGTTTTATTTTTAATTTCTGGAAATTAGATACCTAAATATGTCCATCGAATGTGAATAAAATTTTATTATTTCGGATTAAACGTGGTAGAGGCCGGTTATTAACTGATGGCTGTTGCTCAGAGAAGGATTTTAGAGATTAGAAATAAAAAGTATTATTAAATGAGAGAGATAAAAATACGATAGATCGTGTTGTATATATTTTCTGCAAAGATCATGTTGTAAACATAACCTCATAATATTCAGTTGATATTTTTTGGTCATTATGTGCATTGTTCTGTTATTCGTTATCCAGTGTACATATTATAGTCTTTATATAAGCCTAAAATAAGACTGCAATTAATGCGATTTTTATATTGCTAAATAAATAAGAAATCTGGAAATTTCAGACTATTTAATATATATAGTGACTGTATTCTCAAACATGGCTAAGGTCAATTTAGAAAGACCGTTTGCAACACTTACTCATCAATTTAAATTGCCAACACCCAAATGAAAGGATGTTAGTGATTTTGTTAGAACTGCAGCATGATTTTTGCGTGTCGTGTTAAATTAGCATTAATAATAAAGTGCTCAAGCTAAACATACAATTTTGGTAGATAGAAAAGACATTAAAAAACAAATCTAATATGAAAGAATAGATTTAAATAAAAATATCCAAAAGAATATATTTTAATGATATGAAAATACCAATAAGTTGACTCTAACATACCTATGGTGAATGCTAGAGCAAAAGGCAAAAGATAATGCAAGAATAAAAATTTTACGGCTAGAAATGGAACGTTAAGAAGTTTTTAAATTTAAATATGAAATTATGAGAAAAATAAAAAAACCCAAATAGAGAAATTTTTCAAATTATTAAAAAAAAATTAATAAAGTACAATTTCTATATTACCTTACGCAAGTAATAAAGTATTTTAAATGTTTTTTGTGGAAAATGTGTATATGAATTTAAACTGACAGTTTTAATAAAAAGAATGGTTGTATAATTTTATATTAATCTTTAACATAACTACTCCTTTAAGCAGCTACTACTAATAATGATAGAAGGAGTTTCACTGTACATGACTGATAAGAAATAATATATACAAAAAGTAGTGATATAAGAAGAGAAAAAGGACTGTAAGATAACGATCTAAGATCGAAATTTTTTTGTAAGCATTTCTTATTTATAAGATCCAGATTCTTCCAATTATGATTTTTTGTTAACTGAATTACTTGTCCAACTGAAGATTGAAAAAAAGACGTGAAAGTTTTTTGTAACATGTATTATGTAGTGAGGTTATTTAAACAAAAAATAATTTTGCACTTCAAAAATGTCTGTTACCTCCTCCAATATACTAAGAATATATTACATCAAGAGTTCTTCCTACATATGTAAGTCATACTCTCAACTACTATAACTCGTTTGTGAGCACTTACAGTAAGATATGCACTATTATTTGTTTATTTGGGTAATTTCAACTGAAGATTTTGTAACAAATTATACATCTACAAGTATTCCTACTTGTTTCATTAAAAATTCACTCGATTCAATATTTCGTGTCTTAATCTGGTTCCATTATAAAATTGTAAAATTTTTCAAAGCGCTTATTAAAAGAGCTTGAGAAGGAACAGAAGCTAAACATTTATAGTATTTGACTTAAATGCTAACAACGAATTATTTATTGTTTAAGCAAATATGGAATGCTTTAAATTCACGGTTAAATAACAAATAAATATTTAGAAGACAAAAATATTGTATATTTATAAAAAAAAGTTATAAATATAGCGGAAAGACGTTTGCTATGTCATTATTATCATTATTAAACTGCATATTTTGTGTATTATATGAATCTATATTTATATATAAATACTACATGGAAGATTACGATAAAAAGCTGTATATTTATTATCAAAAATCACCGAAAAACACAGAAGTAAAAATAGTATGATAAAATTGCAACGAAATGTAAAAACGCATGTCGCAAATAAGATATGTCTTTTTTTAACTAACTATCGACAATTTGACTTGGACTAATGTTCGAGGATGCGGCCGTCGAACTGGACGATACGTTCTGAGTGTACATGGGGTACTGAACGTATGTGCAGCTCACCGGATGGGGTAAGCTCGGGTGATAAGCGCCCGACGTTTCGCTCTCTTGATCGGAACCCTCACTTGCAGTGTTTACATTTTGTGTGGAATCTTTCTGAGCCTGGCTAGCATACGGATTTATATGGGGATACCTTATTCTAATGGCGTCCACTACGTCCAGTAAGTTTTTAGAATCCATGGCTAGAACATGAGCTGCGCCTAACATACCTCTGAAATTACAAGAAGCGATATTAACATTCAGTTCTACATCGATAAATAACCAAATTGCTATGCAAACCATTGCTCTATTATTGTAATAATAAATATTTTGTTAGTTTTTAAACAAAAATTAAATAGATCTGCAAGACACATAGTCTACTAAAGAGAAGAGCAGGTATCTGAGTTCGTTCACTACTTTTTGCGTACGCTAGATTTCATTATCATTGTTAAAGAGTATGTTCTGAAACTCAATGAAAGTCAACATATTTTAATAACGAATATGACGCCACGGTGAGTTCGACTACCAGTGATTAAAAAACAAATTAGTGAATTCATATTTGATTTGAATAATTTGATTGGTCCGTTTGTGATGTTTAATTTAACATTAAAGATTTACTAAACACTATCATTTAAAAAAAGCTGTAAAAATGTGCATACCGTATCTTATAAATGACGAAAAGAAACAATAAATTCCTAACATACCCTCTCTACTACATTCTTCATTCAATTTAATCTATTACTTCGAAATAATTGCTGAGTTCATTTAATTTACTTGAAATAAATGAATGCTGTAAGTAGTCAAATGTCTTAGAAAAATTTGTATAAACTTGATACTGATAATCAAATGCATCTGATATATAATGATGAAAGATGATCAAGTAGATCAAAAAGTATATTTCCAAATATCTTATAAAATATAGGAGGATGGTTCTTAATAGCATTCTCATCAGAAATAGGCATTAATTTTATATCAAATCGCTTACTTTCTATATTCAGCATCTAATGTAGTGTTACTATAGTTTTGTGCAAGCCTCATGGCATTCACCAACTCCGCCATATCCTTCGAGAGAACTTTGTGCGCCATTTCAACCTCTCTATGAGCTGAAGCGGGGAAATATGGAACTATTGTATCGACGCTCGCCAAAAGTTGACGTAACTCCAAGCCTACTTCTCTGACATGATCCAAATAAGCTTCTGCATGAGACTGTTGAACGCCTTGCGATAATGTCATGACTGCTTTGACGACGTGTGTCGTACAGTCGTACACCTTATCATTGGTCCGATCCAGATCCGCGGTAGGTGTAGGTTCAATTCTCTGAAATTAAAATGGGAACTTGTTATGAAAGTATTAATTAATATTGATAGTTTATCGTGTAAAACACATTAGTTACCGTCAATATTTGAATTTTCTGAATTAGTAGTAAATAACTTACTCTAGTTTTATCCCTATCACTATCACCGCTTGGAGTTGAAGATCGCTCTTGTTTGGTCGAAATGGTCATTGTACTTGTTACTGAACTAGCTGGTGATTGATTTTTACTGCTCGACTGCGATTCGGTTCCGCTCTGCACACCATTACCTGTTAAAGATATGCTAGCTAGACTAGATGACAGATTACATGACGTAGAATTCGAAAAATTGGTTGCTAATGGACTAGTTGGTACAGACACCATCGAATGTGGATAATCGAACGTTGCTTCTGTGTCTGGCGGTGTAGCGATACTGAGCCTCTTCTTCTGAAAATAATAATTATGTTAGAAACTGTAAATATAAATTTGTAAACACGTTTAAAGAGACTACATACCAAATTTGTTTCGGTTTCTTGTAACCATTTCTGGTCTTCTTCAGATTCTTTTTGTTGTTGCCGCAATTTCTGTTCCAAGATGTGTTTTTCTATGTTTGGTCGTGGCTTGGCGCTCTCTAGGAGTAGGTCGCCATATAGAGATTGCTGAGATGAGGTAGACTAAAATCATAATCAAAATTAAATCATTAAAATCACGGAAATTAGTTTGGAGTAATAAATACGTGTGTTTCGTCCTCAGAATAAATATTGAGCTCTTATAAAGCGAAACATGCGAATATATTTTATATGTGTACACTGCCAATCGAGAGTTTCATTACACCTTACAAAAGTTTAATTTCATCAAGAAATAGTATAAATACATAATATTATATAGGAATTCTAATAAGATAGTAACAATTTTAAACATATATATACAGAAATTGAGTAAACACAGATAAAAAGAAGAAAAATAATGTACAGTAGGTACCACAAAAAAGTTTACGATGTATACGAAAATATCTGTCGAATTCATGTACGATGGTATTTATAACTTATTATATAAACAAAGTTTTGGCATTCGGAGCATGTCGGAACATTCTATAACAATTATATTCCTTAATAATTAAATAGAATTTCGAATTAATTTATAAGATAATTATTCTGAAAATACGATTTTATGATATAAAAAGTTTTGCACCAAATCATCACATTACCTTAGGCTTTTAAATTAGTAGAATAATTTTGACTGTAACTAACATCAATTTAAAGTTCAGCGCCATCTTCATCAAGCATTCGAAACTGACATTGACCTACAAAAATCAGTAAACCTTTTTGTGTTAATGCTATATAAATTATAGTGCGATAATGTTAACATAACATAACTTCGACCAGGACAATGACAAATAGATCCTAACAAAAGAAGAAAGATGACTACAGATTAATTTGCTAGTGTTTCAAAAGCTACATTGGGTAAACAAGAAATATTTATCATTAATCGTAAAGAAAGAGCTGCTTTTTGTTCTTCGGTCAACAGATGCGGTATCCAACGGGCAATTAATTTTTTTACACAATTCTTTATGCACCAGTTTTTGAACTGAGCTCTTGGAAATCCCCAATAATGCTTCAATCTGGCAATATGTCAGATGTCAATCTTCGTTGATGATCTTGCGCACAACTTCAACGTTTTCCTGTGTGACTGTCGTTTTTGGTGAACTTGCTCCTGGATCGTCACTAAGGCTAATCCGTCCACGTTTGAATTCTCCATATCAACGAGCAATTGTTGACTGATGTGGTGCTTTATTGCCGAAAATAGAAACCAACTCGACGAGGCATTGTTGAGATAATTGTCTTCGAAAATTATAAAAAATTATTCCGCGAAAGTGTTCTCCGTTTAATTCCATTTTTTCAAATAACTTGTCAACTTTGACAGTGCGTTGTAGCTACAACACCACACGTATCGCACTCAAACTTTGGATTTAGGTTAACTAAAGATGGAAGTTAATTTTTAGTACTGACATTTGATTAGTAGTGCCCTCTATGTCTCATAATGCAAAAGAAAGACATCCCACATATAAGTAATAAAAAGTATTTACCGCATATTTATTAAAATTTAAATTATGACAACATCCAAGGACACTAGATAATTAATATGTAGATATCAGACGTAAATGGATGACCACACTAAAATAAATATGATCTACTTCGTATTCACAATCAACTTTTATGGTGATGTTAGGATTGTGCAAACAAGAAAATATATTACTTTGAAAGATAAATAATTTTTTTAACAATACTCTGGTGGGCAACTATTTGGAAAAAGGTAGAATTTAGGTCGTAATGAAATTAAAGTTTTGCACAGTTTGATTAAATCTATGTTTGGTAGTGTACATATTCATTGTTTATTAGTAGATTACACGTCTTTCAAATAATAAAATAAATAAATGATTATTAACATGATAAAATATTATTTTAATGACGGTACAGGAATAATATGGCAAAGGATGCAAACTCAAATGAAATTTTCTAAAAATAAAGCACCCTAAACTAATATCGAGGTGCATAAACGCAAAATAACATGCTTCACAACATCCATGCGTCATCTTCATGCTACTGAAATAAAAAAAATATTTTTCCCAATTATACAACGTGAAACAAAAGAAGTAGCTACCTATTGACATTAAAGTGTCATTTGCATAAAATATGAACTTAGTTTTGATATGTTTTTAAATAAACTTATTTATGTTTTTAGTTTTTAAAATGCTATTATATAAGTTTTGTATTCTTTTCTATTTTTTTTTTTATGGGGATGCTAAGTAACCCCTTATTTACACAAAAAATTTAAAGCTTTTGCTAAAGTAACTCAATTGACGGAAAACGCATTATCTTCCTCGTTCGTTCAAACGAACGAAAAAACAAGGGCGTGTCATTTCGTTAAAATAGGTAACTAAGTTACTATTGCGTATCTAGACGAACACATAAAAACTTGGCGAAATTGCCATTAGGTGAATGTTCTAAGAATCAATCAAATGTTAATAACACCCTGTTTACTACGCGTTTCGAGGAATTCACCTCTCTTTAGGTAAATTCGAAATTTTCGTTATTAACGAATGATCATTTTTGGGCTAGATACAAAAAAATGATAGCAAACGAGACGACCTTCTCCTTTTGTTTAAATGAACGCAGCGCCCTCATTCTTTCGTTCATTTGAACGAAAAAGGAAGATCGTCTCTTTATCGATCACTTTCCTGCATAGAAGATGTATGAAAAGAACGCCGAGAATAATTCGTTAATAATATAAATTTACCTGAAGAGAGGTGAATTCCTGGAAGCGCGTAGTAAACAGAGTGTTATTAACATTTGAATAATTCTTATAACGTTCTATTCAATTGACGATATTATTATTTTTGCACAATAAAGAAAGTTTAATTTCTTTTATTTTCTCTCTTATCCATTTTTGTTAAATTATATTTTACAATAGTCCATTGTTCAGAAATATTCTGCTAATTTCATATATAGAAGTCTTTCTGTATATGAAGCATATTAAATCAATTGCGGGAGGGTCAGAAGAGAACAACTGAAATAAAAGGAAAGAACCAATATAAACTCGATCAACTTAAAAATATTACCACAGAATAAAAACGAATGGAATAATTGAGTAGAATTAATATGAAAACCAAACTACACAAACTGAACCAATAACGTAAATATAAGATCAATATATGGAAAAAGAAGGTAAGATTTTGCGATCTAACCTCAAAAAATCATCCAAATACTATAGCATGTTTCTAGTAGAAGCAAACGGAACTGTTAGACTATACACTATAAAATATTGAAACTACGATTACATTAAATTTGGAGTATTATTATGATACTACTACCCAGATTTAGTTTTTATAGAGCTTTCCTGGGTTGCGGGAAAAGAAATAATGTTACAAAAATGTAAACTTTGAACAAGATGCAAGATGTGACAACATAATGAAAGTTGGAGAAGATAGACAAGGGGATATTGATTCAAACAAAAACTTTTATGATATAAAATATACCTGTAAAATCAACTCTAATATACTGGAATTCGCAGGTAGCTTCCCGAATTTAAATCCGATACAGAATGTATGGAATACAATAAGAATAAGAAAACAAGAAGTTGTGCTCCAGAAAGAGTTACAAGACACTCACTCAAAAATATGCCCAACAGGATAGTTACCATTTTAAAAACAACAAAATATTAATTCGTGTGTATATACAAATATAATTTTTTTATAAAGTAGTTCACTTTGTACGTGTACTTCATTATAAAATTGTATGCACAACAATCTTTTAGTAGACTAGACCTGAACTTATTATGGGACTATGCCATGAGCTATAAAATACTAAAAAATAGAAAATATCAAAGATAGCCTCTTGTAAGTTGTGACATTGTTATTAGGCCTTTAAAAATTGTGAAAGAGCAAAGATATGTTTAAAATTTTGTGTTTGCACAGGAAAGTGGACAACATAAACTTTTGCCACAGGTAAGTGAACTTTTAGGCAACTGTCTATGGCAACAACCACTTGTTTAAATGACATAAAAAGTTAGATAGAGGAGCTGTAAGTCGCAAGGTGGTCTATCTGTATTAATGAATGAGATAACTGAAGATACCGTTAACATAATGGTCAGATGTATGATGTACAGTAACTAAGGGTAGGCCTGGTTTAGTGATAAGAGGTCGAAGTGTACCCATATAAAATCAAGGAGACGATAAATTCTGGCGATTGACGAAAAATTTGCTAAGGCATTAAAAAATGTTGAAAACTGATATTCCTTGTGGTATAGAACACTGGAGCAGAAATTATTCGCACAGATTCAAATTTAACTTTCTTCCAAAATTCCTTAATTTATTTGTTAGAAGAGTTTTTACCCTTCTGCAGAAAAAAGAACATTAAAACATGTCTATCGATTGCTAACATCGAATACAAAAAACGAAATGAGGAATGATTTGTATGTACTGGAAATAGTGTGTCTAATTTAATCGCCAGATACTAAATTGAAGAACAGAAAGCAGCTCTTTCTTTACGATTAATGATAAATATTTCTATAATATCAGATATTTAAATTTTTTGAAGTTGTAACATATTATATATCACAATTTTGTAAAGAAATCAATAATCTTTAAAATGCCAATAGGTTGCTAGATCAACTTTTATTCATATATGCTATATGAACTGCTTTTTATACATACACATTTATGTAACGCATCCTGAATAAACAAAGTAAAACCGTGTATATATATATACATAGATATATTACATATCATGAAAACTGAATTTTATTTGGTATATTTGGTACAGTGCTTTTATATGTTCGTTGTGGTAAAATATAGCAACATATTTAAAAAAGCACCATAGGAAGAAACGTTGCAACCGATATGCGTCGACCTTGTTTTAAAGTGCCCATATCCAGGTAGTTATAAATTTGTCACAAATGATGAAGCACAACAAAAGGATTTCATATAAAAGCAGACTTTGGAGGATATAATGAAGGGTTTAAAAATATTTTCGAACAAATCTAGTGTTATTTTATCAGGGGATTCATAATTTGGCATGTTATTGCTTCACAAGAATTAATTGGATGAATTTACATTAACTAAATCACTTAAAGTTGATATGTAACCTCTTTTCACATTAATTTTCGTATTCTCTACGTATTTCGGCAACTAAATTGTCATCATAAGCAGATGATTAATCACAGTGCTGCATTTGGAAAACTACGACAAAGCCAGTACAGAAACAAGTCTGTACTATTCTAAGTTGTCATTATTAGCAGAGTGTGCGTTTTGGCTTTTGACGGGTTAAGATCGTGTACGGAATTTGTTTCGTGCGAGCTTTTGCCATAGTTTTCCAGGTGACGCACTGTTTAATTACCCGCTGATGATGACAATCTAGTTGTCGAAATACGTATACAGTATATAAAAGTTAATGTGGAAAGGGGTTATATATCAACCTTAAGTGATTAAGTTAATAAACCACAGGCTCCATTAAAATTACCTTTACATTAACTAGATTTGATTCACTGATTTTCAGAATAAAAAGAAAATGGTTGTTTTTAACGATGTCAGAAAGCTCACGACCCAGAGAAATTGAGAAGCACATAAAACATGTTATTATCAGTTCTTAATTTTAATAATATTTCGTAATGGACAAATATAATTCCTCAAATATAACAAAGTCAGAAGAATGTTAAAAAGGAATCATTCTATTATTAATAACACCCTATCAACTACATATGTTTCACCGATATCACGGATCGTCAGGTTGATTTGTGTTATTAATGAACGATTCCTTCAGAGTGTATTATCATATCTTTCGATACAGAAAATAATGAATAATATCATTACATATCTAAAATTTGTACATTAACTAGTATTGACCGACAAAGCAAGAACGCTTTTTAAGATCGGAGACTATGTTTCCAGTGTAAATAGACAGAAACACATCTAGGCTTTATGCCAATTAAAGAATGTTAAAAAGGAATCCTTCTATTATTAATAACACCCTATCAACTACATATGTTTGGCATAAAGCCTAGATGTAAGTTTCTGTCTATTATACACTGGAAACATAGTCTCCGAAACAATACATTTATGTATTGGTCGAGAGAGGGAGATATGATATTATTCATTATTTTCTGTATACACTTGAATCGTTCATTAATAACACAAATCAACCTGACGATCCGTGATATGGTGAAACATATGTAGTTGATAGGGTATTAATAATAGAATGATTCCTTTTTAACAAATTGGCATAAAGCCTAGATGTAAGTTTCTGTCTATTATACACTGGAAACATAGTCTCCGATCTGTAAGATAGAAGCGTTCTTGCTTTGTCGGTCAATACATTTATGTATTGGTCGAGAGGGAGATATGATATTATTCAAAGTCAGAAGGGTTATAATTAAATGAATTACATGAAAGACAAGTTCTGAAAACGGTAAAGGAAATTTTGAAGATTCAATTTGTGCTATATGTAAGTTCGAAAAGTACTATAAGTAGGTTTGTAAATGTCTTTGTTTTAAAATTTAGGTTTTAGAAGGTGCGCTACCAACATTTAATCATGCGCGAAAATAAAAATACGACCCATCAATGTATTATATTGGTGACTTTAGTCAGTTTTGATGAAACTTTTCATAAATGTGTCAATAACTTTGACTACCATCACAATTGATTAGTAGAAAAACGAAAAAAAAGACTTATACTTTATCAACGTACAGTTTGTAATTACTTACACTGTTTTACTTTGCCTATTTCTTTTAGATAAGCGACAAAATGATCGTGTTTTAAGTGTGCAATAATTATTAAACTCAAATAAAACATGAATGCAAAACAACATCGATTACACAACAAAAACAAACGGTGAAATCCAAAAGCCATGCTCTCTAGGTTATTTATCAACCTGAGTTCGAATTTCTTTTTCGAATGGAGCTGGCGGCGGTGGATGAACGACAGCCATCTTTTGCACGAAATATGGTACTTTGTGAGCGCAACTTTTCACATCCGCCCCGCCGAAATCGTAGATACTCTCTTCAAAGTATTGAACTTTGTCGCTAGGATACACCGTATATAAAGTGGGCTCAGTGTGATAGTTAGGCACACGATCCGAATAAATAATATGAGCGTTACGTTCTAGGGAACCCATTTTAGGAGAAAATGTACCGGGAGAATTCGGTGAACCCCCGTGGGATTTCCTTTCCAATGATCCCAATTTTGGACTGAACATTCCCGTTTTATCCAAGCTACTATGACTGCTGCTGATGAGCTGGGCGTTTCTTTCTAAAGAATTCATCTTTGGCGAACTGGATTTTCGCTCTAATGAACCCATTTTTGGAGTACCACTTCCGGTACTCGATCTAGAGGGTGTGCGTTCTAACGTACCGGTTGTCTTTTGTTTCATTTGAGTTTGTTCAACAGATGTTTGTGTGGTAAGGGGTGGGGTGGATGAATCCGGCACTTCGGGATCTAATTTTTGAAGGCTTTGGATGGGAATGGGTGCCGTTTTCAAGATGGGTTCGGGAGCATCATCTTTTTTCTCAAAATCTACGGCTACTGTGTTAAATACCGAAGCTGGAGTTGTATAAGCTGAGGGGCAGAATCCTCTATCCGCGTTTTCCTTCATCAGATGGGCTAGTACTTCTGGATTTTTCGCTACGATGTACGTCTGTGGAACTTGACTTCCGGAATTTAAAGATGCCAGTGAAGTTGAATCTACACCTAAAACAAATTTTAAGAATATTTTATGAACTTTCATTTCTATAAATTTCTTCGTGTAGTGCATTTCTTTAAAATATTTTTATTAACGCAATCCTTTAGTCATTAAGGAGATTTTACATTGTTTATTACTCTTTCAAATTTTCTGCAAGCTTTATAATATAACCCTAAACACACTATATTGTAATATATGTACTATTGTTTATCATTTTTCTAAAATAGTAATTGATGCCTCGTTAAGAATAATCCCTTTTTTATGCTCACATCTCGGATTTACGCATACTTCAGCGCATTTTATAAAGCTGATAATAAACGAGCAAACAAGAAATTAAAAAATCAAAAAATAATTGAAAAGTTGAATTATTGAAAATATTTGTACACAACAAGTATATACGTATCTGATCAACAATATTGCTACGAACAATACAAAGGTGTAAATATTCAATTTCAGTACACTAAGGTAATAAATATTTCTTTAACCATTGAATTATTTGGAACGAAATCTTTGCGGCTTACGCTATGTTGCAGACGTTTGGTCCCGCAAATCCAGATTGTTAATACTTCTCTCATAAGTAAGTGTTTAACAACAATAATAACATAAAATATAGTTCTTATTACAATTTATTCAGATTGTATTGCGGTACTTATTGTGGGGCTTTTATATATCTCACGATGTAGAGCTTTTAACATCGCAACGCCAGATATACATAGGTGACAGCCAAGACTGCCAGAGACATCCGTACCAGTTTTGTGCGCCATCATGGTGTCTAAATATCTCGGCTTTATTAATGAAGTAAATGTCATAAAATATTTATAGATTATTTAAAAAGTCTGACATTTCATAAATCAATCTACCATCAACAGGTGGAGCTACCAATTTCGTTAAAAGAGAGTATTCCCGATTATTTTCCAAATAGAAGAAACTACAGAGAATCTTTCCTATGTATTCAATTACGAATCATAATAGTATCAATTTGTCTTTTCTTATTTAACGCAGAAGTGGACGTTTTTCTATATAAAAAAGAAGCAACAGCTTTGTCTTTGATTTCAAGAACTAATTATTAATAATATGTAATTACCTTGCATTGGATATCTAGCTGGTTTTGGTGGTGGTGAAATATCCTCTCCAGAACCCCAAGACATAGCTGCGACACGTCTATTTTCCCTTTTTAGTGTCTCCTGAGCTGCCGATCTTTCTTCTATTAAGATCTCACTATAGTTAATATTAAAAAAAAGATGTTAATAACCAAACAAAGCAAATTCATGTAAAGATGCTTTTTGAACGTTTGCTTGAAGTGTTACAGTGTGTAACACTTTCTTACATAGGAAGAATTAAATAAGAGTTGGAATGACATTTTAATTTCGCCTAATAAAACAGGTGAAACGTTTTGCACAAGTACCAAATGCTGTATAAATAACTTCATGCACTTTTTGCTATTTCGTGAAGGAAAATAATTATAATTATTAGATGAAGGATCGCTAACAGTTAATGTATAATTCCTTTCTTGTTTGTCCAAAATAGTTAAAAAATATAGAGTTTATTATCAATTTTATTATACACAGACTGTCGCAGAGAAAACTGCTCTATTTTGGTAAAATTCATTTATTTTATACAAAGTAATCGCCTTCGGCTTCAATATAACGTTTTGCACGGTCAATTAACATGTCGAATGCATTTTTAAGTTCATTTTTAAAGATGTCCTTTAAGTTCGCTGTCAACGCCTTTTTAATGGCTCTGACGTCGGCATAACGCTGTCCTTTCATCGGCAAATGTAGTTGGAGAATAGATACAAACCACAAGGGGGGCCAGATCCGGTGAATACGGTGAATAGTTGATGGTTAAAATGCCATTCGTAGTTAGAAAATCAGTGATAAGCGTCGAGCGGTACATTACCATTATCACGATATTGAGAGCGTACACGACGAATACGCGCCAAAAGACGCTTCATAACACCAAGATAATATACAGCATTGACTGTTCGACTAGTTGGTACACACTCTTTGTGCACTATGCCTTTCGAATCATAAAAACAAATCAACATTGTCTTCACTTCTGACTTCTCCAAACGGCTTTTTTTCGATCTTTCTTCACTTGGATGCTTCCATTCACGTCACTTCGAAGGTTACAATAGAATACCTGAAGTTTTTGTTCTTTTTTGCGTCTTTAATCAAGTCTGTACAAACCTTGCACAAATCTTTCTCAGTCCCAAATGCTGTGTCAAAATGCGATGAATTGAATCTTTGGAAATATTTAATTCCGTTCCCATATATTGCAATGAGGGTTTCCGCTCATTTCTGATAAATTCACGCACAAGTTGATGTTATTTTCCGTAACCACAGATTTTTTTGCACTAGGATGTTCGTCGTTATTTACGCCCGTACGACCGCTTTTTTACCACTTATACACACTCGTACGTGACAAACAAATGTTTTATCAAATTAAACGTTTCTGTAAATGATTTACCGAGTTTAAAACAGAACCTGATATTTGCTCTTTGTTTAAATACACACTGTTACTTTATGTGCAATTTCTCTGCTTCTAGTGATGTCATGTCATGATATTTTGACACAACATTAGTGAAAGATCTACCTTACCGACGCATATTGTTTTAATAGAATTATTATTTTAAAAAAGTTCGGTTTTATTTGCGACAAACTGTGTATATTAATATTTAAGAATATTAGCACAAGATCTTTGTTAAATTGTTTTTTAAGTACGTACAAATGTAATTTTTTTATCTTGTACTTATTCACCTACAGAATATACTCAGTTTATTGTGGATTAAAAGTCTTAGTAATAATAACAAATACAATTGATGTTTAGATTGAGAGTACGTTCAAAACCTACCCGCTTGCTTAAAATGGAAATTTCTCTAGCTACTTTTTCAAAATAACAGAAAGTCATCAGATTTATCCGTAAATTTCTTTAAAGTATTAAAAGTCAAAGATGATACTGGCTAAAATACTGACAATTTAAAAGTGAAGGATATAAGAAATTAAGTTTAAGGTGCGAATTTACTAAATATTATGATACAAATTTATAGTAAGTCGGCTTACTTTAGAATTTCCTTGATATCCTTAAACGTAGGCCTTTTGCTGGGTTCGTACGACCAACAAGACGACATTAATGAATACAATCTAGGCGGACATCTGGGCGGTAAAGCTAGCCTCTCTCCATTCTCGATTTTACCAATAACATCGTTATTTTTAACTCCTTGGAAGGGTTTCACGCCAAGCATTAAAATTTCCCACATACATACACCTAAACAAGAGACATATATATTAAAACTTGTATACTATTTACCACTAGATTTACGAATTAGCCATTCAAGATTTTATTGTTATTTGAACAACCCTTAAATATGATTGTTTAAGATGTGTTGGTTTATAATCACATAATGAAATATACACAAATATTAATTCCCTCCGTTCACGCCCTAATTTCGTATTTTTGGATGTGGTATATCTATTTTTACTATTACATTAAATGATTTTATAATTACCCATGAAATTTATGTCTTGCATAAAAAAATTTCGTATAAAAAAATCTAAAAACATCAGAAACATAAGCTTTTGTGTTCAATCTTGTTAATTTATTTGGTTGACTGCATGGAAACTTAACTCCCCGAGTTGTAATTTTCATTGAAATAATAATAGTTGGCAAGGGAATGCAAAATTACATGAAGTGACAAAGTTTTATATTTCCAGTATAATAACCAGATACAACTAGTGCAGTCAGTGAAGCCAAAAGAGGACTAACAAAATATTAATGTAATATCTTCTACGAGGGCAGCCGTTCATATTTCAGGAAAAGCAAACAAAAAAAAATTTTTTATTATCGAAAACAGCTTTATTGCTTTTCAAAATATTATCCTTGAAAATCAATGCGCTTTTGCATTCGTTTAAACCAATCCGAAAAGCATTGCTGCCACTGTGAAGGCGATATTTCCAAAATATGATCACTGAAGGTTGTAGAAAACCGTTGACCACGAAGTTTATTGTTCACGTGTGAGAACAAAAAGAAATCATAGCGTGCTAGATCAGGGCTGTACGTCGGATGACTCATCAATTCAATGTTTTGCCCGGTCAAATATTCAATTGTTTGAACCGACCTGTGAGAGCTCGCATTGTCAATAGTGGAGAATGATCTGTCGTTTTCGATTTGTTTCCCTTATTTCTTCAAAAGCTTCTGGCAAACAAATGGTTGTGTACCATTCGGAATTGACCGTTCTACAACCCTGCAACGTGGTCGGTTTTTCCGAAAAAACAGGCGACCATTTGTTTTGATGTGCTTTGAGCGCGAACAACTTTTATTGGTTTTGGCTCATCTTGGAATATCCACACAGTCGATTGTTGTTTACTATCGGGCTCATACGTATAGATCCAAGATTCATCACTTGTGACGGGTTTATAAATGTTCTTTGAAGTACCGCCATTGTATTTTTTGTGCATTTCTTGGCAACAATGGACGCGAGTTCTTTTTTGAGCGGTTGTCAAATTACGTGGTACCCAACATTAACATAGCTTTTTAACGACGGGATCTTATGCACGCTGGTGTTACTAATACCTAGAGCTGCCTCGATTTCACGGTATGTCACACGACGGTCTTGCATTATCAATTCAAACACTGAATTAATGTTTTCCGACACAATAACATTCATCGTCCAAAGAACGTCGTGCAAGTTCGAATTCACTATACCAACGATATACTGTTTTCGATGGTGCTTCACCAATATATAAGGAATTCAGCTCGTCGATGCATTCTTGTTGAGATAATCCACACCGAAAGTTATGAAAACTAATTGCACGAAAATGTTCACGGGTTAATTCCATTTTTTCGCTTACATAAAATTTTCAAGTTACTGTCAACAATAGAAACAGCGACCGAGTAATAAAACTGTTAAGGTAAATATATTATCAAAAATGACAAACTTCACGATGCGATCATCAGATCGGAGGCAACGCTAACAGTGTTGCTAGTTTCCGAAATATAAACGGCTACCCTTGTATAAAGCATAAATAAATATCTTTTATTAGTATTATTTCTGTTCTTGTTTTATTTCTGATAAATTTTGAAAAGATACTAAAATCAGATGACACTACTTCAATTACCGGGCACTGTATTTTTATTAAGTTATCAAGAAGGGGTCCTCTAGGTTATAGTTATCCAGCCTTGCGTTCTTCTTAGTTTTATTACTAGAAACTCACCAAACATCCACACATCACTTGCTGTCGTAAAGCGACGGAAATTTATACTTTCAGGACTCATCCATTTGATGGGCAATTTGCCTTTAGATGCCTTATAATAACTCTGATCTTCGCCCATCCATCTGGACAGACCGAAATCGGCGAGTTTAACGCACGTATGCGAGCTGACTAACACGTTTCTGGCCGCTATATCTCTATGTACATATTTCTTAGATTCTAAATAACTTAAAGCGGTTGAAAGCTGGAAAGCGTATAATAGAAGCGAACTAAGATCTAATTGGTTTTTGTTATTTTGGAGGTATGCGCGTAATTCGCCAAGTTTTGCCAATTCCATCACTATCCATACCGGCGAATCCGAACATATTCCCATCAGTTTAATGATGTGTTGATGATCGAATTTTTGCATTATATCTGGAAAAAGTAAATATTTGTTAGGGTGTGACAGTAATTTGAATTTGAACATATCATGTTTTATTATTGTTGCTAATAACTTTCAGTAAAACCGTTAAAGGAGTTGAAATTATGTACACTTCCGTCCATATTAGTTCGAACAGCTAGTGAAATTTAGTAAACTTCTAAAAAATAATATAATTGCGTTTAAATATAAATAATATATTTACATTAGGTTCTTTACGAGATTTATAACCAATTGCACTTACAAATAATTATTATATTTTATGACTCACTACGGTAATTCTTGGAATAATCTATACCGCCATAAATACGATTATTTTTGAGATAATATTGCAAGCAAAAAACTTGCGAAACTTACTTGCCCTCGCACCAAAGAGTCTCGTATACTGAAATATTCATTAGTTTTCAAATAAACTTGTTAGCGCGCGCATCACTGCTCAACACAAGCTCGTATTTTTTATGTGAACTTCTTAAAATGCCGAGACGAAAAAACCAACAACTAATTTTTGCTTTTCACCAAGAAGGTTATTCAGTGCGTCAAATTTCCGAAAAGACACGTGTTAATAAATCGACTGTTAGTGATATCATTCGCCAACATCAATGCACGAGCAGTTTAAGAGACCTGGCGCGTTCAGGTCGTAAGCGAGTAACATATCACACCGATGATGAGCGTATAAAACTACTGAGTAAACGAAATAGGAGACTGGCGGCACTCAAAATCGCCGCAGAAATAAATCGCGACCGTGCAAGAAAAATTTCTGTTACTACGGTGAAAAGAAAATTATAAACTGCAAATCTTCACGGTCGCATTGCTGTAAGAAAACCCTTACTTCAACGGGGAAACAGGCAAAAACGACAACAATGGGCAGAAACACACAGATATTGAATATTGGATAACTGGAATAGGATCTTATGGACTGATGAATCGAAGTTTGGAGTGTTTGGACAATCAAGGCGTGTTTTTGTAAGAAGAGCGAGTGATCAAAGAATAGTGTGGGATTGTAGAACTCCAACCGTCAAACAAAGATGAAGTTCTGTGCTTATTTGGGGTTGTTTTTGCTACGCCGGCACAGGGGACTTGAAGCGAATTGAGGGTATTTTGCGAAAGGAGGGTTATTTAGAAATATTGCAAGAACATGCAATATCATCGGGGCTACGTTTAGTCGGCGAAAATTTTGTGTTTATGCAGGACAACGACCCCAAACACTTGACAGTAATATGTTAGAATTTCTTAAATAGTGAACAAAACTACCTTACAAATAACGATATGGCCACCGCAAAGTTTCGACCTAAACCCCAGAATTGCTATGGGACGAATTGGACAGGAAGGTCCAAAAAGTGTGTCCTATCTGAACAAATCACTTGTGGAACATATTGCAAGAAGAATGGAATAGTATACCGAATAGAGTCCTTGAAAAATTCGTGAAACGGATGCTTCGAATTGTACGGGCTGTTCTTCGCGCAAAAGGGGTTTTTTCGATGAGCGACATGTTTAAGATGTCTTTGATAATTCATCGTTAGAATTACTTTAATTTTTATTATTATACTTTATAAACATCTATAAACAATAATGCAATAAATATTTTAAGTTTCAATATAAATTAGTTTGTTTTCCCATTTTTAAAATTTATTTGAGTGCTCGAACTAATATGGACGGGATGTACTTTACGAAAAAAATATGAACTTCGCAAGTTTTTGTAATAAAAAGACCGAAGGACGTTTTGTGTTAAATTTTTTTTATATATTTATAAGTAAAGTTTACAGTTAACCGTATTTAAACTTTAAAAGTAAATGAGCTTATTTCTAAAACTATTCTTCTTTTCAACTTCTCTCTTTTATAACTTCGGACGTAATGCAAAAAGAATTGAAAATCGGCTTTATGAATTTAGTTCTAAAATTTATGGCTTAATACTTATTAAAATTCCATACAAGTAAAGCGTTATGTTTTCTACTTTAATACTTACAAGCCTCTTCTAGGAACTTTTCGGTCGTAGCGACGTCCGCGTCTCCTTTACAAGTTTTCACAGCCACCGGAATCAAAGACCCGTCTTTGTTTTTTAGGGTGCCCTTGTGAACGTCCCCAAACTGTCCCTCGCCCAGAACGTCCGTCAGTTCGATCTGAGACCGGTTCAGCTCGTAGTTTCTCGCTGCAAGAGGAGAAAAGTGGTAATTACAAAATTCCATAGTATTGATATAGGGAAAAGTCGGACGTTGGCGCAAACAAAAAGGTTAATTTGATTCCGTGTATTTACTGGATTGAATATTTGGCATCTCTTTTATACTATATTATTTTTTAAATATTTTTAAAAGTTCATATATGAATAACTACTACTTCGATTCTTACTCCTATAAATACTGGTTTGTAGAAAAAATACGTAATATTATAAAATAGCTTTGATTAATAGTCGAAAAAAAAGCAGTTTCTTCTGATTTCTTATAACTTGACCATGTTACTCCCTCATAACGTGAAAATATTGACAGAATATATTAGCAGTGCTATTGCAGTAATATTAGTGCCAAAGAGTTAGTTATTGCAGTATTCAGACATTGCCACAATTCAATTAGTTTCGTACCATTTAATTCTATAATTTGGACATATTTAAAAATTGCATAAATTTATGTGGTGCCTCAGTCTTTCATTAAGCGCTTCCTATCTTTAAATTTAAATAAAACAAAGTGTATGTGAGATATCATGGAAATTTTTTATTCGTTTGAAAGGCTTATCGATGCCATTATGTATGAAATATAACATCGTGCAAATGTCCGCCGCGGCTTCGCTGGGTGGCGCGCATCCGAAATGTCCAATTTTCATGACTAAATCAAGCTGAATTTGACCGATGGCATGGATTATGTGATCTTTGAGAGTTGCTGTGGTTTGTGGCTTATTCGCATAGACCTGCGACTTAAGAAAACCCCACAAGAAAAAGTCTAACGGGGTCAAATCGCATGATCTCGGTAGCCAGTTCACATCACCTTCACGTGAGATGACCATGCCCTCAAATCGCTCATGCAAAATAGCCAATGTGGCACGAGCTGTGTAGCACGTAGTGTCGTCTTGTTGAAACTACATTTCGTTGGTGTCCGTATCATCCAATTCAGCACAAAAGAAGTTGATAATCATCGACCTATAGCGCTCGCCGTTGACGGTGATGGCTTGGCCAACGTCGTTCTCAATGAAATATGGACCGACACCAAACAGTGACTTCTTTGGGATGCATTGGACGCGCTTGAATCTCATGTGGATTGGTATCGTCCCAAATTAGACAATTTTGTTTGTTGACGTACCCATTCATCCAAAAATGGGCTTCATCGCTGAAGATGATTTTTTGATGAAAAGTGGGGCCAGTTTCCAACTCCTCCAGAACCCATTCAGCGAACACACATCGTTATCTATGGTCGTGTACCTTCAGCTCCTGGGTCAGTTGAATTTTGTACGGGTGCAGGCCCAAGTTACGACGTAAAATTCACCAAGTTATGGTCTGCGAAAGACCGAGTTCTTGTGAGCGACGCGAAATCGACTGTCTCAGATTCTGCTGCACACTCTCACGGACAGCGGCGATGTTTTCGGCAGATCTTGCGTTTCGTCGTCATACAGGTATTGGTTCATTGTTTACTGAACCAGTAGACTCAAATTTATCCACCACACTGCGAATGGTCCTCTTGGTAGGACGATTATGGCGACCGTAAAATGGGCGAAGCGCACGAAACGTTGCCCGAAGAGAACGCCCATTTTGGTAAAACAATTTTATCATTTGTACGTGTTGTTCAACGCTATATCCATTCATCGTGATTTGACAAAACAGACTGAATAAACGTCAGTCAATTCGACAAATGTAGCTTCAATAATATGGCCGCTATCAACTGTCAAAGTTCGGAAATTTCTATTGGAAGACCCGCTACTTGGCGAAATCCCCTAACTTTCTACAAAAATGTGAAACAGCTTAGTTTAGAAATTCTTTCCGCACCCGTTAAGTTTAACGGTTGAGAAATTGCACGCATATGTTCACGAACAATTTTTAGTTAAACTCAAGCAAAATCACAAAACTTACAAACGAGAGCAAAATTTTAGCTTTTTTACAAATTAACAATATAAGATATTCGACAAAAGAAAAATAATATTAGACAATTTATTTCAATTACATTTCAAGGGAATTGGACAATAATGTTAAAAATAACATAAGACATGTTATCTGCAGTTTCTTTTTATAAAAAATGAAGCACCTGCAATTGATGTGATGTGCGAAATGCAGAATATCTAGATATTCATAAAATGAGTTGTTCTATATTATACTTATTAATGAAAAAGTTTAATTTCATGTAAATAAACAATACAAATTGTTTTATAGCATATACATACATATATTATGTTCACCTTAATACTGCAGGTATATGAAGCACAACAGAAACATCATGCCAATGGAACACCCAGAAGTATCCATTTAAGGATATAGATTTTTAACTGCCATTAAATCTTCCTGAAGAGATAATATTGTTAAACAATATATTGGGTCTGGGAAAAAGTTCGTGGCGTTTTTCCCGATAGATGGCATTGGTTGCCGATAACTAAAGAACAACAAGTCACAGCGACACCACCGAGGGCTCGTTTTTTAGATGACCTTCCGAACGTTAGTTTGAGCGTAGAAACATTGTAATCGGTGCAGTGGTTGGAAAGTTATTCGCACTTGATGGAGAAGAATAATGAGAAATTTCGCTATATTCTGCAATATTATTATGATAAGGGGAAGAACGCTGCGCAGGCTTGTGATAAAATTTGTGCTGTGTACGGTGAAGGTACTTTATCGAAATCTGTTGCGCGGAAATGGTTCGCTCGCTTTCGTTCTGGAAATTTCAATGTGAAAGATGAGTCACGCTCCGGTCGTCCAATCACTGAAAAATCTGATGAAATTCTTGAAAAAGTCCAACAAGATAAGCATATCAGCAGTGTCGATATTGGCATGGAGCTAGGCATTGACCACAAAACTGTTTTGAACCATTTACACAAAGCTGGTTACAAAAAAAAGTTTGACGTATGGGTTCCTCATGAGTTGAGCGTGAAAAACATGATGGACCGAATTAACATCTGCGATGCGCTGCTGAAACGGAATGAAATCGAGCCGTTTCTGAAACGTTTAATAACCGGAGATGAAAAATGGATTACGTACGATAATCGGAAGCGTAAAAGATCGTGGATAAAGGATGGCGAGCCGTCACAAGCGTTCGCTAAGCCAACATTGACGCCAAAAAAAGTGATGCTGTGTGTATGGTGGGACTGGAGGGGAATCGTCCACTACGAGCTACTTCCAACTGGTCAGACGATTGATTCTCAACTCTACTGTGCACAACTAGAGAGATTACGCCAGGCGATTGAAAGAAAACGGCCCGAATTGATTAATAGGAAAGGTGTTGTCTTCCATCATGACAACGCCCGACCACACACTTCTTTGATGACCCGTCAAAAATTGAGAGAGTTTGGTTGGGAAGTTTTGATGCACCCACCTTACAGTCCGGATATAGCACCCTCTGACTATCATCTGTTTCGATCTCTGCAGAACTCTCTCAATGGAATTAAGTTGGTTTCAAAAGAAGTCTGTGAAAACTACTTGATTCAGTTTTTCGACCAGAAACCACAGAAGTTTTTCACCGATGGGATCATGGATCTACCAAAAAAATGGCGAAACATTGTCGATAATAATGGAGCATATTCGGTTTAAATGAATTCGTCCACGCGCCATGCGGGGACCAGTTGAATTTTACTGAAAAAACGCCACGAACTTTTTCCCAGACCCAATATTATATCGTAGTGACAGGGAACTAAGTAGTGATGGTTCTATCAGCGGTTCATTTTACATGTATCAATTAATAATATAAAAAATATTTGGCAGATTATTTGTATGAAATGATTACTCTTTATATATTTTCTTTATTTTTGTTAGTTATTTTTTCTAATTAATCTATGTTGTGGCCTTTTTTTCAGTAACATCACAATTTGGGAATTATAGTAATGGTTGGCAGCATATTGTGACACTTGTAATTTGATAATTGTGTCATTTGATTGAATTTGATATGAAATTTCAATCAATCACTCTTGAGAAATTAAATTGCACAATAAAAACAGTGCATTTATAGCATAATTATGGCAACAGATTATGAAAATAATATTTTTAACATATTTGCGTAAACACAGTATAGTTTGGCCAACCATGGATAAAAGAAGTAATGTAGCTAAACTATCCACAATTGAAGACGCCAATAGTAGTTAGACGTTTCTCAAAGTATTACTAAGAGATTTATTACACAATATTCTAAAATAATAGAATACTCAAACTCAATATCAAACTAATAATAAACTATCAACTTTGTGTAAAAGCAAAAGAATTCTTCTGATCTATTTTAGACCAGACCAATCATTTGAACGATTCTGAATTATATGTAGAAAAAGCATTCTAAAATAAATTTTAAGAAATACACGAATTTAGTTGCTTTATGACCAGTTTGCAAAAAAATAGCCACAGATATTTGCAAACGTATCTAGACGCGTTTTATAGTCCATGCATGACAAGAAAACGTTAAAGACTTCCCAAACGTGGGGTAGAGGATCACATTTTAATTATTACTATATCAACATTCTAGAATTGAGTAATTTAAAATACTTTTTTAGCCTAGAAAACTGACTGTCTTTTGTGTTTTCAGCACCATACACTTTGCGACTCCTCTCACAATAAAGAAAATGACCATTATTCTTGTCTCAACACTTTGAGATTTCCTTATACCGTGCATTCATTTTACCTCGCTACGAAAACCGTACCACATTATATTCGGGTCTAGCTGCCGAATACCGATCAGAATGTAAAGTGGTGGGGCGCGAGTCATTTGAATCACGGCTATAACTGACTACTAATCGTACTAGCTGCAGCCCCACCACTAATTTGACTGTAGGCGACACGAACAACTACTTAATCTGTAATCTGTAGTCAGTCGTTGTTGTGATTTGACTGACTCGCGTCCCACCACTTTACATTCTGATCGGCATTCGGTATCTAGACCCGAATATAATATGATACGGTGTTTGTAGCATTTTAATATGAAAGCACGGTATATACGGGCGTGCTTTCATCCTTAAAGAGCAAACTTTATTCTGTGCTTGAATGTAGTGGAACTAAAGTCAGGTTTCACTACCTATCAAGATCACAACGTCATGAAATATCAAGCCATTAGCTCCTCGGTTAAAGCATGGGGTGCTCAAAGGGTACAAACCTTCCTCACTCTTGCCATAACTTTCATGCCTATTGGACATATTCCTGACGGCATTGATGTTTCCGGTAAAGACAAGCAGGGGCGTTCCGACCTTAGAATATATTCCAAGCTGACATTTCCTCTCTGGAAATCTGTAGTTACGATATAGACAATCATTTTCTAGAACAGGCGTCATTTTCTCCAAACACATCAATAATTAATTCACGGGAAAAGTTGTAGCATACAATTTCTCAGTACACAATTTCCGAACAAGATGACGTAGCAAACTATTTACACTGCTACAGTCCAAGAAGAACTAACAAACAGAGGCCGAGTCGTCGGCTACAGTGTAAGCTTGAATGGGTGTTGCACTGAACGTTGGTTGGCTTGAATATATCTTAACATACACTAAACGTTGCATATCGAACATCGTATTTTATCAAAATCGTTATAGTACAAATTTTAAAATATTTAAAATATAAAAATGTTGAAATAAAAACAATAAAACCGCGATAAAAAGCATGCTGAACTTAGAAATTATAATAGGTTCAGTGATTAGGTGATAATCTTTCTTAGAATCGACTAGATTTAACAAAAAATTAATAATAGCAGTTCAAACGAATTATTTTGCAGTTCCAGTTATGTTGTAAGCACTATTAATAGTATTCTTTCCACAATTTCCTCAAATTGTAAATAATTTGCTAAGAACGAAACTAATATGTGCAAGTAAATTGTAATATAGTCCCACAAATTACATGGTAATAAAAATATAAGCCAGAAATAATATTTTTACAGTTTGAAGCGAGGATGTAAGATGCAGGTTACACTTGCGTTTCACAAAATAAATTATATTTGTTTTAAATTGTTTTATGTAGAATAATTCAATATTTATTTCACAATAATTTTAGAAACATAAAATTATTTCTCACGAATTTACAAATTGAAATTTTTCCACATTTTTACGAAATGTAAATGTAACTGTCATAATTTCTGGAATCATGTAACGGTCATGTTTAATAATAGTTTTGATTATTTACTCGAAAGTGTACTTACTTGCTGGTGTAGAGTAATCTCCCTCATCGTCGACTATTTCCGCGTAATCTTCGGACAACAATGTTCCGTGAGTGTTATCTAAATTGTCCTTCCGGCTTCCCATGTATTTTCCTTGATTGGTTTCTGCACAATCAAAGGTAAAAACAATATTTTTTAACGGTGTAGCTATACACAACATTGTACATATATAAGACGACAAGTTTACATGTGAAGACTAAAGAAAAGGTTTGGATGTGACGTATATATAAGAAAAGCAGTTGTCTTTTATTATCGCCTTGGGTAAACTTCAGATTAGATTATAACATACGTATGTATATTGCTTGAATGATAGCGATAGACGTGTATTTGTGCAATTTTTTGAAATGTGCTCTCTTCTCTGTACACTACTAACCTTTACATGGGCAGGGAAACTGTTTCCAAACGGTGGCTTGAAAAAAATTATCAAGTGAATTATTTACACGTTTTACAAGCCATACGTAAAAATTAAATACAGAGTGTATAAAAATGAAACGACAATAATTCAAGGGCAAATTAGTCATTACATTTGGAGCAAAAAATATATCTCATTTTTGACAATTTTGAGGAAATACCAGGTGTACCGGAAAGTCATTACCGTATTTTTCGTAAAAATACTGCATAATCTTTAAGAAAACGGAAAAATTTATTTATTCAAAGTATTAGCCATTTAATTCTACACATCTTGTCCATTTTTCAGGTAATTTATGGATGCCATCCAAAAAAAACTGTTTGTCCTTTCAGCAAAACCATTCATTGAGCCATTTTCTAATTTCGAAATTGGCGAAGTGCTGTTCTGTAAGCGCGTGTCCCATTGATGCGAAAAGGTGATAAACGGACAGGGCAAGGTCTGGAGTGTATGGCGGGTGCGATATTATGTCCTATCCAAGCACTTTCAATGCTTACTTGACCGGTTTTGCTGTAAGAGACGGCGCGTTTTCGTGCTGTAAAATCATTTTACCGTGTCTTCGGGCCTATTCTGGACGTTTCTCTATCAATGCATGGTTCAAATTGATAATTTGTTGTCGGTAGCGATCGATATTAACTATTTCACCAAGTTTCAACAGTTAGTATTACACCACGCCACTCTGGTCCTACCAAACATATAGCATTGTCTTGCGACTAAAACGATTTGGCTTGGAGTCGATAGGACGGCTTCACCAGGTGATAACCATGACTTTTTGCGTTTAGGGTTTCCGAAATGAATACATTTTTCATAACCCGTTACTATTCGACGCAGAAATAACTTCCGATCATACCTTTGAAGCAGCATTTCACAGACGATTTTTGGATTTTCCACTTGCTTGTCATTCAATTGATGTGGCACCCATTTCCCCATCTTTTAGGTTTAACGCTTCTGCTAATTGTTTTTGAATTTGGGTTGAGTCTTCATCCAATAACTTCTGTAATTTCGCATCTTCAAACTTTTTCGGTCTACTAGAATTATCGAAACTACGCCTCACATGTTTTTATGGTTGGAGCATGCTCACCGTAAGTTTCTACTAGCAAACGATGACTTTCAGCGGCTTTTTTCTTTTGATTAAATAAGAAAAGTAATGCGTGCCGCAAATGCACTTGTTCAGGCACGAAACTCGACATTTTCAAAAAAGTATAAATCTATAACGAAAGTAACACTTTCGTAAAATATAACGTGTATGGCTTTGAAGTTTGATGACAACTACATGTTATTTTTTCCGATCGGAATTATGCTTGAAAAAATTATTTAGGAAACTTCGAAATCTAGAAATAACGAAATTCTTCTTCACAAAATATTTTTGTTAATCATGTGAGAATAAAGCATGAATCAGCTTCCTTTCACCTGGCAGTTAGTGTGGTCACGAGCGTAATGTAATTGTGATATTAAACAATGGATTATTGAAGTAATATACTTATTAAATTAATTAAAGTCGTATAATCCTTGTTTATATCCTTGATGAGTCCTAAAACTATAAATGTCGTTTTGGATGTTGCGTGTCCTATTTTGAGAATCGTCTCTCCAAACTCTATTAGCAGATTTAATTATTCATTACATATAATTAGTTCGTAGCCATAAATATAACGAAAACAATTAGAACCGCGTTTAATAAAAATATTAACATAAGAAAATCTACACATAAAAAAACATTAAACAACTAATGTAATAATTTAAATGCATTAGATATCATTGATAATAACAGTGCGAACAATAATCATTCATAATAGATACACGTCTCACCTTTTCGGTTCCAAATCGACGTCTGGGAGCCGGAATTCAGTCTACAATAACCGTCTATCAGATCCGCCAAGCTTTCGGCCACGTCCAGATTCGGACAAGTAATGAATAAAATTTCTTGGGCACCGGCAACACGTAGCTGCAACGTTGCTTTAGTGTGATCATCGCAATCACTGACTAGCGTTTGAATGGCTTGTATTTGATCGAAATCCGCTATCTTCGCGCTCTGCACCTGACTACTCGAATAGGATATTCCTAGATCGGGACCGATCAGTAATTCGACCGGTATCGACCAACTGCTGCCCAAATCGACTTTGAATCTCTCCTCGTCGTATTTGAAGTACATTTTGAGTATTTTAAAGAATTGAAACATACATTCCACCTCGTTATAGTTGCTGAACTTCTTGAAATGCGATTGGATACATTTGCGTAGGGTTTTCGGTTTAACGCTCTCTAAGATGCTACGTGGTAAGAACTTATTCATGCCGACTTCGCGCTCCAAATACTCTATGTTTGATTTCTTGTCGATGGCATGTTGACCTAATTCTTTGAAGAAGTATCTAATCTCCAAACAGCAAAGTTGAATTGCTACATCTTGATCGATTATTATAGAGCTGTTATGGTAATCTATCCGTACCTAGAGAAGTTCAAAAAAGTTGTAGTATTTGGTGATAAGTTTTGGAACTAAAGCAAAAGAATAGAATTCGATTGTATTACTGCTATTACTTACTTGATCAAAGAAGTAGAAGAAAGTGATTCTGTCTTTTTCATAGAGATCGTGGAGGCTGTTAGGCAAGTATCTGACTCTAAGTTCGAATCGCCATTCCAAGAGTGATTGTTTTTTTATATATTTTTCTTGTACCTGATTCATTGTCATGTCTTGGTGTAACCAATGTACCTGTAATTGTATAAATTGTACACGTCGTAAGATGTTCGTAAATGTGTTGCGAAAAATTAGAAATTAAGAGTTTAAAGAAATTTTAACCAGGGTGTTAAAATTTAAAATATATACTACCGTCCGAAAGTTTGAGACATGCAATACAATTTGTCTCATACTAGACATATGAATATATAAGCATACGTTACCACCATAGTACAGCGTACTACATGTAATAATTGTTAGATACATTAAATAAGTTAAGGAACTACACAGGTACTTTCCAAGCAGTATTTGACTTATCTAGTCTACTCAATAGTTAAGTAATTATTTTTTTTTGATAATGAATTCCTATTGAAGTTCTAATAAGATATCAAATAGTTTCAAGCTGAATTTTTTTCTGGTACAACTTAAAAAGTTAATTTTAGCCTTGTTAAAGACACCGTGAATACCACTGCCGTCACATCTACCGTAAAAACCAGCGAACTGGCCTAACGAGGGATGTATGACGTTGTTAGTCTCTTAAATGCCCGTTAGATAGCTATGCTGTCAACAATACGTACAAACTAATACTTTACGCCTTAGTACAATTGAAATTGCAAATAATTTGAAATCAATCAAATGTTTGTCAACAAAAGCAATGGTAGAGTCGCGTTTCGTATAATGCCAATACTTTTCGGTCTACCTAGTTTCGTGGACAAACTGAGTAATTAATCGGTCTATTGATCGAAAAAATATACTTAAACACAGTGAACACCATTATTGTGACATCTAAGGTAACAACCAGCGAACTGGCCGAACGAAGGATGTATGGCGTTTTTAGTCTCTTAAATGTCTGTTAGATAGCTATGCTGTCGACGATACGTGCAAACTAGGACTTTACCCCTTACTGCAATTGAAAATTTCAAGTAATTTGAAATCAATCAAATGTTTGTTGATAAAAGCAATGGTAGAGACGCGTTTTGTAGCTGCAGAAAGATATTCTAATGAATTTAGTGACTACGGTAAAACACGGATGTGGTTCAGTAATTGCTTGGAGATGTTTTTGTGGGGAAAATACTGGAAATTTACATAAAATGAAAGGGATAATCACCAGAAGAAGTTTGTAGCGACATTTTAAGAAACAAATACTATCTGCAGAGAGATTATTTGAAGGTTCGTATGTTTTTATGCAAGACAATGGCACAAATATTATTTGTAAAAATTAGAAAAACGCAAAATTTTAAAAGAATTCGACACTTCGTTAATTAATAAACCGAATGCCGTTATCAAAAATAGGGGATATTTTGATGAATCAAAAATATAAACATTATTTTTTGTAAATACATACTACGATAAATGTTAAAATATTCCAGAAAATAAAATATTTTTATTCTAAAGCTAGATTTTTAAGATTATTTTAAAAACTAAGTAAGCTGCCTCAAACTTTTGGTCGGTAGTGTATATTTTTAAGTAACGGAAGAAATAAAACATAAGATAGTTAAATATAATTTTTACACCTACGATATACCAGAGAAGATTTTTATGTAATCCACCTAGTATGAATATAACGAGTGGAAATGTTAAAGATCAAGTAGTGTCAACTTTTTATAAGTACTCTCACCAGGTGATATTAAAATCGAAATATTTTTATGGTTTTAGGAATACCGTTAATAAAGAAGAATAACTGATTTAAAACTTGAACATAGAAGCGTTATAAAATTATTGACTAAAAAGAAAAATAACTCAAATATAATTCATGAGTAATATTTCGTTGGGGTTCGAAAAACAATAAAGACGATTCTAATAAATCTCGCGACACAAGACGATAGGAGACAAAAAAATTGATGGTTTAATATTGACAGATTTTCTAAAATTTTTGTCTTAAAAAAGCTCAAATAACATATCAGTAACAACAGTTTTGAAAATTTATATGAAAATTTAGGAATAAACAACATATACGCAAGATGAATTCCGAGGCTTTTTACACGGCGAAAAACACTTTTTACAAGGCGAAAATTTTTCCAGGAAACTTTGACTGCGACTTTTTTCCAAAATTATCACTGGTGATGAAATCTAGGTATATCATTGACACCCTCCAACGAAAGAGTCAAGTATCTCCACCATCATAAGGGGAGACAACAGTGCTCAACGGAAAAGTTGACGGTAATGGATTTCTGGGGGATCTATTGATCGTATACATGAAGAAGGGCACTACACAATTATCGACGATATTTATAAAGAGATCTCAAAATATAGCTGAAAAAAAAAGGTGCGTAAGCTTCAAAAAGTTTGATCAATTATCAGAATGTTGTATCTCATAACTGTCGCTTCCTTAATTTATAATTCGTGCAATTTTATCGACAGGCGTCTTTGTAGTTTGCAAATACAGCAGCATTATAAATTTTGCATATGTTGTAAGTAAGCTGCAGAAACGAGTGCTTTCGCAGTAGCGTACGGCTCAGTTACTACTTCAGTTTTTTTTCTTGTGTTGTCATACTCCTACGGCGAGGTGAAAATATGTTAGTGTATTTGGAAAAGGAGCGTTCTGTGTCTAACGATGTGAATTTAAAAAAGACGTTCGCATCATATTTCTTATCTATACGCACTAACAGGTCGGCTGAAAAGTCCCCGGTCTGACACATAGATGGCGTTACTGTTATTAAATCCATATGTTTTTTAGATAGTACTAACCTTCAAACGAAACGTGTCAAAATTTGACAGCAATCCGACCATTAGTTACTGAGATATTGCGTTAAGAGTGAAGCTATTTTTGTTATTTAAAAAAATGGAAAAAAAAAGAATTTCGTATGCTGATAAAGTACTGCTTTTTGAAGGAAAAAAATACCGTTGAAGCAAAAGCATGGCTTGATGAGGAGTTTCCGGACTCTGCGCCAGGAAAATCAACCACAATTGATTGGTATGCTAAGTTAAAACGTGGTGAAATGAGCACCGAAAACGGCGAACGCAGTGGACGACTAAAAGAGGCTGTCACCGACGAAAACATCAAAAAAGTTCGCAAAATCATTTTAAATGACTGTAAAGTAAAGTTGATCGAGATAACTGACATCCTAAAGATATCAAAGGAACGTGTTGGACACATCGTGCATGAATATTTGGGCATGCGGAAGCTCTGTGCAAAATGGGTGCCGCGCGAGCTCACATTCGATCAAAAACAACAACGAGTTGATGATTCTGAGCTGTGTTTGAAGCTGTTAAATCGTAATAAAACCGAGTTTTTGCGTCGATATGTGACAATGGATGAAACATGGATTCATGACTACACTCCAGAGTCCAATTGACAGTCAGCCGAGTGGACTGTACGTGATGAACCGGCTCCAAAGCGTGGAAAGACGCAACAGTCAGCTGGAAAAGTTATGGCGTCAGTTTTTTGGGATGCGCATGGAATAATTTTCATAGATTATCTTAAAAAGGGCCAGTCCATCAACAGCGACTATTATACAGCGTTATTGGACCGTTTGAAGAACGAAATCGCAAAAAAACGGCCCCATATGAAGAAGAAGAAAGTGCTGTTTCACCAAGACAATGCACCGTGTCACAAATCAATGAAAACAATGGCCAAATTAAGTGAATTGGGTTTCGAATTACTTCCCCATCCACCGTACTTTCCAGATGTGGCCCCCAGCGACTATTTCCTGTTTGCAGACCTCAAAAGAATGCTCGCCGGGAAGAAATTTAGCAGGGATGAGGAGGTGATCGCCGAAACTGAGGCCTATTTCGAGGCTAAAGACAATTCGTACTACAAAAATGGTATCGAAAAGTTGGAAGAACGCTATAATCGGTGTATCGCCCTCGAAGGCAACTATGTTGAATAATAAAATCGAATTTTGCCAAAAAACTGTGTTTTACTATGGTAGACCGGGGACTTTTCAGTTCGACTATTATAGTTTGAAAATCGGGATTTTTATTTATAACCACACACAATTCATCGATTACTAATCTTCCTATATTATCTGTTAGATTTTCTAATGAGGCTTTGAGGTAATATACTATATTTAGCATTTCATGTAATGACAGCTTGGTGTTCTCTAATTTGGAAATAGTATCTAAAAAAATTTAATAATTTTCGGAAATTTGCTCTATTTGAGTATGGATTTCGGTATCTGAAACTAGCCGCTGATTTGCTGAAATTGCTTGAGCATCCTGCTAATTTAAATTTAAGATGCAAGGTTTAATAATGTGTAAAAATTTCTCATAATATAAAACAGCTTTAAGCCACGTTCTTCATCTCGTCAATACCGACTGTGGTGGTTGAGGAATGTCCGGATAAAGCTGTTTAAACTCACGAATGCGTTTTGGAGATTTAATAAAAATTTTTTTGGTAGAAACTATAAATCGGTCTCCTTTTGGATAACTGGTTCTAATAAATTCAGCTACAAGATGACACGTATTAAGTAAACAAGTTACATGAAGCAATTAACGATAAGATTGTTTTAAAAACTTTCCAGCTTTAACCATATTCGAACCCCAATCTGTAACCAACATTACAGGTTGGGTTGCCGATATGTTGAACTTCCCCAAGGTATGTTTTTACACACAAAAATACTGTACGGTAAAATGTTGATATAGCAAACATTACATTAATAATAGTGCCAGGGTATTCTAATGTCGACAATCGGTTAAGAAATCTATTAGCACTTGTCGACATAGCAAAGAACGCTGTCGATTAGCCATCATCAATCCAACCCGGCATGCGCACTCGTTTCTGCAGGCTTAGATATGTATATTATAAGTATAGGTGGTAGATAATTTTAAGCTTGTTATTAATACCTGATTTTCGGAAAATATAAATACGATAGAGCTTTTTAATCAATCTAAGTTTTACAAAGTTATAGAAAAATCTAAATAAGGATTTAAGAATAATAAATATAAAAATATCGTCAAAATAGTATTGTAAAGTATAAAGTTGCGTTATTAACTGGAAAACTCATATAGGCGGTAGTCTATAAAAAGCAATTAAATGAAGTTTTCATTTAGATTTCCGTCATATGTTACGTCGCGCTAGTATTATATATTGTAGTTCAAAAGAAATTATAAAAAGTGTAAGTGTTACCTTTTACTTTGAAACGTACCTCTCCTGTTGAAGTGTGTATAAGGCGCATGGCGTATAAGTTCCTGTAGTATCTCTCGCTGTTGGATAAGCGTTCCGTGATCAAAGAAATGATGTCTTTAATGTCGGTACAGTCACTGTACTTAACAACGTTAAAGCCACCATTTGGAAGATGCACCTGAAACAATTATTACATCCTTTTATTACGGAATTGTTGGAATTAAAATAAAGACAATAAAACTTCAGTGTAAGAAGTCATTGAAAATTAATAAAAAGAATTTTCTAACACCAGCACAAACTAAGGTGACAAAAATATTGTAATAAACTGCACAGGTGCTGCAGGTGAGGAATACTGTCTCCCATTTAGTTTTCAAGTATAATCTGTTAAGTTATATAGGCCCACAACCTAAACAAATGAGTAAGTTACTTCAAAAATATGATGTCGATATTGCTTTTCAAACTAACAATACGCTAGGAAAATTAATTAAAAATAAAAACAAAATAAATAAATCCAACAAATCGCGAGTTTATAAGCTTTCTTGTGATGATTGCTCTAAGATACACTGGAACATCTATGGAAACAAGAATATCAGAAAACAAAAGAAGTTTTAATCATAACAAATATGATTCCAACTATGGAGTACATTTAAGTACTTGTAATCAGTGTTTTAATTCAGAGTTTACCATTCTATATTTGGAAAACAAAGTGATAAAGTTATTATTACTTGAAACAATAGAAATAAACAAACATAAAAATGTAATAATTTATTAAATGTCCAAATAGATTTGAATCATTCTCCACTGTTAAACTTATTTATTAGATTGTGCTCATTTGCTATCTCAGCTCAATTTTATGGTACCACGAGTGTCGGCTAGACATAGCCATTGCTTTTATGTTGAAACATTTAGTACGAATATTGGTTTCAATTCCCCATTAGCGGTTGCATGTCGGGTCTTCAACGGTTTGTCGGACCATTGTGATTTAAATTTTGATTCCATGGGGCGGTACTGGCTGTCGCTAGGGCGCGTTTGTCTTAATTTTCTTTATTTTCTTAATTATGAGTGTGTGTGTATAACCTATATTTATATTCATTTATATCTTTATTTTCTAAAGCATTGTGAACATTAATTGGTTACTTTTGTTTTGTTTGATTATCTGATGATTTGTATTTTTGTATATATATATATATATATATATATATATATATATATATATATATGTGTGTGTGTATATATATATATATATATATATATATATATATATATATATATATTTGTCCTGTTATTGGATTATAACAATCTGTTGGACAATAAAGACTTATTATTATTATTTTATTATAATTGAAATCACCCCACACTGAAGGTAGTTCAGTTGACTAAAATATTTTCCAAAGCAGTTACAGTACTGTCCAAACAATTGTAACTATTTTTGCACAAGGATATTTTGTGAAAATCACACAACAGAGTTTTTGTGTTTAATTCTTTTAAAGAAATATTAGTCAAATTAGGACAAAAGCAGAAACTATTTTGGGTCTTAATGATATTTATTTACAAACTTCTACTAGGCGACAATTTATTAAAATGAAGAAAACACTCCGATAGCAATGCAGAAATTACTTAATCTTTTTTGTTCCCAATTAATTTAAAATAATCAAAATTGGACAAAAAATTAGCAAAGAATGTGTTGAATGTATTGTAGTTCAGGTGACTACAATAGTTCAACAAATAATATCCTTCGTTCTCGAAGAGAAATAAATCATGATTAAAATATATATGTAAGTGAAATGTTTTTTTTAGGTTTTGCATAGTAGGATATAGAGGGCGCCACTAATCAAATGTCAGTACTAAAAATTAACTTCCACCTTTAGTTAACATAAATCCAAAGTTTCAGTGCGATGCGTGTAGTGTTGTAGCTATAACGAACTGTCAAAGTTGACAAGTTAGTTGAAAAATAGAATTAAACCGAGAACATTCTCACGGAATAATTTTTTTATAACTTTCGAAGACAATTATCTCAGCAAGAATGCCTCGCCGAGTTGGTTTCAGTTTTCGGCAATGAAGCACCACATCAGTCAACAATTTCTCGTTGGTACAGAGAATTCAAACGTCGACGGATTAACTCACTCAGGAAGATGTCGATGCTGTGCGCAAGATCGTTAACGAAGATCGACATGATAGATTGAAGCATTATTGGGGATTTCAAAGACCTCAATTCAAAAAATGTTGCATAAATAATTGTGTAAAATATTAGTTTCCCGTTAGATACCGCAGCTGTTGACCGAAGAACAGAAAGCAACTAGAGGGAATTGGTGTCAAAAAGTCTAGATCACTTCAACACCAGAAATTCTAAAAACGTGTAGAACATTGTCAGCGGTGATGAATTTGGATTTACTCATACGGGCCAGAAAATAAACGTCAGTCGTCTGTTTGGGTGTTCCAAGGTGAAGAAAAGCCGACAAAAGTCATCCGTTCTCGAAATGTCTCCAAAAAGATCGTCGCGACATTTGTTTCGAAAGCAGGTTATGTAGCAATAATTCCTCTACAAGATCAAAGAACTATTACTGCCGATTAGTATACAACCATTTGTTTGCCGCAGGTCATTGCTGCTTCGAAAAACTACCCCGAACAACGAATCATTTTCCATCAAGACAATGCAAGTTCGCACACCATCCTCCGTACAGTCCGGACCTAAGACCCAACGATTTCTTTACCTTTCCGAAAATTAAGAACGGACTGCGTGGTCAAAGGTTCTGGTCACCAAAGGGAGCAGTCGATTCAAAAACGCACTTCTTACTGTACCAACAAACGAGTGGAACAACTGCTTCCAGGATTGGTTCGATCGCATATAAAAGTGCATTAATCGTTATGAAGAATACTTCGAAAAACAATGAAGTATTTAAAAGCTATCTAATGTTTTATTCCACTTTTATATGTAAAACTTAAAAGATAACTCATGTATCTAGCATGGAAATTTAGTTCAAAAAAGAAGAAAAATGATTCAACTCTTATACTCCTTGATTTCTATTTCACTGTGAAATTCTACACGACGTGAAGAAACTATTTTCAGAACAAGAAAATAACAATCTAAACTCGTATAGGAGAAAATAGTTAAAGAAAAGTAATATTTAATTGCAATAAAACACATATCTATTCACTGACATTATTTGGAGATTTTCTATTATTGAGAAAGTGAACTTAAAAATGCACATAATAGTTTATTGCCAATTGAAAAATTATTTCCTATGTTATATATTATAGTACAACACTGAATCTGATCGGGAACTTTATAATCAAATATATACTAAGGCTTGTTAAAACTATATGTACAATCGGAGTCGATGTAGATGTAACTTACCTTTAGTGTGGACCTATCGCCAGTTGCCGGACTGTGTTGGGGTGACTTTTTCGGACTGTCCATGCTGACCCTGGATTGTGCACAGCGCACAGGCGAGCCTGCACTCACGGGGGCTGTTGGCGGTACATCACTGAAACAAAAAAATTCAATTTGAATTTATCGATTAAGGTCGCTATATTTTAGTGAATATCTACACTTTTGCACGGGGTGTACGCTAAATATTGTATATTACGGTCGCACGTAGACTAACTCTGAACATACCTCGTCCACGACGACAATGTACAGTGGCCGAGATGGATTTTTATTGGAAACAAGTAGAGCGTGTTCATCAATTATATTGACGCAGTGATCTGAGTCGTCAGTACATAGGAGTTGTACATATACGAAGTCGGTGTGTGGAGATACGAAGAGATAGACAACATTGTACGCAAAGTTCAAATTGATTTAAATTGAAATTTATAAAGATTATTTAGCGAGGATTGAGGTTGTGCAACACACTTGTATAACATGTAATTCGAATAAAGTAATTTAGTTTCAGTTAATGGTGAATTTAGTATTTGCTCGAGTAGTAACAGAAGTAGTTTGCATAACTTATAAATTTCTTTTTTTAAAAATATTTGAAATGCCGATATTTTTTTCAGGAGTTGCAACATACAATACCTACGATATATTTACATATTGTGTACTACGATGAGAAATAAATGAAAATTTGTATTTTTTGCTGTGCCATCGTAAATTACAATCACGTATATTAATTAAAAATTTCTGCGCTGAAGTAGACTCGAACTTGTACCTGTCGTTTGCTAGACGACTGCCTTATCAATTTCTGGCGAGCGGAGACACAACAACGGTGAAGAACGACTCATCGGCCTCTCGACTAGAGGGGATATGTATGAGTGATTGTTGGACATTGTCATAAATGTAGCGGCGGAATTGTAAATAATATTTAAGCAGGACGCATGCTAAGCCCGCACTTAGAGTTTTGTTAAGATTTAGTTTAGAATAAGATAGTTTTGAAGAAGTTACTACGTTAAGGTTAGCTCACATCCGATGTAGTGCCATAGGCGAGGCACCGGATTCTAGGGTAATTACTGCATTTTTTTAAAAATTTCGAGTCTCTTAATACACTATAAATCCCATTATAGAAACAGATCTATTATTTATAACTTGCAGTTAGGATTCGATGCTGCTAGGATAGCCGTTTATATTTCGGGAATAGCAAACAAAAAAAAATTTTTATTATCGAAAATAATTTTATTGCATTTCAAAATATTCTCCTTTAAAATCAATGCACTTTTGCATTCGTTTAAAACCATCCGAAAAGCATTGCTGCCACTGTAAAGGCGGTATCTCCAAAACATGATCACTGATGGTTGATATACCGTATAATCCCTTTCCATATTAATTTTCGTGTTCTGTATACGTATTTCAGTTGTCATCATCAGCAGATAATTAAACAGTGTCGCATCTGGAAAACTACGGCAAAAATACCCGTACGAAAACAAATTCCGCACACGATCTGTACCGCTGAAAGCTAAAACACACACTGCGTTTGTGACAGTGAAAGACATTTATTATCATGAGCGCTCGACATCGACAAATTCTCGTAGCAATTTCATGTATTGTTATTCGATGGTTTAATTCAATTAATACAATACAATTTGTCCTCACTAGCTTTAACTTGTCTTCCAGAACGACGGGCATTTTTGACATCAAAAATACTAGAACGAAATTTACAAAAAGAGATTTGGCACTGTTAAGACGTCTTGTCCATACACCTCACAAAGTTTTTGTTGCTTCGATTGTGTTATATCATTTCTGGTAATAAAACAACAAAATTTTCTGAAAATGTTTTTGCTAACATTACTCTTCAGTGACGTAACTGGGGTATCTCTAACTTTCATCTTGCCTTCCCTAGGATTCGTTCTTATAATCCATAACTTTCTTAAACTATTTAGTTGTGAGATAAAAAAGCGAAAGTTAAATTACGTATAAGAAATGTTTATTTACATTAGTAAGCATAACTATTAACTACATTCATGAACCAATCTCGTTATCATCTGTTGTCAACTATATGGTTTAATTTAGCCGGCTGATAGCTGGCTCATTACGTCAGCGGTCTTGGATCTAGTCCAACGGTTTGCCGTGTGGAAAAGTTTGTAGTGGATATCCCTTTCCCATTTAAGCGAATGCTGATAGTGAAAAATCTTATGTCGCACCACGAGCATGGGCGTAATCATAACTCAACTGTAATTGGAGTTAAACTGTTGAAGGATGTAAAGGCATGCATTATTATTATTAATTTATTAAATTTGAAAGGGAATTACATGAACATAAATACCCAGTAGTAATTTGCTCGTCTAACGTTTCTTTAGGTGAAAAAATTCGATAAACAAGCAGTACAGTTTTGTCTAGAAAAAAAATTAATTACTAAACTTTAATTAAAAGCCTTCCGTGATTATGTAGATTATTGTCTAAAATGGCAAATATCAACACCGAAAGTATATCGTCATAAATCATAGTTAAATTAATGAAAACGATGACTAAATATCCCTCCACCATCCTCTTTATATTAAATTAAATATTTCGCAATAATAAATCGACTTTCGAGGTCAAACTTCTCAAGTTCCAAGGCGTTATTGCCCGTTGCTCCCAAAATTAATTTTCTCACAATCACGATCTATCATATCTGTACGATATATTCACGAAATATCATTTATTTAAAGCTGATGAATCGGTTATTTAAGCCTTTATAAAAAAAAACAAAGAGAACAAAAAAATAACCGTAACTAATAGAACGATTTTTGATGTCTGTTATTTAAATGCTTATAGGAGGGCTTAGAATGTAACGACTTCGTTTTATGATAATATTAAGTACAATTAATATGTCATAATGATTAATGAATGATTTGAAATTTAAAAAAATCTAGAAAGTATTGATTGAATGATTCTGTATTTATACGCTGCAGGGATTTTATTTGATATGGTTTTCGTAGTATTTAGGTGAGAGGTGTATTGAAATCTATGGCGATTAAGGCAAATTTAAGAAAATTCCGTTGCTACAAGATATGTACATGCACAATTGATTCTCGATAAATTACATTCACACGCCACCTGATTCTATAAATAATAGAATTTTAAACTAGACATGGTCTACATACTTAATTAAATATATTATTTTCTGTAATTTTGAATACTGTAAATCTGTAAATATGAATGGATATTTGAACACCGCTCTTCAATCGGTCTAAATATTAACGTTTTAAACTTACATATGTTTATACATGATACCACTGATACCACTAAATACGAGGTTAGTCTGAACAGTTTCAAGCCTCGACATAAAGGTGGCGTTACTAGTCAAACATATTTAAGCAATATTGCGAAGCGCTGAAAACTACTACTGCAGATTTTAACCATGTTGGACGCTCAGTTGTTTACTAATCGTTTGTGTCAGTCGTTTTTAGTGTTCCTGTAAACACAACGAAAATAGTGATGAAAATATAATATACATGTTCATAAGACTCTCTTCCAAATTTAAAACTACAAGACCAGTCTTTAATGAATTATGAAGGGAGAATAAGATGGTTTGCTTACTGGAGTAATTATTATCAAAATAAAAGCTTATTGCTCTTGGGCACATGTCTGAATAGAGGAAAAAAATGAAGAGGCAGATCGCCCAGATATACACTCACCTGCGGAAAAACCAGATCACTTACAATTTAGAATGTGCCTGATAAATGAAAAATTTCAATGGCATGTCACTAATTTCATTACAAGTATTACTGAATTATTTGTTTCTTACGCTTCCAGCTACTTATTTATGTGCTTTTATTGTTTAGAAACGTTTTGACTGTTAACGCTCATGTTTAATTATTTAATTTGCAACTAGTGCAGGAAAGTCGTAACATTTTTTGAAGAAATTTAATTGCACAAGGAAACCTATATAGAATTAGGTTGATCAACTGCAACTATTATTACACAGTCTGCCTCAGAGAACGGGTAATTAACATGTCGAATGAATTTTTAAGTTCATCTTTAGAGATGTCTTTCAAGGTAGCTGTCGACGCCTTTTTCATGACTTCGACGTCGGCATAACGCTGTCCTTTCATCGGCCAATGTAGTTTGGAGAATAAATAGAAATCACAGGGGGCCAAATCCGGCGAATGGTTGATGGTTAAAATGCTATTTGTAGTTAGAAAATCAGTGATAACCGACGAGCGATGAGATGGTGCATTATCATGTAACAAACGCCAGCTACCATTTTCACGATATTGAGGGGGTGCACACGACGTATACGCGCCAAAAGACGTTTCATAACACCAAAATAATATACAGCATTGACTGTTTGACTAGTTGCTACAAACTCTTTGTGCACTATGCCTCTCGAATCATAAAAACAAATCAACATTATCTTCACTTTTGACTTCTCCAAACAGCTTGTTTTCGGTCCTTCTTCGCTTGAATGCTTCCATTCAGTGCTTTGACGTTTGGTTTCTGGGTCATATTGAAAACATTATGTCCCATCGCCAGTTACAATAGAATACCTGAAGCTTTCGTCTTTTTTAGGTCTTTAATCAAGATTGTACAATGTTGAATTCAGTTAGTTTGTGTAATACAAACTTTCCACAAATCTTTCTCAGTCCCAAATGCTGTGTTAAAATGCGATGAATTGAATCTCTGGAAATATTTAATTTTATTCATACGTATCACAATGAGGATTTCGGTTTATTGCTGATAAATTCACACACAAGTTCGACGTTACTTTCCGTAACCACAGATTTTCTTGCACCAGGTTGTTCGTCGTCATTTATGTCCGTACGACCGTTTTTAAATTGTTTATACCACTCATACACATTCGTACGTGATAAACACGCATCACCATATACTTGTTTTATCAAATTAAACGTTTCAGTAGACTATTTACCGAGTTTAAAACAGAATTTAATATTTGTTCTTTGTTCAAAATTCATTTTTCGACTAATGCTAAATATACGTTGCTACTTTATGCGCAATTTCTCCACTTCTAATGATGCAAATGTCATGATATTTGACATAACATGGGTGAGAGATCTACCTTGCCGACGCATATTTGTTTAAATAGATGGCGTGACTAAGAATTACTATTTTAATAAAGTTCTATTGTCAGAATTATGTAACCAAAATGAAAATAAGCGAACGGTTACAAGACGCTTCAAGGGTGGCTAGGTCTTTTAAACCAGCAATAGGCCCAGAATTATTTGCGTAACATTGATTGGTACGCTTGTAATTTGCAAACAAATAACTACATAGAATAGAACAGCCATGAAGCAATGTTCTATTCTCAGAGGAGTCTAAAGTTGCTAAGCGGTCTCTTCATGATAAGAGAAAGTATGCAGATGACTATTACATTTGCCCTTTTATTGCTCATTTTAATATAATCAAATAAACAACTAAAATATATAAGATGATGTTTGTTTTTTTACCATTAAATTGCAACGTAATTAACTGAGCGTATGCTATTTGTTACAAAAGTAGAGCATTATAAATTACTTGGAAATATTGACTTCTTATTTGAGCTGCACTAATTAAATGATATTTTAACATACAACGAACAACCGCATGGGAAAAAAAGCTAAAAATAATATTTCGAAGGTCTCAAAAATTTCAATAATCAATTCATGTTAGAAAAAACTTCATAAATTGTACAATAAAATTATATTTAATACATGTGCGGACGTTTGATTTATGAAAGAGAAAATATATATTTTCGTAGGAATGTTGCCAAAGCACTTAAGAAAGCCAAATAAAAATATTATGGACCGTATAATTTCTCGAAAATATAAGCTGTTAAAATACTCCCAGTTCTTATTCGTATTACATAATAATTTTGATTTAAAAATGAAACAGTATTTTTTATTCGATTTTATTGTAATGTGTTAATGCAGAAAGCTTTTTATAAAGAAGTTTCATAAAGAAGAGTCCACAAGAATGTTAATATTTTACCAAAATTATAAGCTGTAAGTACAGTTATTAGTGTTGTTAATGTCTTTACTTCTTTATACCGTTTGGAATTTACATGTTTGCATATAATTTAAAAATATGTATTATTTAAAACATTGCCGTTTAGTAATTTTAGTACAAACTAAATTTGACAAAAAATTGCAATTACTTTAAAAATTTTCTAATGCAAATCTAAAAATGGTTATAATAATTATACAAATTAAATAATTACAAGAAATTATATGAAAAAATTAATAAAAAAAATATATTATATAGCGGAATCAGTTTTGCGAATTCTTTAGGCTAAAAGTACAAGAGGAATTAGAAAAAATCTACCAAGTCATGATAGAAAAAACCACGTATAAATGTGCTGTTGTCTAGTAATGTTCAATAGCCATATTTTGGTACGTGTATCAAATTTTACTTCAATTTTTTTTATTACTTTGTGCGTTATAATGTGTCTTCTGAAACTATTCATGAATTAATAATTGAAATGCATGGTGGTCGACGCTCTGTTATAAAGGGTTTTCCAATAAGGACTTGACAACTTTTTTTCAAAATAAAATGCAGACCATTTGAGATATTTCAAAAACTTTATTATCGGCTTGAAGTACAATCAAAACATTTATGAATGGAACTCGACTTCGTTCATATGGCCACCGCGGGCACGTTTGCAGCGGTCGATTCGTTGGACCCGATTTTCGATGACTCGGCCACACAATTCGGCCGAAACGGCTGCTATTTCGCGTTCAATGTTGGCTCTGAGCTCTTCCAACGTTGTCGGCTTGTTGGCATAGACCAATTACTTGACGTAGCCCCAAACAAGAAAGTCTAGAGGCGTTAAATCGCACGAACGAGGCGGCCAATCGACTAGTCCATTTCTTGAGATAACACGCTTATCAAACTTACTCTTCAATAAATCGATTGTAACGTGTGCTGTGTGGCTTGTGGCACCGTCCTGCTGAAACCACATGTTGTACAAGTCCATATCTTCCAATTCGGGCCAAAAATAATCGGTAATCATGGCGCGATAACGATTACCATTCACAGCAACGTGACGATCATTATCGTCGACGAAAAAATACGGCCCTATGACGCCGCCGGCATGCAAACCGCACCAAACAGTTATTTTTTGTGGATGAAGTGGTATTTCATGAAGCACATGTGGATTTTCACCCGACCAATAACGCATCTTTGCTTATTGACGAACCCATTGAGCCAAAAATGAGTTTCGTCACTGAAAATGATTTTGCGATGAAATTGATCATCTTGGCGAATCTTTTCCAATCGGAGAACGTACGTCGCTTCAAATGGTCCATCGGCTTCAATTCTTGAGTCAGTTTGATCTTGTATGGGTGTAAACCAAGATCCTTACGCAAAATTCGCCATAAAGTGGTCTGGGCGATGCCCAACTCTTGAGAACGCCGTGGAATTGACTGATTTGGATCATTTTCTACGGACGTTTCAACGGCAGCGATATTTTCGACACTTCGACCAACCCGTTGTCTCACTGGCACGGCAACATCACACAACGAATATGTAGACTCTAATTTTTGCACTAAACTTGTTAATGCCTGTCTACTAGGGCGAGAATTACGACCGAAAATCGGAGTTAACGCTCTTAAAGTAGCGGTCACCGACTCCGAATTTCTGTAGTAAATTTTTATAATTTGCAGACGTTGTTCGTTTGTGTATTTTACCATGATGAAAATGTTAAGTTTACTGAATAAATTGACAGTGACAGTTCGATGATTAGTGAAAGGGTGCGTTCACAAATTGAATTAAAAGTTGTCAAGTCCGTATTGGAAAACCCTTTATTTTAAAGTGAAATAATGGTTAAAACAGTTTCGGCGGGTCGTGAATGTATTGAAGATCGTTTTTTGGGGCTAAGAAATAATTATTCTTGTTAAATACATACTGAAATGAGCTAAAATAAAAACAAGATATTTGAGATCACTGAAGGTTGATATAAAACCCCTTGCCACAATAATTTTCGTTTTCTGTATACGTATTTTGACAACTAAGTTGTCATCATCAGCAGATAATCAAACAGTGGCGCACCTGGACAACTACGGTAAAAATACCCGCACGAAAAACAACTTCCAACTTTCCAAACATCAATACAATTTTGCAAATTGTTAATATATCATTAACTTTCCTTCTAAAGTAATTTTGATGGATGCTGTATTTGATTAACTTCATCACTTAAGGTTGATATATAACCCCTTACTACATTAATTTTCGTATTCTATAAACGTATTTCGACAACTAAGTTGTTATCATCAGCAGATAATTAAAGAGTGTCGCACCTGGAAAACTACGGCAATAACCCACACGAAACAAATTCTGTACACGATCTATATCGTTGAAAGTGTGCGGGATTTGTTTCGTACGAGTATTTTGCCGTAGTTTTCCAGGTGCGACAGTTCAATTATCTGCTGATGATGACAACTTAGTTAGCGAAATACGTATACAGAATTCGAAAATTAATGTGGCAAGGGGTTATATATCAACCTTCAGTGATTAAGTTAGTCAACCACAGGCTCCATCAAAATTACCTTTAATTAGATCTATGACTATTATGTCGTAATATTAGGAGTCAATTCTGTTTTCAATGTATTGAAAGTATTTTATATTATTAAACTAAAAATAACTTACCAACAGGGAATATAATACTTGAATGCAGAAAGTAGGTAGACTGTGACGAATATATAATAAATTCGAATATATGTGTACATGCTTATTTCTCACTAACGAATACAATACATTACGTCAATACACCTGTGACCAAATAACAGCCGTGAATTAGTTGAGACCATTTGTAGGTGTGCCTTAGTCCGAGGAAAAAGGATATTCCGGAAACTTGCCATATAAAAACAATTTTCCCTTTTTTTACAAACTATGAACGATTCGAAAGATGTATGGCAGCAACCACTTGATTCACCCACTACATAGATCACCTTTTCTTTGTCATACTAAGCTCTTTCGTCCCCTTTACAACTGTTGAATGTTGAATTTCGAAATGTTATGAGATGTTAAATTGTAGTCAATCGTAGGTGAACGACCAATGTAAGCAGCATTGTTCAAGTTTGGAAATGTGAATGAACAAATTGTTTTCGGGACGTGCGCTGGTACAAAAATGTGTTCAATCAATGCAAAATACGTTCATTTAACTACCGTTTTAGTCACCTATTAGCATCGAGCAAGTATCTTGAGTAGAGAACAAGGCTTTGTTATTTATATTTATTTATGGCTTGAATAAAAGAAGTTTGGTGTTTAAAATAAAATAATAAATAACTTAAAACAACAAAATAATAATCGAAGAGAGGAAAAGAAATTGTTATATTAGTATTTGTGTCCTGAATACGTATTTCGGCAACTAAATTGTTATAATCGGCAGAAAATTAAACAGTATCGAATAAGTACTTGAAGTACTCTACTTGATAACTGCACAAACACTGAATGTTTGTGTGGTCTTCGAGTAGAGTAGGTTTTTTGCCTTCTTCGATTATTCTGTCAGCCTGCAAAGAAATTTATATTAACAAAATAATACATTGAATATATAGAAATGAGAGAGAATTGTACGTCCATTTCCCGGGTAGACGTAAAAGCACTTATGTTACTTTAAACGCCATCAAAAGATCAGCTGTTGATCAAGCAAACAGCGATGTGTATATATGAACTACGAAATACCAAATACAACGCAATTAATGAAAACTACTGCTAACAAAATTAAGGTTGAGTAGTTTAGGTTTGTCGACAGTTATACGCATCTGGCGGGTAACTAGTAGTTTCTCTGTTGATATTTTATGTGGTAACACCTGTTTGTGAGTAACCACCAATGAAAGTTGGATTGAGATATGTTCAATCAGCTCCCCCGTTTGCAAGAAACGAGCTACCTGTATGCTTCAGGTTTAACAGGAACCATCGACACCCTACAGGTGGAGTCCATAAATCCATATCTCAAACACTTTTGCCCGGAGAAGGACTCTCCAAAGTGCTCTCAACTACCACGAGGTATTACTATCGAAACTATAGTAGGAAGTGCTGAGAGAGAACTCTACATCCAACTCTCGGATAGAAGTGAAAGCACTTATAACGCTTTAGCCACCAATGACCAGAGCGCGTTGTGGTGAATAATATTATTTTGGTCCTTGTACGTGTGCGAACATAAATGCATAGTTGTTTCTTTTCGGAATTTTATAAATCAACCAGAAAATAATTTGAATAAACGCTTTATCTTTGCAAACAAATGTTTTTCTTTCCTTTCTTGAAATTATCCAGTAAACATTTTTAATTTTTAAATTGACGTAAAATAATTTGGCATTCTTTAAGTGTTTTCTCTGTGCATCACTTTATGTTTATTTAACTAAGTGTTGGTAAATTCGACTTACGTAAAAATAACATTCAATATTTGCTGAATTAAGAGATTTATTTTTCTCAATTGTCAGTGCTTACAATTGAGGCCCCATACCTAATGCATATATGGAATTGAGCTTTTGTCACTGTCTTCTAATGAATAAATCAAATGCGTCGAAAATACACTCTTCGTGTTTTCATTCTAATAGTATGTTATGTTTGCGTAGCACATACAATCAAAACAAATAGTTTAGTGTCCAATCAGCCAAAAAAAAGTGCAGCTATCTAACAAACGTTTTATACATACCAGGTGTGCCGGAAAGTCATTACCGGTTATTTCGTAAAAACACTACATAATTTTCAAGGAAATGGAAAAATTTATTTATTCAAAGTATTGGCCATTCGATTCTACACATTTTGCCCATCTTTCGAGCAATTTATGAATGCCATCCCAAAAAACTGTTTGTCCATTGAGTAAAACCATTCATCGAGCGCGCAAGCGCGAGTCCCATTGATAAAAAAAGATGACAGTCGGACGAGAAAAGGTCATAAGAGTACGGCGGGTATGATATTATGTCCCAACCAAGTGCTTTCAACGCTTTCTTGATCGGTTTTGCTGTATGAGACGGCGCGTTATCGTGCTGTAAAATCACTTTACCGTGTCTTCGGGCCCATTATGGACGTTTTCTATGAATGCATGGTTCAAATTGATAATTTGTTGTCGGTAGTGATGTTTCACTAGGTTTCACTAGATTTCAACATTTCGTAATACACCACACCACTCTGGTCCCACAAAATACAGAGTATTGTCTTGCAACAAAACGATTTGGTCTTGGAGTCGATGGGCCGGCTCTGCTAAGTGATAACCATGAATTTTTGCGCTTAGGGTTTCCGAAATAAATCCATTCCACCCGTCACTATTCGATGCAGAAAAGTACCTTTGAAGCAGCATTTAACAGACGATTTTTCGATTTTCCATTTGCCTGTCATTCAATTGATGTGGCACCCATTTTCCCATCTTTTTGTTTCATGAGTTTGAGTTGGATCTTCATCCAATAACTCTGCAGTTTCGCATCTTCAATCTTTTCGGTATACCAGAACGTTCTTTGTCTTGCACATCGAAATCACCACTTTTGAATTGTTGAAACCACGCCTCACATGTTTTAATGATTCGAGCATGCTCACCATAAGTTTCTACCAGCAAACGATGACTTTCGGCGGCTTTTTTCTTTTGATTAAATAAGAAAAGTAATGCGTGCCGCAATGCACTCCTTCAGGAACGAAACTCGACATTTTCAAAGAGGTATAAATTTATGACGTTGTTACTTTCGGAAAATATAACATGTATTACTTTAAAGCTTGATGTCAGTAGAATAAAATGACATATGTATCAAATCATAATATTGCATACTTAAGCCTAGTGACATCTGTTAGAAAAACCGGTAATGACTTTTCGGTGGACCTGGTATAGTGTCGTCATCTGTTAAAAAAATCACTAATTTAACTTTCTCAACAATCCAATAGATTATATCTATACACTTAATATAAAAAAGATTGCATTACTTTTGGTAGAAATAGAAGTAACATATGGAGTTAAACATATTTACTGCGGTTATGAATTAGAACGAAAAAAATATTTTTTCCTTCTATTTGTAACTTTTATATCGGTGAACAAACTTTATAAAAACATTTGTATTTCAAACACTCCTTCCTCAAATTTGTCTAATACTTTCGGCGCCAGTTTTTACAATCTTTACAGAAACTTTAATAACGGAAGAACAATCAGCACAGTACGATGAATGCCTGATTTAAAATCAAAACAGGAAAAAAGAAAATAACATAATAAACGAGCAAAAAAAGGAAGAGAAACCGATTAAATGTCAAATAATGGATCTAGCCGAAATCCAGATGTTCGATGTAAATTAAATTTAGCAGTGGTCGTAATTTAAGGAGGAATAAGTTTAGTAGTTTCAAGCCTGTTAATGTTGAATCGGAGCCAAGACTCTGAAGTTTAGAGATCGGAGTGTTTCAGAAGAGGTTATTGGTTCGAATCGCGCTTTTGAAATCTAAATGACAAGGAAAAGCATTTTTGTTTTTGATGTAGAACATTTCATGGTTACTTTGCTATAATTATAAACACGGATGGTCGCACAGTTAATGTTAATATTTTAAAGCCATATTTCGTATGTTTATTGCGTGATAATACTTTTTAAAATGATGTTGATTATTGTGTCTAATTAGCTAATTCTAAAATAAAATGCTTCCTAAGATATTATGTATATTATGACTAGTTTATTCCAAATGCTTTTTGCAAAATTACGGTGCTATTTCGCAGTGTTACACGTGCTTATGCAATTGTATTATTAATTATAGTTTTATAATAAAGCTACTGATTACAAAATTGTTTTCGATTGTTGAACATTTTATAAATTATAGGTTTTATAGATATTTTGGTATTTTTAAGCATCTTCGCTTCTAGTATTTCAACAATAAATAACTCGCTAATTTGTTTCCAAAAAGTTTTCTTGTATACAATGTTTTTTAACTGAAAACTTTTTTATTGAAATGAATGAATATCATAACATATCTATTACACCGATCGATCCTATACAGTCTGTCGCAGAGAAAGCCAAACTTTTTTAAAATAGTATTCCTTAGCAGCGCTATCTATTAAAAAAGATATGCGCCAGTAAGCTATATATCTGTCGCCAATGTTATGTCAAAATATCATGAATATTGCATCATTAGAAGCAGGGAAATTGCGCATAAAGTAACAGTAAAACATTCACTGAAACGTTTAATTTGATGAATGTGTATGGCGATGCGTGTACGAGTGTGTATGAATGGTATAAACGACTTAAAAACAGTCGTACGGACATAAACGACTACGAACATTCTCTTGGTGCAAAAAAATCTGTGGTTATGGAAAGTAACATCGAACTTACGCATGAATTTATCAGAAATGAGCCGAAATCCTCATTGCGATACATGGGAATGGAAATCAATATTTCCAAAGATTCAATTTATCGCATTTTGACAAAGCATTTTGGACTGAGAAATAGTGCAAGGTTTGTACCACACAATCTAACTGAATTCAACATTGTACAGACTTGATTAAAGATTCAAAAAAGGACGAAAACTTCAGGTATTCTATTGTAACTGGCGATGAGACGTGGACTTTTCAGTATGATCCAGAGGCCTAGTGTCAATACTCTGAATGGAAGTATCCAAGGGAAGAAAGACTGGAAAAAGCCGTTTGGAGAAGTCAAAAGTGAAGACAGTGTTGATTTGCAAAAAGTTTGCACGAACTAGTCAAACGGTCAATACTGTATACTATCTTGGTGTTATGAAGCATTTTTTGGTGTGTATTCGTCGGGTCAATATCGAGAAAGTGGTAGCTGACCATCAATCATTCACCGAATTTGGCCTCCTGTGGTTTCTGTCTATTCTATAAACTACATTTGCCGATGAAAGGACAGCGTTATGCCGACGTGGAAGCCATTAAAGAAGCGTCGACCATGATCTTGAAGGACATCTCTAAAAGACGAATTTAAAAATTCATTCTACATGTTAATTAACTGTGCAAAACGTCGTCATGAAACCGAAGGCGACTACTTTGAATAAAATAAATGAATTTTACCAAAATCGTAAGGCTTTGTTTTTATTTTAAAAAAGTTCGGTTTTCTCTGAAATTTTATTTCAATTTTTTCATTATTTCGTGCGTTATAATGTTTCTTTTGAAACTAACAAAAGCTTGGTCTTCATCTAAGAATGCTGTTGAGTAATAACTTTATATATTAGATATCATCAAATTTGTTTACAAATTTTTTTGAAGCGAAAAATAATGTTACCTTTAAAAAAACATGACAATTATTTATAGGTTCAAATGTATCTATATTAGCTGTATTATTTTTCAATATTTATTGTACATAATAATAATAACGGGTAAATCCCTGAAAGACATTAATGGCAAAAAATGCAAAAACTTACAAATGAAGTGTTTTATTATATATTATTATTATGTCGCATTTATTCATTTAATATTTATAATCACCATATTTATTTCTAATAATCCATTGTAATATTATCGCGTAATATTTCTTACAAATCCAATGAAAAACCCCACAAAATGGGCAGCATGTCTAGAATTCATTATCGATACTAAATATTATGACGGTAGCTAGTGTAATTGCAACAGCCTTGGCTTCTTACCTATCACAGGCACAGAGCTCAAGCCCACGCGGCATTCTTCAAGGAAAAACAGGTGTTCGTTCGTGCTTGTCATAATTCCCAAGATTTTTTTATTAATTTATTACTTACTCCCAATTAATATGCACAAAATGTAATCATGGTGCGTAATTATTCTAACAATATTATGTGTAAGGAAATTTTCATGTATAAAATTCAAATATATCTGTGGCACACCTGCCAAACGGCATATCTTATTCGCCTCAGGTAATACCTTAATTGGAATCCAGAAAAATAAACAAAAGTATCCGTGAGGCAATTATTTCGTTTTTTTTCGAATATCGGAATAAATATAGAAAATATCCGTGTCAAGAACGCATTTTATTTTTAGATATAGATTGCAAAATTTTAAGGATACTTTAAGTAATTCCTACAATTTTAGATCTAAAAATTCCTTTTAAGTTTTCGTTTTAATGTTTCCAAAAATATTTGAATGCAGTATAAATTTATAAAGGGTGTTTCAAATTGCGCGGTTTTTTTTTAGAATAAATAAAATATAGATGGCGCACTGAATTTGTCTAGGTATGTGGGCATTTAAAAAGTGTGATGTATGACATTTATAAAAATGGCTTCGTACACGGTACAACATTGCGTTCAAATTGTTGAATTATTTTATCAAAATCAGCGTTCTGTGAAAAGAGTTTTTAGGAAATTACCTGAATTTTATGATTTATCTGAAAGCACTATTGGTCGAATTATTAAAAAATTTCAAGAGACCGGTTCCGTGGAAGATCAAAAAAGTGAAAAATACAGTCGTAGTGGTCGTTCACAAGAAAATATTGGTTTAATTCGTGAAAGTGTTGCTGAAGATCCTGAAATGTCCATTAGACGACGTTCGCAACAACTTGGACTTAGTGGATAAACAACACAGGAACTGAAGCCATTAGATCATATAAAACGTCGTTCATTTGTCAATTTCATCCAGCTGATTTTTCCCAAAAAATAATGTTTTCCGATGAGGCACATTTTGAAGTTGGTGGCTATGTTAATAAACAAAATTGCCGTATCCAAGACGAGGAAAATCCACGAATTATTCATGAGAAACTATGCATCCTAAACGAGTTACTGTTTGGTGTGCATTATGTGTAATTGGACCTTACTTCTTTGAAAATGCTGCTCTCAAGGCATATAAGGTTCAAATAACACAGGAACTGAAGCCATTATATCATTTAAAACGTCGTTCATTTGTTACAACCGGCTCAAAAAATAATGTTTTCGATGAGGCACATTTTGAACTTGGTGGCTATGTTAATAAACAAAATTGACGTATCTGGGGTGAGGAAAATAAACGAATTATTCATGAGAAACCTATGCATCCTAATGTAATGTAATGGTGTAATTGGACTTTACTTTTTTGAAAATGCTACTGGTGAAGCTGTAACTGTCAATGGTGATCGATATCGTCGGATGATAACCGAAGTTTTGTGGCCTGAAGTTATGAATACTGGTCTAGAGGATATGTGGTTTCAACAGGATGGCGCTACACCTCACTTTGCACACGAATCAATTGATTTATTGAGAGAAAAATTTCCTGGACGTGTAATCTCAAGAAACGGTGATGTTAATTGGCCACCAAGATCATGTGATTTGACACCGTTAGACTATTTTCTTTGGGGTTATGTGAAGAGTCAGGTTTATAAAAACAATCCACAATCAGTTGCTGCTTTGAAAGATGAAATTATTCGTGTCATTGGTGAGATAGAGCCTCGATTATGTCAAAATGTCATTGAAAATTTTAACAAAATAGTAGACGTCTATGGAGCTGCAAGAGGAAGCCATTTAGCAAATATTATTTTGCGCATATAAATGCCTTAACTGATACTTCAATTACCAATAAAAAGTTTTTGAAAGTGAATGCAAATTATGTGTTTTATTTATTCTTTAAAAAAACCGCGAAATTTGAAACACCCTTTATATTGCAGGTAAGCTGAGGCGCAACATAGGCTTGCGCTTGGTAGTAGATAAATAGATAGATAGTAATAAAATAAATAGTTATACATAATTTATAAAACGTGGAACACTCTTTTAAGCGGCGTTTTAATGTAATCACAAACAGAGTAAGATCAATTAAATATATGAAACATCAGATATGTTTCCACAGTTGTTTCAACAAATCGAGTTCGCTGCGAGGAAAAATGTTTTTACATGAAAAGAACGACGACCGTTTGATACCTAGATCTGATGTTATTTGCAAATTAAAATAATGTTTGTCAATATTTAATGAATCTGTGCGCTCACTAATACTACGAATTTGTTTTAATGACATCTTTTTTTAGCACATTTTAGCATTTACTTTGGCTGTAATACTAACACTTTTGTCGTCGCATGTAGTTATGTTTGTACAGTAATCAATATTTGCAGTAAATTCACTATTGGTAACGAAGGGTTTCGTAATTTACCAATTGCTTCAGTTACTTCTTTGTAATTCTTTTTTAAATTAATTCTAAATCTGCTTCAACTTCAACATCTTCGAATTTCTTTTGACTTTACTGGATGGCAGTTGTTTTTATAGGACAGAATTGTGTAATTATAATAATTAAATTTTTGGAAATGAAAATAATAAAAGGGTGCCTTTTATCATGTTTTCCAGTGTGCGAGAAGCGACTGTAGAGGTTCAGGGGCGTCGAGACATTTCCTGGAATTTTCGCTTTTGCAGGTCTCGATATATTTTTCGCTCTTGAAGTTTTAGTTAAACTTCCGGAGGCTTTGATTCCTTGTGCCAACTGTTTGCTTATTTCTTTCCCTTCGTTTGCTTTACTCATTAGCGTTACACACTACTCACTAACGTTACTGAACTAAATCTTCTACCTTTTGTTTTTCATTATCTTTCATTGCCATGCATTTCGTTTTAGACCGTGTTAATTTACTTTTTCTTTCAACACTTTAAATATGATCTTTACTTCGTTTAATTTCGATAAAACGTATGTATACAAAAGGAAATAACCGAAAGGTACACATATAAAATCGTTATTTTGCAATATGAATTGACTTGTGTTGTTTAAAATAATTAAGCGTTTAAAATTGTCGGTACTTTTCGTTTCGATTCGTATATTTCGAGGTTGAAATTAAACAAACACTTTCGTTGTATAAATTGAAATCTGTTTGCATACTTCATCTCATTTAATTTTTTTTCTAACATTTCATTGACCTATGGTCTATTTTAAAATCGCGGAAGTTGGAATATAAACGTGTTTATATATTTGGCAACTATAAGGCCAATTTTCGAATTATTTATGTAACGAATATTTACTACAAGTCCGACAGGATATGACGTACTAATTCTATTAACAATTAAATTTATAAATTAAGAAGTATACATGTATAAGTACATGTCTCCTACATTTTTGCTTATGTAGATCGAGTCTACATTTTTTTGTTTATTGGTTATTTCACTATTTGTGTAGTTAGATATAAGATGTTGATATGGATTTTTTATACGAATTGATTTGTAATAATACGAATTCTTTATATTTAGTATTTGTGTTTAACGTGAATATCCTATATTCAGCTGTAACAATAATTGTATTAACATTAGGTGCGCAACTAAGTTCTCGCTGTTTTTTTGATGATAACTTTATTGTGAAAAAATGTTTACAAATGAATCAATCAAAATATTGTCCATCGCTAGCGACAACTTTTTCCCATCTTTCTGGCAGAGCTCGAATACCGTCACGGTAGAAGTGTTCGTCTTTTGAAGCTATCCACCAATCAAGCCATTTTGAGACGTCTTCATATGAGCGGAACTGCTGATTAGCCAGACCATGTGCCATCGAACGGAACAAGTAATAATCGGACGGCGCAATATCTGGGGAATATGGCGGGTGGGGTAGAACCTCCCATTTGAGCGTTTCTAAGTAGGTTTTAACGGGTTTGGCAACGAGAGGCCGAGCGTTGTCATGCTGTGGAATCACTTTTTCGTGCCTCTGCTCGTATTGTGACGGCTTTTCGCGCAGTGCTCAGCTCAATCGCATCAAATGAGTTTGATACCGTTCCCCAGTGATGGTTTCGTTCGGTTTCAACAGCTCATAATAAATAACACCGCCCTGGCCCCACCAAATACACAGCAAAACCTTCGCAGCGTGAATATTCAGCCGAACCGGCTGTAGTGAATCCATTTTTCATCATCCGTAACGATGCGATGAAGAAAACCCTTCCTTTTTTGCCGCTGGAGCAGTTGTTCACAGATGAAAAAACGACGCTCAACGTCTCTTGGCTTCAAATCATAAGGAACCCAAGTTCCTTGTTTTTGAATCATTCCCAACGCATGCAATCGCTGGGAAATAGCTTGGCGGGTAACTCCTAATGCTGAAGCAAGCTCTTTTTGCGTTTGGCACGGATCCTCATCGAGCAATGCCTCCAATTCAGCATCTTCGAAGGTTTTTGGTCTTCCTTCATGCGAACGGTCGTCAACATCGAAATCACCGTCTTTGAAGAGACGGAACCAATCACGGCACGTTGTTTCACTTAGAGTAGCATCTCCGTAGACTTTTTGGAGTTCTCGATGCGCTTCAGCTGCCGTTTTCTTCGAATGAAAGAAGAAAAGCAACACTTCCCGCAAATGACGATTATTTGACACAAAATCAGACATTTTCGCACAACCAAAACATATGACGCAAAAACAAAATCACTAATGTGTCAAAACGGTTTGTTTACCATATGTCTAAGCTTGATTCATGACGTTTTGGTTATGTCACAATCGACCAGCACTTACTACTGGAGCCATCTCTTGAAAAACAACGAGAACTTAGTTGCGCACCTAATAATTAAAATTTCGTAATATTTACTTTGTTTTTACTTAAAACTTTGAAATCTCTAATATCTATAGTTCATGAGATCGTTCCCCGCTCCTTTCAATTGGCAATTTCATGTACAACGGATATCAAAATATAAACACAGCATTTGAAACTTCATTATGGATATTCCTTTAATATTCATATGGTAATAATTTTCTTTGTAAAATTAAATGTGTAATCTACTGACTCTTAGGCACTTTTGAAAATAACGGATCTTTCATTAAGCGCTTCCTATTTTTAAATTTAAATAAAACAATGTGTGTGAGAGATATCATTGAAATGTTTTGTTCGTTTGAAAGGCCTATCAATTCTACGAGGGAGCGTTTTTATATTCGCGGAATGAGCGGGTTGTAGAGGGGTGAGTAGGCGCATTGGGGGCGTGGCCTGTGCAGCGACTCATGATTAGTATAAATACGAAGTTTCATTGTTATTAGACAGTTAGTCTTTGAGCTATCGTCAACCAAGTAACATAATCAGGAGTGAAAAGTGAAATATGGAAAAAATCGAATATCGTGCCGTTATAAAGTTCCTTACCAGGCAAGGAAAATCAGTCGCGACCATAATGAATGAGATGTCATTGGTTTACGGCGACTCTTGTCCAGGAAAAACCATGGTGTACAAGTGGCATAGTTTATTTAAACAAGGAAGGGAATCCCTTGAAGACGACCCGAGGCTGGGCAGGAGCATTGAGATGACCACGCCAGCACTTATCCAAAAATTGAACAAATTGTACTCGAAGATGCTCGACTAAAGAAGAAACAACTCGCAAAAATGGTTGGAGTATCCGATACAACAATTTTTAAAATCCTACACGATCATCTCGGCATGTCTAAGGTCAGCGCAAGATGGGTGCCGAGAATGCTCACGCCGCCGCAAAAACAACAGCGCGTAGAGTGTTCGCGTGCATTTTTGGACCTCTGTAATGAAGACAAGGATGGTGTATTGAGTGGAATTGTTACTGGAGACGAAACTTGGGTTCATCATTATGAACCTGAGTCCAAGCAAGACTCCATGCAGTGGTATAAAAAGGGCACAGCACCTCCCAAGAAATTTAAAGTGTCACAATCAGCTGGGAAACTCATGGCAACGGTATTTTGGGACTCGGAAGGAATATTGTTGATTGATTATAAAGATAAAGGTGTTTCTATAACCGGAGAATATTACGCTTCAATATTAGAGCGACTAAAAGAAGCCATTAAAAAGAAAAGACGGGGAAAATTCAGAGAATGTGTTCTGCTTTTGCACGACAATGCGCCCGTCCACAAGGGCCGCGTTTCGTTAGCTGCCCTGCATAAGGTGGGCTTCGAAATTGTGAATCACCCACCCTACAGCCCAGACCTGGCCCCGAGTGATTATTACCTGTTTCCGAAAATGAAAAAAGAACTGCGGGGTAAAAAATTTACTGCCGATGATGAAGTCAAGGAGGCAGTTTCGGCGTATTTTGCAGATAAAGAGAAATCATTATTTTATGAGGGTATAAATAAATTAATTGAAAGATGTGAAAAATGTATCCGTCTTGCAGGTGAATATATTGAAATCGCGGCTTCGCTGGGTGGCGCGCTTCCAAAATGTCCAATTTTTCATGACTGTGGCGCATAAATCAGGCTGAATTTGACCGAGGGCATGGGTTATGTTGGCTTTGAAGGCCGCTGTGGTTTATGGTTTATTCGCATAGACCTGCGACTTAAGAAAACGCCACAAGAAAAAGTCTAACGGGATCAAATCACACGATCTCAGTGGCCAGTTCACATCACCTCCACGTGAGATGACCATGTCCTCAAATCGCTCATGCGGCATGAGCTGTGTGGCACGTAGCGCCGTTCTGTTTAAACCACATGTCGTTGGTGTCCATATCATCCAATTCAGGCCAAGAGACGTTGGTGATCATCTACCTATAGCGCTCGCCGTTGATGGTGATGGCCTGGTCAACGTCGTTCTCAAAGAAATATAGATCGAGTCCAAAATCCATACCAACCAGTAGTTGAGCCCTGAAGATGTCCCATACGAGTGGGTACGAAACGTCGTTATACCTGCGACGCGGTTCCAGCCCAGAAGTATGTATTTATAAGCATAAACGAGTTTTTTTTGCGGCAAGTTGCTGCATTGGCTCTCGGTCATTGTTGGTTTCAACAGGACGGAACAACCGCTCACATAGCTCGGGCAACGGTGGAGGTTTTAAGACACCAATTTCCAGGTCAAGTGATCTCCCATTTTGGACATTTGAACTAGCTGTCCAGATCGCCAGATCTAACAGCACGAACCTTGCAAGTCTTGAAAGCTAACATTGAAGAAGAAATCGCCAATTTGGAGCCAGATGTTTTGCCAGCAACAGTTCAAAGTGTCGTAAAACGAGCGCAATTATGCATCAACTCGGGGGGTGGTCATTTGAGCGATATAGTCTTTTCCAACTAATGTCATCAATTTTATACTTTCGAATAAACTTTTTATAAAAACAGAGCTCTTTTGTTTCATTTATAATATAATATCAGTTCAAATTATGGTACTACTTTTGCGCCAGCCGTTATATCTATCTATATATATATATATATATATACACTGCAGGCCATAAGTTTGGAATCACTTGCATAAGTTAGGAATCACTTCCGAATATAATGAAAATATTGTAGTGGCTTTAACAAACATTGTAAAAATAAAACAATATTAATATACCAAAACGTTTTATTATAAAATAAGCAGGAAAAAAAGCAAATTTAATTTATTTACATCCACTTATTTTTATTATCAACTAAACGGACTTTTCATCGAAATACCCTCCTTTTGCTTTAATGACGGCAGCACACAATCGCGGTAAACGAGATACTAATTTTGTAACGGTTTCATTGGGTATATTTGCCCAAGAATCTTGTATAACTTGCCACATGTGAGTCTGGGACGTCGGACACTTTTCACGCACTTTTCTATCCAATTCTTCCCACAACAGCTCTATTGGATTGAGGTCTGGCGATTGTGCCGGCCAAACCATGTTTTGTAAAACACCGTCAGCTTCCTGTTGTTGGAGATATCCTCTACATAAATGAGAAGAATGTTTTGGGTCGTTGTCTTGCATGAATATAAAGTTTTCTCCAAGTAATCTCAGACCGGAGGGCACAGCGTTGTGTTCGAGAATCTGTCTGTAACCCTCCTTTTTCAAAACTCCGTCGATTTTCACCAGATCTCCTACACCAGCCGAAGAAAAACATCCCCAAACCATTACAGAACCGCCACCATGTTTTACCGTGGGCACCACATATTTCGGTAACATTTTTTCCGTAGCAGTTCTTCTTACAAATATCCGACGTCTGGAACCGAAGACCTCGTACTTTGATTCGTCGGTCCATAGTACTTTTTCCCACTGTTCTATTGTCCAATCTTTGTGTAACTTAGCCCATTGTAGCCTTTTTATTTTATTTTGCGGACGTAGAAGCGGTTTGCGAACTGCTACACGTCCCATCAGTCCAGCCGCTCTGAGCCGCCTTTTTACCGTGGTTAAAGAGATCCGAGTTTCACGCTCCCTGTTAAACTCACCGCGGATTTGCGAGGCCGTTAATCTTCTATCTCTTTTCGACGTCAATATAATTGTCTGATCTTCTGCAGGAGTTGTAATTTTTGGTCTTCCTGATCGTTTTCTGTCCGTATACCCTCCAGTAGACTGGTATCTTTTAATTGTATTTTGTACACCTTTGTACGATATCTTCATTCTTTTCGCGATATCCCGTATAGAATCTCCCCGATTATGATGACTAATAATTTCTACACGTTTTTCTAGCGATATCTGCTTTCTCTTCGCCATAATCAAACGATGTTTACTGATTCTACACACTTTTATGTGTCTACGCACTTTAAATGATACGAAGCAACTAAAATATTCTCATTACTTCAAAATGTATAAATACTTATAAATATAAAAACTAAATGTAATTACAAAAGGTTTATGCGGAAGGGTCTGCAATAAAATTTGTCCATTCCAGGTAATCGTTCATTATGCAGAAATATTACCTGCTCGAATAAATAATACCGCACGCAGAGTTTCCTTAATCTCTGGTTATTTTCCAACTATTAATGCATTTAAAACTACATCTTTTATGTAAAGCTTTATAATGTACTTAAGAATAATCCTTTGTACTTATATCAAAGTAATAAGAACGTAACATAGATAAATTTTAATTTTTATGAATTTACTGGAACTGATTCCAAACTTGCCTGCAGTGTATATATCAGTAAGCATTTTTTAAAGATTGACCGTAGGATTTTATATATTAATCATATATTAACTTTTTTTTGGAAAAGTATTGTTAATTAGAATTTATAAATGTAAGTTCTACTAGAAAAACTGTTCTAGGTTTACAAATTAGTTTTTAAAAAATAGAGGAAAGATAAAAAAGATGACGCATGATTTAATATTTTTTTCGTGGGTTACTAAAGAAACAAAATGAATAAATTTAAATTTTATATTAATTTATATTCATGGATTTCATGATATACAAAATATTGTAATTTGTTGCCAAGTCAATGTACCATAATAAAATATTAAAATTAAATAGAGAACATGTGTCCAGTAGCAATTTCTCTCCTTATTTATAACCACCTAGTTTAATAACAAGTTTGTAATTTAGAATGACCATTACTAGATAGAAATTGTTGCAATTTTTATATGTATTAATGTATAAAATTATGAAGACGGATCAGGACGAGGGCAGCTCTATTAAAAAATATTTGCTTTTCAACTTGGTATTCTGCCAAAACATAGCTCAAAATTTGTGTATAATCGGATCGTAAGAAAGTTTGTTATTTAAATAGAAAATGAATTGCTTTTAGCTTATTTTGAAACATGGACAAAATGGAGTATCATTCAGTAAAGTTCTTACATAAAAAAAAAATAAGACAAACGATGAAACAAAAGCTGAGCTGGGTTCTATGTACGGAAACAATCTCTAACAGTTCAACAATGAATTGATGGAAAACTGAAATTAAACGTATCTGAATCAGCATATGTGATGAAAAATGCAGTGAACGCCCAAAAGAGTATATACTCCAGAAATTATTATATGGTACTAGATAGCCATCATAAAAAGTTACACCAAGTAGCTGAGGCTTTACATAATTCATACGGATTAATGATTTAGTTTTTGCATAATAAATTTAATATGACAAAATTATGTACAAGAAGGGCATCTGTTGACTGTGGATCACAAATGCGAACAAGAACAGAACGCATTTCAACTCTCTATTTAGCAAAGTTCAGATATGATCCAAAGAACTTTTGGTGCCAAATAATAATTGTTTATGAAACTTGAATACACTAATATACACTCAAAATGAAGCAACAATCAAAACAATGAACTGAGGTGCAAATACTTCGAAGAGAGTAAAATCAGTATCTTCGGCCGGAAAGATTATGGCTACCCTCTTTTGGGACTGCAGTTTCTTTTTTTGTGGTAAATGCCCAACTGGCTAGTAAGCCTTTTCGACTTGTTACGAACTGTTTCTCACCATAAGAAGGGAAGCATTTCAACCTTATATTTAGTAAAGTTCAAACATGATCCAAAGAACTTTTGGTGCCAAATAATAATTGTTGATGAAACCTGGATACACCGATATACATTTAAAATGAAGCTACAATCAAAACAATGAACTGAGGTTGGTGCAAGTACTTCGAAGAAAGTAAAGTCATGTGCCTTCGGTCGAAATGATTATGGCTACTCTCTTTTGGAACTGTAGTTTATTTATTCTTGCAGCGAATGCCCAACTGGGCAGTAAGTCTATTCAACTTATTACTAACTCTTCCTCGCCATAAGAGGTGAAGCAGTGTTGATTATTCTTCCTTAACAACAATAAGGAGTATCGGGAGAGGCACCGACCACCTCCGAGACAAGAAACGAAAGCGGTCGAATTGTCTACTTCTCTAGACAACTCTCAATGTCAAGCGCCCTTACCACTACGCCATCCCGGCGTTTATTTCAGGATGGCAACAATTCATGAAGCATATTTCGCACTGCTTCCGCATTCAGATTATCCGCTAAATTTAATCCTTCAAACCTTCTACTTTTTTCTAATGTGAAAACTTTATTTGGGTTAAATAAGGAAATACATAATCACTGAAACTAACGCATATTTCGGACAATTTGATAAACTTTACTTTTCTGAAGATAAATAGATTTGTATTTCAATTTATTAAATGTACCATTTATAAGGGAATATGTTAAAAAATAAAACAATTTAAAAAAAATGTCTTGTATAAACACTAATTATTGATTCGCCCTTGTAACATATGTTTCAGATTGAAAAGCAACTAATTAAGATTTTTCCTTTTCATTGATTTTTTTGTACTTACGGTTGCTACTTCTACTTATAAAAAACTAAATTACGTTTCTTTACTATTTATAGATATAAACAATGAAATGATTAAGTCTCTATGACACCATCATTTTTTGACTGGAATAACCCCATCCGAAACCAAAGTAACAATAACATCTCGTAACCGAATACTCGAAGCGACTGTATTTCATCTTGTCACATAAATCAAAGAAAGAAATTTATCCTTTAAGCAGGCGAAAGGGCAATACGTAAACGTTGTTATAAAAACATACAACGACACCGGCTCGTTTGAACCACCTGAAACACCTACAAAGTCCTCGTCTTTTTGCTTTGCTCACAATATTAATACAACATTCCTTCGTTTCGTTTATAAACAAACTTAAGTAACCTTGGATATTATAGTGGTTGGTGTTCCTCACGGTGTGTTACCCAACACTTAAATGAAACGAGAGGGAATCATCTATCGTGTACGCGAAACGATCGGTCACTCGATTACTATCTTTTCTCTGTTGCCTGCCTCTTAGCCTGTCTAAGTCAATGATGTCATCATTACGTAGTTGTGTGCGCTTGTTGTGTGTTTATTGTACACGCCTATCATTGTCTATCAATTTGATAGAAACGTGTAATTTAGCTTTTTTTTCTGGATTAGATAGCAAATACAAGCAAGTTGTATTTATTTCTAATATTAAGATGTAATGTTAGCATTCTCTTTTCAAGTTTATGTAGACTTGTGCACGAATAGTTATTGAGTAAAGGAATAGATATCATGTTCTTTAAATATTGTTTGTTCAGAGAAGTACATCTAATTATTGACACTGAATTTAACAAGAATTCAACGCGATAATTTTAAGAATATTTAAACATAATTTGTGAGGTATCCAATAAAGTGTCATGGGGTTTTTGGTAACATGATACATTCAACGATATTTTTGAATTTGATCTATTTGTTTTTAGAAAGAGGTTTACAGACAACCGCATACAATACAGTTTTCAATTGTTACATAGTATTGATAGTGTAAAATATACTTAACTTTAAAAGATTACTGAGTACAAAAAATCTTGTGTTGCCAACTTTTCTTATGGTAGTTTCAAATTAATGGATAATCGTTAGACAAAGCGCGATTCATTTGGCAATATATACCAGGTGTACCAGAAAGTCATTACCGGTTTTTCTAACAGATGTTGCTAGGCTTAAGTGTGCAAGGTTATGATGTGATACACATGTCATTTTATTCTACTGACAGCAAGCTTCAAAGTCATACATGTTATATTTTGTGAAAGTAACACTCATAGATTTATACCTCTTTGAAAATGTCGATTTTCGTGACTGAAAAAGTACATTTGCGGCACCCATTACTTTTCTTATTTAATCAATAGGATAAAGCTGCTGAAAGTCATAACCTTGCGAAGCCGGTCCATTGACTCCAAGGCCAAATTGTTTTGGTCGCAAGACAATGCTCTGTGTTTGGTGGGACCACAGTAACGTGGTGTATTACAAAATGTTGAAACCTAGTAATATAGTTAATACTGATCACTACCGACAACAAATTATCAATTTGAACCATGCATTGACAGAAAAATGTCCAGAATAGGCTCGAAGACACGGTAAAGTGATTTTACAGCACGATAAGACGCCGTCTCACACAACAAAACCGGTCAAGGAAGCATTGAAAGCATTCGCCAATTTCGAAAATGTCTTGATGAATGGTTCTGCTCAAAGGGACAAACAGTTCTTTTGGGATGGCAGCATCCATAAATTGCCTGAAAGATGGGCAAGATGTGTAGAATCAAATGGCCAATACATTTTTCTATTTTCTTGAAAAATATATAGCTTTTTACGAAAAAAATACTTGCTGAGATTTCGATCATACCAAGTTTATTTGCAATAATACTTGCAACATTTGCGTTAAAATTTTGCAAAGAAATTTATTGTATGGTATCATCAATAAAAAGGATGACATTTGTATTTGTATCATAATCTAGTAGATCATTATATAAATTAAAGTTAAAAACAAGAATGGGCTAAAAACATATCCTTGTGGAATTCCTTGTTTAATTTTTACTGTTTCTGAAAAATTATTATTATACAGCGTGTTTCAAAGAGAATATACGTATTAAAAAGTATTATTTTGTCCCCGTCTCGGCTATTGGAGAAACGAATACATAGTCTACTTTATTTAATAGCCGCTAGATGTCAGTTGTCTTCTGTTTTTCATGGTAACCGTCATATGTTTGAAATAGCTACTCCGCAGCAGAAATCATTTTGTGTTCTCAAGTTTGCGAAGTGCAATTCCGTGATTACAGTGCAAAGACGTTTCAGGTTGAACTACCAAATTGATCCTCCGAATGGGTGGAACATTCGCAGATGGTATCGACAGTTTGTAGATACAGGATGTGTATGTAAAGGAAAGAGTCGTGGCCGCCCTCGTGTTTCTGAACTGCCTACAACAATTTTGCGTGTTTTGAGACGTCGGTTGACTATGAAGCCGTACAAGTTACAGCTCGTACAAGCTCTGTGTCCTGATGACAAACAGAAATGTGTGGCATTTTTTAACGAGATTCATGATGCTATTGACAATGATAACACTTTCGCACAACTCATCGTGTTCAGTGATAAAGCGATTTTCCATGTTAGTAATCTGGTAAGCCATTGAAGATGTACGTGATTCGCCTAAAATCAATGTGTTTTGTGCGATATCCCGATCATCTGTTTACGGCCCATTCTTCTTTGATGGAAACACGGTTAACGGTCAGCAGTATCTCGCTATGTTACAAAATTGGTTGTTTCCGAGGCTGCACGAAGACAACTTCGTTTTTCAACAAGACGAGGCATCCCCTCACTGGAGTCGCCAAGTGCGTAAATATCTGAATGAAACTCTACCGAACCGTTGGATTGGTCGTCAAGGAGCTGGCGAGTTAGCATGTCTCAGTTGGGCTCCACGGTCACCGGATTTGACACCCTGTGACTTCTTCCTGTGGGGTTTCGTTAGAAACAACGTTTAGTTGAAGAACCGGATCCGTACTGCCATAACATCAGTGACGAAGGATATGCTTGCACGAGTATGGGAGGAATTTGAGTATCGATGTGATATTGTTCGTGTCGCTGTTCGAACTTGTCGTCTGTATTTCATATTCGAGGACATATTATATACATTTTGAACATCTGTATTTGGTAATTTGAACTTAATACAAGATATATATATATATAAATGATATATACAGGTTCTTAAATACATATGTGTGTAAAGTTTCATATTCGTATGTCTTAAAGTTTAATAAATATATGCATTCGAAATACATATATTCTTGAAATTTTTCTAAAAATTAAAAAGAAACATCCTGTATTTATTCTTGGTAAGTTGTTTGCAATACAAAAGTTTTCCGCAATTACTAAAAAATAATACAAGTATATATATATATATATATATATATATATATATATATATATATATATATATATATATATATATATATATATATATATATATACACATACACGGACAAGTGTTAAGTAGGACGATGTTTTCTACTTATAATGTCGGTGTCTTTTAATAAAAATTTTTTAGCTGGAATGTTAATACTGGTGTTAGACGACGATGATAAAATCATTTGTTCTGTAATTACATAAAAATTATCTATCAAAGCGCATTTAAATCGATAAAAGAACGCCAACTACAACGACCTTCCTGTAAAAGTTTTATTAGCAATATACGTTAAGCCGTGTAGATATCAATGATTGTTAGTTTATTGTTTGATTTTACGACAGTATAATTGCCTCCGTAAAGTTACGATATAAAGTCCCATCTTGTAGATATCTATTGAAAAATAACTATAAAACACGTCGGTAAATCTGGAGGGCATTGGCATATATATTTATTCATACATGGAAAATGTGATGTAATAATCAGATGTATTATTATTAGATACAAGGACCATTATTATTATATATTTATGTACTTCATTAGACGGTTACAATTTCTTTCTTTCCTTCGAAATATTTTTTTAATATTAGGTCTATCAGAATGTTATATCGGTTTTTAGAATAAAACAAAATAATAAATTTTTCATACCTTCAATAAATAAATATTTATTGAAGAATATAATTTCCAACATTATTTATGACTTCTTGCCAGCGCGATGGAAATTTGTATATCCCATTTTTAAAAAAAAGCCTTATCCCTAGAGGCGAAAAATTGAAACAGTCTGATATCTTCTTCGTTTTTGAAATTTTTGCCCTGCAAAAAACTTTGTAAGGACAGAAACAAGTGATAATCAGAGGGTGCTAGGTCCGGGGAGTTTGCTAGATTTCCCATCCTAAATCTGCGAATTTCTAACGAGTCCCCAAAGGAGTATGTGGCCTGGCATTTTCATGAAGCAATATGATGTGCTTCCTATTGAACATCGCCGGCCTCTTTTCTCAGAGTTTTCATCTTTACCTACATGAGACATATTCAGGACTTAACTGCTGTTACTGTTGCTACTTAATATTAAGCTCTGAAGATGTCTCCTGTAAGTGAAGACGAAACGTCGGCAGCAGAAATAGCAAGGATGCGTTTTCAACTCGGAGGATAAAATGATAATTTATTGATCAATAGGAAACACTAGTTAAATGTATTGAATAATCATAGCCTCCCTCGTTAAACACAAAAATGTATTGAACGACAAAGCGAGAGCGCATCTATCTCGCATGTCGATAACTAAGTTACCAGCGCGCAAAGACAGACGTATTTTAATATTAATAACACCCTGTCTACTACATATAGTATGTTTCAGGCAGACTTGTGCCAACACAAGTCTGCCTGATGATCAGTGATGTCTGTGAAACATATGTAGTAGACAGGGTGTTATTAATATTAGAATCATGCCTTTTAACATTCATTTAAATGTATATTAAATACGAATAATTTTTATTATAACGCACTACATTTGACCAAACTGTATATGTATTTATCATTCACATAATGAAAACAAAGTTTGGAGAAATAATAGTAATAGTAACTATTTGAAACTTATAACTGGTTGTTTAATATATATTGGAACAAAATCTATTTGATATTTAATGCACTGATTGATTCTCGAAGAAATTTAAAAGGGAGACGAAGCAAAGAGTATTATACGCCCCGCTAATGCTGCAGTGTACGTCTGCAAAACGCAGTACTTGGCAGGCCGTCGTGTATTGAGATCTACCCACTTCTGTTGGGCAGACATGACTATTCAGCTCTAAGAAATATTGTGTGTGCATTCTCTAAGCGTCCATTGCAGTATTGGTGAGGCGTATAACCCTCTTTGCTTCATCCCCGCTTTAAATTTTTTACTACGAAAATTAACCGATATGTAAAAGAATAAACAATGAAACTTTATATATTATTCTATAAATATACTCAGCTTTCATGATACGATGTATTATGATGAAAACCAACCAATCAAATAAAATTTATTTCTACATTAATATGTTTCAACAGGACTTCCCCCGTATACCTTCTCTCAATATGTGAACTCAAAATTCATTACGAAGTTTCAGATTCGCGATCAATATGGAGAAGGGATTCTCTTTCACACGTTCTTCTAATGTCAAAAGGTGGTAATGCATCAAGTAACTCATTTTGTAACGTGGTCGCACGGCATTAGTGCGGCACGTAATGCCTGGTAATAAATCTGGACATTCGAAGCTTGATCGCATCAGTCTATATCACATTAAACCATGAGAGATTTATGATGGAACTAGAGAAATGTGGGGCGAAGTGTATTGACGCGTACCCAGAAGAGAACAGAGTAATTAAGTAGACTATAATAAATAATTATTATTTAGAATTAGAACACTAGACATATTTACATACATACATATGGATATACTTTAAATTATCAAAACACATTGCATTTATTGTAAATAAATCTTTTTATATTATTTAATTTGCTCGCTGCTATCTTCAGAAAGATAAACAATGATAATGACCTTTTGTACACGTATTTATTAAGTGCTTATAAGACCATAAATATGGGGTTTTCTACTAGAGACAATGCATTTATAAATAAAGATTTGTTTCAGGTGTCAGTCCTGCATGGTTTTAATTTCGATATATATACACTTCAATATAGTTTACAAATTATTCAGATTTTGTCAAAATCACTACCAATGCCACTTTAAGTGGATTAATTCCAATTTTCGATCATTATAATGATCCACATCGAAGAATAATGGAACGTTTTTGTGTAAAAAATTCAAGTCAATATATTCACTTCAAAATGTCTCTGTACCAATCAGAGAAAGAAGTGCAGGAAACGAAGAGAATATATTGCGTATGTCCGTCCGTATTAATCAAGATCCAAATGTGTTAATTCCTCATTAGTCTCAAGCATTTTCCAACACCAGTTTGGGCCGTAGATCTTATTTTATGTACTTACAAGATTGTTTTAACTGAAGAATTCAAAGCAAGCGTTGTTGTGTCGCAGATTCATAAATTGGGTTTTAGGAATAGTTGAAAATGATCCAGAATTTAATAAGTTTTGTAAATGAGAAAAGTTGTCGTATCTGGTATGAAAATCAGCTAGAAGTAAGGCATGAAGAAGCATTGTATCCACTTAGGCTAACTGTCTAGTGTATATTTCATGCTGGGGGAGTCAATGGACCTTATTTTTTTATCAACGATGCCGGTAACTCGTTACTCTGAATGGAATTCGCTATTATCCCAAGTTGGTTGAATTTTACTCTCCAACTTGGACGACATATAGTTAATTTCTACAAGATCGTGCTATTTATTGCACTACCGATCGAACAATCCTCTTAGTGAAGGAGAAGTTTAGTGAATCAATTATTTTTCGAAATGCACCTGCCAATTAACCACTGTACTCATGCAGAAAGAAGTCCAGGAATCTGTAGATCCAGTAACAGTGTTAACGAAAGATTTAGATTTGACTAGATTAAAACAAATTTTTGGTGTTAGTGGGTCTACAGATCCACTAAGTATTAATAAAGATTATTGGAATTATGCATATATTTCGTCATTAGATTTCGAATGGTCATTTTCTGAATATGAGAACATACATTCCTCACATGAAACACAGTTACATGAAGAAACCTGCCTGAGCTATTGCAATTGCGGACCTGTGACTGGGTGCGTTATCCTGATGCAAGAGAACACCTTTGGGCAACTCCCCCGACGTTTTCATTTATCGCGTCACGTAATTTGGGAATTAAGTTGGCATAATAAGCATCTGTAATTGTGGCTCCCTTCTGCAGGAAATCTACTAAAATTACGCCTTCAGCATCCGAAAATACGGATAGCACGACCTTCCCTGCTGAAAGTTGTATTCTAAATTTTCTCGGCGGTGGTGAACCTCTATGTGTTCTCTCCTTACTCGGTGTTTCGGTCTGTATATCAGGATGATGAATCCAGGACTCATTCATTGTTGTGTCTATGCCGCGTCAAAAGACGACTGCAAATGTCTTTTCGAGTTTTCTTATGTTCACTTGTTAACATTCGTGGTACTCATTTTGTAAACAATTTCTTTATGTTTAATTAGGCAGTAATTATATTATATACCATATCGTATCAGAGACAGACCAGTATCTTCCAACTAGTTGTTTAATACTTACACGTTGATATTCCAGCACGAGATCATAACCTTTATAACATTTTCTTGAGTAGTGACGGTTATGGGCGCTCCACCTGCATGTTCGTTTGTGCACAACTGTCTACTCCATTTTAAAGTCACGACACCATCTTTTAACTACCTCATATGATACTGCAGATCCCCTAATGTACCCACCAAATCTTGATGACTTTGAGTTGGGATCATCTTTTTTAAACGCATTTAAACGCGATCCATTTTGATACTGATATGCGACTCTCTCGACCTCGAGCGTCTACTGTAGACACACTTTAACAGGTTCAGACTTGTAAATTTATAGTGTTAGTCTATACATAGCTGGTTACAATACGACGTGTGGTTTATAATTGGGTCATAGGCGGACCAAAGGGATCAGCCCACGTATTAATTTATCATTTAAAAGTGAATTGATATTTTAATTTTGTAAATCTTGGAATTTTTTGTTATTAATATTTAACAAGAAAATAAAGACTAACTATCCTGTCCCTTTAGCTGTTGTTATAGATGTGGTCACTTCATTCCTAGGTGTCTACAGACAAAAGCACATCTTTCTCTCGGTCAAGTAAAAACATTACAACTGTATATACATACACGGGTGCAATGTCTTTTTCTTTAGTTAGCAAAAACCTACTTGGCAAAATAAAATTATTACGAATAAATAACGCTTATAACTTCTAAACAGAGTATAGCTAAGATTATTTCAATATTTTAACATCGCAATATTTTATCTACACTCATATTTAGTTAGCAAGAAACTGAAGTGCGTAGGGATAGGTCGCAGGTAGTCGTGACAATAAAATATTTAAAATGTCACAGTTAAAAGTATAGCAATAAACAAATCTAGATGTAGTCTACTCTACATATATCACAAAATGAAATTTATACATATTCTTGCAACCTAATCTAAAGTGGTATCGAATTTCACAGTCGTCAACTATTCACAATATTTATGTTACCCAAATGTGTAGATATTCATCTCTTCTAATATTTAGTGTCGAAGCGATTAAACTCTCGCATTTTTCATAAATTATTTGGAAAGTTTCTCTTATATTATTTATACATTTTTTTGTATTAATGATTTTATAACCGTTAATTAAGGCACGAATTTGCTATTTCTAATAGTAAATAGCTTTTAATAAAAGGCCGAATCAATCCAGTAAAGAGGAGTATAAATATTTAAAGCAAGAAAAATTTGTTTTGGCCACTATATTTACCGATAAAACAGTTAAAAAGTCATTGATTGAATTTTGTAAAAATTTCTTTAGTATAATTAAATAGGGTTTTTCAATAAAGACATAAGAATTTTGTATTATACAAAACACAGAATACTTGAGATATTCGGTTGAAGTTTATTCCAGGTACAATACACATGTTACATTTAACTATTGAATTCGATCTCATTTATATGACCACCGTGAGCACGTTTGCAGCGATCTATTCTTTGGAGCCAATTTTCCACCACTCTTTCACACATATCGGCCGAAACATTGGCAATTTCGCGCTCGATATTGTCCCTGAGCTCTTCTAACGTTGTTGGCATAAATCAACGACTTCACGTAATTCCATAAAAGGAAATAAGACGACGTTAAATCATATGAGCGAGGTGTTCACTCGACCGGACCATTTTTTCGAGATTACACGGTTACAGAACTTCCCCTTCAATAGATCAATTGTTTGACTAGCTGTGTAGCATGTGGCACCATCTTGTTGGAACCACATATTAGTGATGTCAAGTCCATCCAATTCTGGCCAAAAATAGTCTTCCAGCATGGCACGATAGCGAACTCCATTGACAGTAACATGGCGATCATTTTCATCGACGAAAAAATATGGTCCAATCACACTTCTGGCATGAAATTCACACCACACAATCACTTTTTATGGTTGTAATGGAGTCTCTTGTAACAAATGTGGGTTTGTTGCTATTTACTAATGCATATGTTGTTTATTGACAAAGCCATTAAGCCAAAAATGAGCTTCATAGCTGAAGATAATTTTTCGATGAACTTCAAGATTTTCTTCATACTCTACCAGATCCCAATGGGAGAAGTTTCAGCGTTTCGAATGATCAAGAGACTCCAGTTCTTGAGTTAATTTGATGCTGTAAGGGTGTAAGCTAAGATCTTTACGTAAAATTTGCTACTCAATGTGATTCGAGAGATTTCCAATTTCTATGAACGGCGCGAAATCGACTGATTTGGCTCATTTTGAACTGAAGCACTTACGGCTGCGATATTTTCGGTACTTCGACCGGTGCGTGGTCTCGCTGGCACAGGAACATCCAATAGGCATGTTGACTCGAATTTATTCACTATAACACGCACAGATTGTTTGGTGGGACGATTATTACGACGGAAAATTGAAGTAAACCCTCTTAAAGTTGAGGCCACTAACTCAGAATTGCGGTAATAATTTTTAATAATTTCCAAACGTTACTCGTTCGTGAACTTCACCATCATAAAAATGTTAACCTTGACTAACGTTTTGACATTGACAGATCATGAAAAACGTTTAAGGGTATGTTTGTATTAAAAGATAAAGTTGTTATGTGCCTATTAGAAAATCTTTTATAAATAGTGTCTTCTTTCAACGTGTTAGTAAGGTTAAGAGATAGTGTGTATTTAGTGTATACTTCCAATAGTGTCTTTATTATTTTTGCTAGTGATTGGAGATCGTGTTTCAACGTTAATTTTCGTATTTATTTCATTGCAAAATTAGTATTTCTGCTAATATTGTGAGAGTAATGTAATACTATTAATGGTTTTCACCGTTAATAAATACTGTGACATTTTTTTAATACCATCGAAGTACAAAAATACGAGTTTGTCCGAATTCTATATATTATCCACATTTCCGAAAACGACATTGATCAAATATAAATGCAATTTTATATTGTAGACCAATATTAAAATATATGCAGTGTTTACATATATTTATTTCAAAAGTAAAACACAAGAATACTCGTGTTTATTTATGTTGCGTTACCTAATTTCAAAAAATAAAATAAAGGTTGTATTTAAAGCATTTCAAAAATAACCACCGTCGAGTAAAGCTGGATCTCGTCCAATATATACAAGAAAAACTACTTTCTTCTAAGAAACATCTACTCTCGAGGAAGTAAATCCGTACATCACAAATACACTTTTATGTATAGATATTGTATTCTGACCTTGTTTTCTTACAATCGTAATGTTCAGAAAATTAAACAGTCTTCGTTGCAAAGAAGCAGCAGGAACATTAAAATTAATTGGAGAAATTCGATTATAAATGTATCGCACTGTTTTAAGTTGGCCTTGAGTCCGCGTTACATAAACTTTGTTGTAGATAAGACTATGAAATTAAATATGTAGATAAGGGGAGATTAGAAAACAATTTGTTATAATAATTTATATAAAGATTTCTTTATACATATGGATATGCACGTCATGTGGTAATTTTGTAACATTTGACACGTTAAAGAATGTTGCCAGAATTGATAACTTCTATTTATGAATCATTGATATTATTGACTTCTGCATTTGGTGTTTTTGTAACCCAAAATAAGTATAATTAATTTAGAACTATAACGTAATATCATATTAATAAGTTTGTGTATTACTTTTTAGTTCGTTAAATTAACTTTTTAACAGCATACATTCATTTATTTTATTCAAAGTAGTCGCCTTCGGCTTTAATGTTCAGTAAACGGTCAATTAACATGTCCAATGAATTTTTAAGTCCATCTTTAGAGATGTCCTTCAAAATCTATGCTGACGCATTTTTAATGGCTTCGACGTTGGTATAACGCTGTCTTTTCATCGGCAAATGTAGTTTGGAGAACAGATGGAAACCACAGGGGGCCAAATCCAATGACTACGGTGAATGGTTGCCTCTTAAAAGGCTATTTGTAGATATAAAATCAGTGATAAGCGTCGAGCGATGAGATGGTGCATTATGTTGCACTATTTTCCCCATTTTCACGATATTGAGGGCGCACAAGACGAATACGCGCCAAAAGACGCTTTATAACACCAAGATAATATACAGCATTGACTGTTTGACTAGTTGGTACGAACTCTTTGTGCACTATGCCTTTCGAATCACAAAAACAAATCAACATTGTCTTCACTTTTGACTTCTCCAAACGGCTTTTTTTCAGTTTTTCTTCGCTCGGATACTTCCATTCAGAGTTTTGACGCTTGGTCTCTGGATCATATTGAAAACTCCACGTCTCATCGCCAGTTACAATAGAATATCTGAAGTTTCCGTCTTTTTTTTGAGTCTTTAATCAATGTTGAATTCAGTTAGCTTGTGTAATACAAACTTTGCACAAATCTTTCTCAGTCCCATATGCTGTGTCAAAATGCTGTGAATTGAATCTTTGTAAACATTTAATTCCATTTCTACCTATCGCAATGAGGATTTCGGCTCATTTTTGATAAATTCACGTCGAACTGTACGTGAATTACTTTACTTTCCGTAACCACAGATTTTTTTGCACCAGAATGTTCTTCATCATTTATGTCCGTATTATGGTCTTTAATCATTTATACCACTCGTACGTGATAAACATGCATCACCATACACTTGTTTCATCAAATTAAACGTTTCAGTAAATGATCTACCGAGTTTAAAACAGGACTTGATATTTGCACTTTTTTTCAAAATTATATTCTAGTAATGTTAAATGGATTTCAATTTGGATATTTAATGCCGACTTAAATTCAATCCCGACTTCAGGTGTACCACAGGGATGTAATCTGGATCCCTTGCTTTTAATATATTAATAGATGGTCCGAAGTCACTTCACCACATGATCTACTGGCGTATTGAGACGATTTAAAAACGAGCTGATGTGATCTATTACACACAGAAATTCCTTAAATGAAATTGGAATGTTTTCAAAAATTTTTAAACCTATTTACTTTTCGTATCACGTAAACCTGTTAATGGTGCTTAGAAGAATCAGTTCAAGGATTTACGAGTTTTATTTTGACTTTATTTAATTCACGGATATATCAGGAACTGACTATTGAATATTGTATTGTATTGTATATGAAAGAAGACTTGATTTTATCAAAAGTGAAAGATATCAATGTCCCAGAATTCTGAGTTTACACTATTTTAGTTGAGTGTGATATTGTTCGGAAAATAAGTAAACAATTTAAATATAAGAATCCAGCATGTTCTCTTCTTTATATATAAACGGTAATTCCGTAATATTAAATCAACAACTCTGACATAAAGCATGTATCATTTGTAAATTAATCATTTAGTTGTTCAAACGAATAAAAAAGAATTATAATAAGTATTGCATTATGTTTTATACATGTACATATGTGCTAATTTAAAATGAAAAACTTCCTTTACATTTGCAAACAAAAGGCCAATTCAAGAATTTTTTCCCATCCGTCAAATTAAAATTAGTTATTACCATAAAAGAATAATAATACCGCAGCATAGAGCATATGAGTGTTGTATGCATGTTAATGAATTAAGTAAATCTATGCATATATGATTACATAAGGAATTTCAAATAACTTAAAAGCTATGATGAAAACTCATTTATTCACGGTATTGTGTCACGGCAAGTTTTACAACTTTGGGTAATTATGAGCTCTTATGCCCACTTTATTAAATACGTATTAAACGTAACCTTTAAGAATATTTTATCAGATTCCTGCAGTGTGAATGACGATGTTGTGTGAAACAGGATTGCTACACAAACAAATTAATAATTACAAAGTTTGCGTACGTATTTCATTCACGGAATATAAATTGATAACTGTACAGAAATACGTACACATGTACATATACAGTAATAAGTAAAGATTCCTTAATGTATTGACACAGTAACATTTTTTAATATTATAGTGTATGGTCTAACTGAATCTCGAGTTTCACGTTATTCATAACCAGAACTGTCGAGGTGGGAAATGCCAGGTATACCGGAAAGTCATTATCGATTTTTTCGTAAAAAAAACAACATAATTTTCAAGGAAATGGAAAAATGTATTTATTCAAATGAAATATCTTGAGATTCTAATTCGAAATAATTAAACTTTGGGAAAGTATTCCAGAAACAGTGACACGAAAACTTGTGTAATCAATGCCACGACTACAAGCCGTTAGAGTCACTAAAAGAGGCAATACAAGATACTAAATAACAAAAAAATACTACTGTATGCTCAATATTGCGGTGGTATGCATTGTATTTACCTTACTTATTTTTATTACAGTAGCATTGGTATTATTATATTTCATTTACCGGAAAGTCATTACAGGTTTTTTTGTAAAAAAAAACTACATAATTTTCAAGAAAATGAAAAAAATTATTTATTCAAAGTATTTTCCATTTGATTCTACACATCTTGCCCATCTTTCAGGCAATTTATGGTTGCTATCCTAAAAAAATGTTTGTCCTTTGAGCACAACCATTCATTGAGCCATTTTCTAACTTCTTAGAAATTGGCGAAGTACTGTTCTGCAAGTGCGTGTCCCATTGATGCGAAAAGGTGATAGTCGGACAGCGCAAGGTCTGGAGAGTGCTTCCAATGCTTTCATGGCCGGTTCTGCTGTATGAGACGGCGCGCTATCGTGCTGTAAAATCACTTTATCGTGTCTTCAGACCCATTCTGGGCGATTTTCTCTCAATGCGTGGTTCAAATTGGTAATTTGTTGTCGGTAGCGATCAGTATTAATTGTTTAACAGTTCATAAAATAGTACATCACTCTGGCATCACCAAACACAGAGCATTGTCTTGCAACCAAAACGATTTGACCTTGGAGTCGATGGTCCGACATCGCCATGTAGTAACCATGATTTTTTGCGCTTAGAGTTCTCTCGAAATAAATTCATTTTCATCACCCGTCACTACTCGATGCAGAAATGACTTCCGATCATACCTTTAAAGCAGCATTTCACAGAGGATTATTCGATTTTCCATTTGCCTGTTATTCAATTGATGTGGCACCCATTTTCCTACCTTTTGGATCTCTTTCATTGGTTTCGGTCTACCTAGAACGTTCTTTGTCTTGGACATTGAAATCACCACTTTTGTATTGTCGAAAACACGTCTCACATGTTTTTATGGTTGGAACATGCTCACTGTAAGTTTCTACCAGCAAACAATGATTTTCAGCGGCTTTTTTCTTTTGATTAAGTAAGAAAAGTAATGCGCGCCGCAAAAGCACTTTTTCAGCCACGAAACTCAACATTTTCAAAGAGGTATAAATCTATAACAGTGTTACTTTCGCAAAATATAACATGTATGGCTTTGAAGCTTGTCGTTAGTAGAATAAAATGACATATGTGTCAAATCATAACATTGCATACATAAGCCTACCGATATCTGTTATAAAAACCGATAATGACTTTCCGGTACACCTGGTATATGCTGTATTACAACACCGGAATACCATATATGTGCATGGTGATTTGGATTTTTTATGTCGCTTTTAATAATCGCTACGTTTTGTATCTCTGAAAATACAAAACATCGCTTGTGATGCTATATAAGTCCTTCAATGATTGATCAAAAGTTTTACAAAACGTATGAGCGACTGAAAATCCTTGTTAATACATATATGCTAATTTTTACGTAAAAAATCAAACATTCTTTTGATTAATCGAATATGTGCCTTTCATTATTTTTAGACCTTCGATATTTTGTAAACGATTTCTTTTTAATTGTGTATCTTCTACTGAATAATATGGAATACATATTAAGCAACGAATGTAAACAACTTACTTCTCTTTTTATTTCTTTGTATGTATAATATTACAAAATAATTTTTTGCAAACGAATTCTTTGAATAACAATTAATTTTCAAGTATTTTTGGGTGCGTAAATATTGTATAAATTTATTAAATATATATTTAGTGAAGGCCTTATTTACTTTTATAATTATTACAGGAGTAAATGGTAGGCAATATTTACCTAAAGCAGCTGTTAATAGCCACAACTCTATTTGTCTTATTATTTACAACAGGTGAAATATTCAGATTAAAGTAAAAATTCCAAACTACGTCTATGTTACAATGGCTGTATTTAACACATATGTAGGTTTCTTTTTTATTTTCACGTATTAAGAATATAAGGCATAAAAACTATTAATAAAGTCCTTAAAATTTAGATAATAAAATTTTTTTTGAATATGAAAACATGTTACTAAAGTTTTTTTTGTGTTTTAAAAATACAAAGCCGAATCTGTAATCATTTGGTGATCCTAGATGCTAAAACACGAACTTTTTAATAAAAAATTATTTTATAATACAATATTTTTCAACGAATTCTTGTAACTCATTACATTTAGTCCTATATTCAAATCTTTTTTCACTGTTTCAGAAAAGTATGCTTCATCAAACTGTTCAAAATATGCGTTAATTTTAATGATTGCTTCCTCATTCGACCCAAATTTTCTGGTTGGAAAAGAAAGTCCAAGTCTTGCAAATAAACTAGACAATTAAAACAGAGTGTGAACACGTGAGCTATCTTAAAGAAAAGCACTAATTTCTTGTTTAAGTGGAAGCTTTTGTGTTTATTGAATTTGTTTATTATACGTGATTACGCAGACAAAGTATAGATGTCGATTTTCATACAAAATTGGGAGCAGCTTTAGCAAATTATATAGAAAGAAAAGGAGTTGAAAATAAAATCGATTCATTCATAGACGACGATGGCAATCACGATATGGATTATGTGCCTGGTGGCGAAGCGTCTGATATTGAAGTGGAAATGATAACTGAAGCAAACGATATTTTTGATAGCGAAGAAATGCATGCCGAAAATCACCAACGAAGAGGAAGAAAAGAAGAAAGGAGTCCTTTTCGTCCATTCTTTCGTCTCACTTTGGATTTCATGAAAACTTTGTTTCAATTTGCACCTATGTGCCCAAAAAGAATAAGATAGTAAAGTTACTTTCCACCATATACTAGACAAAACATTATGAGGGCGAAGAAATGAAACAAGTACCAATTTTGTTTTACAATGCGAATAAAGACGGCGTTGATTGCATGGATCAAATGGTTCCTCATTTCACAACGAAACGCTTAACAAAGCAAACTTGCTTTTTCTGTATCATGTTAGATGTGATGGCATTGACGGTATTTTGCTTTCGTAAAGAAGTCGATGGATTCGACAAATCTCATGCAAAATGGAATTTTCCCTCCACGTTATCTAAATCATCAGTTCTCCCAATCATTGAAAATCGAATTAACAACTTTTACATTGTCAAGCACTTTACTACTCGTTTGGGGATTGAACCGTTTCATTTCATGCGTTTTCATGAAAACATAGTACACTTTATCTAATTTCATTAGTTTTCAAGTTTTTGTTTCGTTGTACCATTTCAGATTCCAGTACAAGCATTTGAAAAGGAAAGCGGACCTAACACACTCGAGTGGAAGAGAGGTTGTAAACTTTCTTTATAGGGAATTGATAAGACACGCCGTAAAATTCGTTTCTTTTGTGCAAAATGTTCAAACCCTGTATACCAACAACACTCCAAAGTAGATTATATTTATTTTAGTTGCATGAATGATTATCAATAATAAAATTCGTATCGTATTTCATAATAAATTCCCGATTAGCTTAGAAAATTTTTAAAAAAATATTGTTACAAGAGCGGTAGTTCAACATATGCGAAAGACACAAAGAACCAGAAAAAAAAAACGAAAATATATACCTGGTTTATAAATACAATGCATCACCAAATACGCAATATTTCTATACAAATACATGAAAATATAAAGGGGTCTAGCCAAACCTGATAAGACACCAATGTAAAAATCCATATGCTAAGCGGAGGGTTAAACCAACAGACCCCCACTAACGGATTTGCGTAGTTTCTTTGTTTGATACATAGAAATAATACATAAAAATTATAAATCATAAATATGGGAAATCATTCGAATAGGGATAATTTCTGGGTGTCATTTAATAAGCTGTCAGTTAGTTTATTTATTATTCTGAAGAAAAGAATACACAGTTTGTCGCAGAAAAAACCGAACTTTTTTAAAATAAAAACAAAAGCTTATTGTTTTGGTAAGATTCATTTATTTTATTCAAAGTACTGTCGCCGTCGGCTTCAATACAACGTTTTACATGGTCAATTAATATGTCGAATGAATTTTTAAGTTCATCTTTAGAGATGTCTTTTAAGATCGCTATCGACACCTTTTTAATGGTTTCGACGTCGGCATAACGCTGTACTTTCATCGGCAAATGTAGTTTGGAGAATAGATAGAAATCACAAGGGACCAAATTCAGTGAATACGGTGGTTAAAATGCCATTTGCAGTTAGAAAATCTGTGACAAGCGTCGAGCAATAAGATGTTGCATGATCATGTAATAAATGCCAACTATCATTTTCGCGATATTGAGGGCGCACTCTACGAATACGCGCCAAAAGACGCTTCATAACACCAAGCTAATATACAGCATTGACTGTATGACTAGATGGTACAAACTCTGTGAGTACTATGCCTTACGAATCATAAAAACAAACCAACATTTTCTTCACTTTTGACCTCTTCAAGCGGTTTTTTTTCGGTATTTCTTCGCTTGAACGCCTCCATTTAGAGCTTTGACGCTTGGTTTCCGGATTATTTTGAAAACACTACGTCTCATCGCCCGTTACAATAGAATACCTGAAGTTTTCGTCCTTTTTTGAATTTTTAATCAAGTCTGTACAATGTTGAATGAATTCAGTTAGCTTGTGTGGTACAAAGCTTGCACAAATCTTTTTCAGTCCCAAATGCTGTGTCAAAATGCAATGATTTCAATCTTTGGAAATATTTAATTCCATTCCAACGTATCGCAGGATTTCGGCTCATTTTTGATAAATTCACGTACAAGTTCAATGTTACTTTTCGTAACCGTAGATTTTTTTGCATCAGGATGTTCGTCGTCATTTATGTTCGTACGACCGTGTTTAAATCGTTTATACCACTCATACGCACTCGCAAATTTAAAACTTGATATTTACACTTTGTTCAAAATTCATTTTTCGGCCAATGCCAAGTACACACTGTTATTGACATAACATTGACGCATATTTTTTTTAATAGATGGCGCTACTAAGTTCGGTTTTCTCTGACGTGTACATTGCAAATAGATTGGAGTTAAAAAAACAATTAATTCCTTAGATTTTTACTAGCAAAACGTATTTATTTAAACCTATATTATATTATATATATTCATTAACTTATCTATATATATATATTTTACTATTACTCTTTCCATTTAATAAATTTATTTTTAATGCTTTCTGCAATTCTATAAATCGAAAGCTATCATTCTATTTACTTTTATATTTAATCCGTTTAAATTTAATCTTATCTCTCTCAATACTATCTTCTGCAAGTTTCAAATTAACAATCCTATTCCTTTCATGTCAAAAATTACAATTGCATGTAATCCAATCACAAATATTATGGATCTATTGCATTATATTTCTGTAGGTCATATAAATTAATAAATTATTCATAGACATTGAAATGCCTAGTTCACGCTGACTTATGTATGTGTTATCAATATAATCTTTTCAAACAAATTATTTATTATATGTTAACAATTTTATTGTAAGAAAGTACGGTTTATTTAATAATTAAAAGAGGGTAATTTTTTGGGGGTAATAAAGGCACGGTAGTTGGATTGGGATACAACAACACTAATACCCAATGTAAATTAAAATTCAGTACTGTATCAGCTATGATAGAAACAACATCGTGTGCCAATACGAGTAGTGTAACGTTATAAAAACAGTGGAAGATGTCCCAGCTCGAGGAACGAAACTGGCTTTATTTGAAAGATAATTTTATGGCATTAATGTTTGAATATGATTTTGGGCATGTGGCCACCGCGGTTGCGCGTACGTGATCTAAGCTGGAGGTCCAATTTTCACATACTCTTCACAGTAAATCAGAATGTATTTCGACAATAACGCGTCGAATGTTGTCTTCCCAGTGCTCGATTGTTTCAGGTTTATCAGTGTAGACATGCGACTTTACATATCTTCAGAGAAAATAATCTGATGGCGCCAAATCGCACCAATGAGGTGGCCACTTAACAGGTCCATTTCGTGAAATTAATCGTTCGTCAAATGTTTCTTTTAGTAAGTTAATTGTATCGCGCGCTGTGTGGCATGTGGCGAATTTCTGCTGAAACCACATGTCTGCAACATGAATGCATTGTAATTGTGGCACGAAAAAGTTAGTAATCATGTCTGCGTACCGCTCACCGTTGACTGTAACGTTCTGACCATCATCATTCTTGAAGACATATGGACCAATGATTCCATAAAGCGCACCAAACTGTTCTGGATGTAATGGTGTTTCGATAATGGCTTGTGGATTATCAGTGTTCCAAATGCAACAATTCTGCTTATTGACATGGCTTCATCAATGAACAAAATTTTCAAATGAAATTGTGGATCAATACCAATATTTACTTCGGCCCATTCACCAAATGTACGGAGCGAACGATGATTGTGTGGCTTCAATTTCTGCACAAGTTTAATCTTGTAAGCATGTAAATCAAGATCTTTACGCAAAATTTTCCATAAAGTGGATTGGACACAAGTTTAATTGTTGAGCACGATGAAGAATTGACGCATTTGGATCATCATCAACACTACGCTGCACACCATCAATCGCTTGTTGTGTGCGCACTCTACGACATCTTACGGGATGCGTATTATCGTTTAAAGTAAAAGTATTACGAAAACGATCCATAGTTTCTTGAATTAATCGCTCTGATGGACGATTATGAGCACCATAAAATGCACGTAATGCCCAATAAGTTTCTCGAATTGAGCCATGTTTTTCAATGTAAATTTGAACAATTTGCAAACGTTGCTCCAGCGTGAGTCTATTAATGATGAATTGCTAAACCAAACTAACTCCAAAACATCCGAGAACTGTCAAATCGGCTGTCACAGTATTGCCAATTTAAAGTTCTCTGGCTCCAAAAAACAACATCGATTATAAAAGTTTTTATGTCATGACATGATTATTACTATGCAACTAAAAATTATTAATTAATATTAGACACGATACAATGTAAATGCCAAAGCTACGCCAATGATATTGCTCGCTAAGCGGTTATGAACTCATTAAAGCTGTAAAGGCCTTTTTAATTATATTTATTTACGAAACGTTACAATTTGCTGTTACATATATTATTCACAGTATAAGAAAAAACTGTCGAAATCCGAATCCACTTACCCAGCAGTTTTGTAAAAATGAATGACCATGAGATCGAAACTAAATTAACATTCGCGCGAACAAAAATACACTCAAACTATAATTAAACACACGATAAATAATATTGCGAAACCTCTTCTGCCTCTCAATAAATTCGCGAAAGTCTAACATATGAAGACACTCAACTCATTCTTGGGAAAATTCAAGACGACACTGCGAGACGATAAGGAAGTCAACCCACGTTCGTTTCAACTTGCACTGCTTTCTCTACACGTCAGTAATCTAATTACTTTAGCTGAACAAGTGCGCGGATCAGCTGATTATAACTTACAGCACTATTCGTATATAATATCTGTTTAAGCGCAGATAAGTTATTTTTTAAGGCGTCACAAGTCTCGAGGCCTGCGGCACTGATTAAAAAACGCGATACGGGAGGTGGCATACATATTTTCGAACGATACCAAAAGTGCCAGTTGTAAAAATGATATTTTTATGCGAACACACGCATAGCTAATCGACAGGATAACGAGGAGAGATAAAAATGTTCGCTGCACTATTGTGTTGGTTGTTGTTGTTTTGATAAGCCGTTATCGCATAAGGACGTCTCTACAACGATATATTAAGCTGGGATAATGCGTGTTTGTGCGTATCCGTTCAAATACAAATATCGAGATGACCACCTTTTCATATCGTGAATTGTTACATACAGTGATGTACGCAGATAGAAAGTATTTTTCGATCTGCAAATAAAGCAGAATAAATTAATGAAAATCTTTACTACCAAGTTTGACATTAAAAGTATGCGTAATCTTACAGATTACCTAGATATATACATATAAAGAACTTACAATTAGTGTAATGCTAAATTTGCTTCAAGGAGTCTCAACGAGATTCAAAAGTGGTTCAAGAAGAGGCGAATAATTAGGAACGACCTAAAATCGACACGTTTTATGTTCACACTAATTGAAGCAAAAAGTTAGTCAAATACCTATGTAACACAATCGTACATTAATCTCCCACGCATCTATAATCAACAAGAGGAAACAATTGGCCTTAAAGCATTAATGTACGGACCACATAAAGATCAAAATTAAAGGAACATAAACTCTTAATCTATAAAACTATACTTAAAAGCTCGTTTAGTTTTATGGTATCCAGCTGTGGAGAACTGCTTCAAAGTCAAGTATTCATATATTGGAATGTTTTCAATCCAATGTGATGTACATAGCTGTAAATGCCCCCTGGTTTGTGTCCAATAATGTAATCAATAGTGACTTAAGTATTGTAAATGTAAAACGAGAAATATATAAAATCCTATAGCGACAAATAACAACAAAATCCTCATTAAAATAACCTAATGGAGACCAAGGGCTCTGGGGATATGAGTGTTATAATACTATTAGTTAAAGCTTACTTGTTAGGTGTGTCATTAATTAACGCAACATTTCTGTTAATAGTTGATCGTTGAGGTCGTTACTTTGCGAAATTCCATTACACTAAGGAACAAATAAAACGCTTCGTCTAAATTTGACATTATATTATACATGTACATACGTCTGTTACGGCATTATCGAGACTTGATAATATCCTAACAGATGAAAGGATTTTTTACACTTTTGCATGCTTTACTATCAAATTTTCTTGTCGAACTGCCGGTTTCTGTTTGCGGTCACGAGTTTCTCTTGTTTCCCGATGTCGTAGTGCATTTCTATTTATACACTCTTCCCTTGGCAAAATACCCTCAATTCATTTCAAGTCTTTTGTGCCGGCGTAGCAAAAGCAACCCCAAACAAGTACAGAACTTCTTCCTTGTTTGACAGTTGGCGCTGTACAATCCCGCTTTCTTTGACCATTCGATTTTCTTACAAAAACTCGCCATTATTATCCAAACACTTCAAACTTTGATTCATCAGTCCATAAGACCCTTTTCCAGTCATCCAGTGCCCAAATCTCTGTGTGTTTCTGCACATTGTTGTCGTTTTTGCCTGTTTCCCGGTTGAAGTAAAGCTTTTCTAAAATTATTGCGACCTTGAAGATTTGCAGCTTTCATTTCTGTGGCGATTTCGGGTGCTGTCAGTCTCCTATTTCGTTTACTCAGCAATTTTATATGCTCATTGTGGGCGTGAGATGTTATTCGCTTACGATCTGAACGTGCCGCCGTAGATATATTTGCCTGTAATTAGTTATAAATCTCCTAAAGGACCTAATGTAAATATATTATTTATATTAAAACGCAATTATATTATTTTTTAAAAGAGTTTACTAAATTTCATTAGCTGTCCGAACTAATATGGACGGTAGTGTATATATCGAAGTTATTACGAACCTGGTGCGCAGACAAATGTGACCACTTTACCAATGAATGTATAATATAGTAAGAAATCACCTCTTATTATTATTTCGTCCAGATACAATACATTCTATTTAAATGGTTTCAGATAGGTGAGGATTTTAACCTTATTAAGTTTTATCATGTTAGGGACCTCATGCGTGGGTGACATTAGTGATATTTTCAAGAAATTGATAAACTTTAGTGCAAAATGTTCATAGTTTCACATGCAATTATTTTGTCCACAATTGGCCTGTACTATCAACCAACGAATTTAAGTTTTATTTTAGACTTTTTAAAGAAGTGGAATTTCAGGCTTTTCTAACTAAATTGATATTAACAAAGGGAGAAATTCTCCAGCTTCTGTGTTATGCTTATTAAAAGAAAAAGCGATTTAAATAAAAATTATGAACATGTAAGATTAAGCTGGGAAGAAGTAGGGCACCAATTACCATTAATTATAATAGAAAAGTTCCCTATCAAATAGAAACGACGTCAAATGACCAATTTTAGATAGAAACTAATTAAAGAAATGAAAAAAAGATGAAATGATGGTTGTTCATCATCATTTCCGTCCGATAAGTAAAGAAAATAAATTTTATTCTTAATGTAACCACAGCATATTAAAGGTGAACTTTCTGTAACATTGATCATGACCGTGATCTTTTTGAAACGTTAGCCGCCATCGTAATACATCCAATATCAAGACCGAATGCACTAATAACACTTCCACCGTTGATACTGAAATCGTTTCATCTGACCGCCGGTTGCAGTAAGCCAAGCAGCGGTCGCTTACACTATAAACAAACGTATAATCGATACGTTTGTACATATTACGATATTACGAATTACAAGTTTAAAAGCTAATTATCCCGGAGTGTAAATATAACCTTGCCTTTATGACTTGCAGCATGTTATAAATCTTATGTACCGTGTTATGTTTTCGGAATATTACGAACAGTTCAAATGCATGCAATTTGAAATTTAAATATCGACTGTAATGCGTCAATTTTCGTGCATATTATTTTTTGTGTAGACAGTGTACGCCTCGAGTAATAATTATTTATTTCGGGTTAATAATTACTTAGACCTTAAATATATTAATAGGATATATTCCATGATAATTATTTTTTTATGGTGATATCAAACCTTCATGAATATAACACATTAATTTGAATAATAATCTTGTTAGATGGTGAAATTGGCTTTTCATAAAAACATAGCGAACGAATCTTTTTAATAAATATTTTTACCCAACTTTTTAATAGTTAATTAAAGTATAAATTCTAATTTGTCATATTTAATGTTTATACCTGAGGTAAGTTCATAATTGTCATATTTTGTTTGTGTATGTTTAATACTAATTTAGAATTAAAAAGCTTTCGCGTTTGTAATCAGTAGTTTCGTGTCCGTTCTGGGCTAGTGTTTCAAAATATCTTTTTTATAAAATATAATCTTGCTCACAATATACATATATATACATACAGTTTCGATCAAATAAATAGCAGGGTTCTCAACAGTAATAAAAAAGTTGCTTTAGTTTTACTACATTCGACAATTTGGCAGTGATATTTCTGCATAAAACATCTTTTACAGTAAGGAAATACTGCCTTTAAGAAATTATTGGACTAGAGATGCACGTTAAAAATAATAGCACTATCTACCACTTTTCGTAATATAATTGAAGTCAGTGCAAACGTAAATAGCGTTGTATATTTTTATTTACTTTACTGAGACATAACTATATACGAGGAGGTTTTTTAAGTAAGTTTTTACATAAAAAAACACAAGTGCAATTTTTTCAACAATTTTATTTACGAGGGTAGCCGTTTATATTGTTGGTTCCGATCTGATGATTGCATCGTGAAGTTGTCATTTTTGACAATATATGTATTTACCTTGACAATTTTATTATCCGGTCGCTATTTCTATTATGGACAGTAATCTGAAAATTTTGTCAGCGAAAGAATGAAATTAACTCGCGAACATTTTCGTGCAATTATTTTTCATAACTTTCGGCGCGGATTATCTCAACAAGAATAAATTCTTTATATGGTGATGAAGGACTATCGAAAACTACAGTATATCGTTGGTATAGTGAATTCAAAGTTGGACGGCGTTCTTTGGACGATGAATTTCGTGATAGTTGTTCCACAAATATTGTTGTGTCGGAAAACATTAATGCAGTGTCTGAATTGATAATGCAAGACCGTCATGTGACATACCGTGAGGTCGAGGCATCTCTAGGTATTAGTAACACCAGCATGCATAAAATCCTGTATGAATATTTAGCCGTTAAGAAGCTATGTTCACGTTGGGTACCACATACTTTGACAACCGCTAAAAAAAAAACTCGCGTTGATTGATGTCAAGAAAGGCACGAAAAATACAATCGCGGTGCTCAAAGAACATTTCGTCACAGGTCCTGGATCTATACGTATGAGCCCGTTAGTAAGCAGCAGTCGACTGTGTGACTATTCCAAGATGGGAAAAAAAACAACAAAAGTTGTTCACGTTTGAAGCACATCAAAACAAATGGTCGCCTGTTTTTTCGGAAAAACCGGTCACGTTGCAATCGTGCCTTCAGAGAGTTGTAGAATGGTAAATTTCGAATGGTACACAACTATTTGTTTGCCAAAAGCTTTTGAAGAAATAAGGAAAACAAACTGAAAACGACAGTGTACATTTTGGCATTCAGCGGTACGGATCGGGTAGTTTTCAAGATGCGACACCGTTTAATTATCTGCTGATGATGACAACTTAGTTGTCGAAATACGTATACAGAATACGAAAATTAATGTGGCAAGGGGTTATATATCAACCAGTGGCGGCTGGTCAGGTGAGGCAGGTGAGGCAGTGCCTCACCATCTAAATCTTGGAATTATAACAAGAATAATATGTATACTTTTAAAATTCTTTATAAATTAATTATCATCTTTTATTCAGAATTTATCTTATAAACAATAAGAAAATAGTTTTAAATAAACCGGCATTACAAGCAAAGTACAAATTTATCATTTCATTTTAATTCCGTGCGAATGTACGAGCGCGTATACTTGCCCCGACCAACTTCATGCTTGATCTATGTATATCCATACTAAACACGAATATTTGAGGCCCGGCCACTCATTGCCTCTCATTGAAAATTTATAACGCACTACAGCAGTCAAAAAATTCTCAATTTCTATGGAAATTACAGTAAAGTATTAGCTACATATTTAAGATAACAAAGAAGAAAAAATATTCAAAAAGTTAATAGATTTTTCTAACTTTATTGTGAGATTTTTGAATTTTTTAATAATATAGAAAGCATTATTAATAGGATAAATTAAGTATTTATTTAATGATATAAAGATGTCTAAAGGTTTACATTCTTCTTGTACAGTTTCTCAATATTTCCTCCACGCAAATAATATGTTTTAAGTTTTAACAGGAGTATTTTTATTGTTTCAAGTAGATATTATTTAGATATCAATCTGAAGCCAATTTAAACTGAGCCTCTCATCGAATCACAATCGCCGAACTACCGAATATACTCGAGGCTGACATTCACGGCCCGAATCGCAAATAACAGCAGTTAAAGTTGGGGGAATAACAAAGTTAGATTAAATATTTTAATATTTGTTTAGTGATATTTTCAGTGATTTAAAAATTGTGAATATGGATTTAGAAAATGTAAGAAATACACAAGACATTGTAGATTTTTTAATAAGAAATACGTTCGTTGTTCTATCGGTAGAAGATCAATTATATGTCAAAAACCTTCCAAGACCAAACCCTGATTTATCAAAATGTCTTACAATACACGGTAAGTCTAACAGAAATTTCAATAATTCCTGGTATAACAAATGTAATTGGTTATGTGGTAGTATAAAAAGAAACAGATTATTTTGTTGGGCATGTATAATTTTTTCCACAAATACAGATAGTATTTGGAGTAAAACGGGTTATTTTGATCTTAAAAACTTGTCGCGATCAGTAGAAAAACATACTAAATCCAAACATCACATTTTAGCTACTTGTAAATTACATATGTTCGGAAAATATAATATCGCGGATGCGATAGATAATGTGAGGCGCAATCAAATGGAGAATTACAATAAAGAAGTTAGCCAAAATCGAGATATATTAAAGCGTTTAATTGATATTACTATATTTCTTTGTACACAGGAATTATCTTTCAGAGGACATAATGAAACAAATACTTCTGCAAACAGGGTAAATTTTAAAGAACTTGTTTTATTAACGGCAAAACATGATACCATTTTACAAAAATTCTTAGATGATAGCTCTGTATTTTTTGGCACATCGAAAACAATTCAAAACGAATTAATAGAATCAATTAATTTTATTGTAAAGAAAAAAATAGATTGTGAAATTTTTAATTCAGAATATTTTTCATGGCAAATAGACGAAACAACAGATATAACATGTAATTCGCAATTGTCTATTATTGTAAGATACACGATCGAGGGTAATATTGTTGAAAGGTTTTTAGGATTCTTTGATGTAAGTTCAGGTCGCACCTCTGATGATTTATTTAAATTGTTAACTAATATTTTTGAAAAATTTCAGTTTAATAGTAAACTAATTGCTCAAACGTATGACGGAGCGGCAGTTATGGCTGGGCATGTGAACGATTTACAAACAAAAGTTAAAGAAATAGCTCCTCAAGCAATTTTTACACACTGCCATGCACATATCTTGATTTTAGTGTTAGGAACATCTTGTAAGTCCATAACGTCTGTAAGAATATTTTTTTCAAATTTGTCAGGGTTTTCATCTTTTTTTTCCAAATCCACTAAGAGAACTCATGTGTTAAATTTAATCTGTCAAAAACATATACCATCAAACGCATCTACTCGTTGGAATTTCACTTCTAGGGCTGTTTTTACAATTCATGCGAACAAAAATAAGTTAATTGAAGTTTTTGATTTCATTGCAGAAAGTCCTGACTTTGATAGCATATCTATACGAGAAGCTTTTGGATTAAAAAATCTTCTTCTGGATAATGATTTTAATTTTCTTTTAGATACTTTTAAGTTAATATTTGGACAAACTGACGTTGTATTTTCAATATTACAAAACAAACTAACTGATGTTATTTATGCCAGAGATCGTTTACGTTTTTTGCTTGATAAGTTTAGAGAATTTCGGGAGTGTGATACATATTTCAGTACTGTATACGAAAATTCGGTGTCTGACGAATCTGTTGCACATAAAAGGCGTAGAATTGATGACGTTCCAGATACTAAACAAAATTATAGAAAATTATTTTTCGAAATTCTAGATACGTTTATTAGTCAAATTGAAATTAGATTTATTGATTTAGAAAAACTTGCTTTTTTTGATTTATTAACAGAAAGTAAATTTGAAGAATATTCGAAGGCATTTCCTCAGAGGCTCTTAAATAATTTGTTTGAACAATATAAATTTTTTGATCAAATTCAATTAAAAAATGAATTAGCTGTTATTTATAGTGACATGCAACTCCTTGGTAATTCTAAAACACCATGTGAAATGTTAAGATTTATGCACGAACAAAAGTTAGCCATCTGTATGCCAGAACTTTTTAAATTGCTAAGTATAGTAGTTACCATACCGGTAACTTCCGCGTCCGTTGAGCGAAGTTTTTCCACATTGAAACGTATAAAATCGTATGTTAGAAATACAATTGGACAACAAAGACTTAGTAACTGTGCACTAATTGCAATCGAAAAGGAATTGGTTAAAACGATGACGAGGGATGAACGATTTTATAATGATGTAATTGATTATTTTGCTAACACAAAAAACCGGAGGATACCTTTGCTATACAAGAAGTAAAATCTATTAAATGTAATTCTACGTGCAATGCCAATAAAGGAAATTCTCTGTATTTTAAAATATTTTCATTTTGCATGTAATTTTGAAATGTTGTTATTGGATTGTTGTTGATTTATATATATACATATATATATGTATATATTTGTTATATTATTAAATTTTATATTATAATAGGAATGTATTTATTTTTTATTTTTAAATCCTAGAAGATTGAGTTCTTATTTTTGATTAATGTTTTTAGAATTTGTTTGATTTTTTAGAATATTTATTTTCGTTTCACAAGGGTTTGCTTTGAAACTTCGTTTTCCCTTAAAAATCGAATGGGGCGCGATATAGGGCTCAGTTCACGTCTGGCAGCCCTGTTTGTACTGGAAGCCCTATATATATATATATATATATATATATATATATATATATATATAAACTGTTTTTATATGTAGTAGGTATATAGAGTTTATTAATCAATTGTAAACAATTTTGAATATTTATTATTCTATCTGCCTCACCATGTCAAATACTCACGAGCCGCCACTGGTTCAACCTTATATCAAGTTAATCAACCACAGGCTCCATCAAAATTACCTTAAATATTTTTAGTTGATACTTTCTAAAAGAAACATTGTTATTTTCGTTTTCTTTTTATCTTATGTCAGGTATATCTGCATATGTACATATTTGTAAACTCCTGTTGATGCTTTTGTACATAGGGAGATGTAGACAATTTATTTTTAAAATTTTTTTAAAGATATTAAGTTATAAATATTATTCAGATTGATAATGTTTCTTCTATCATTATTGCGTTGTGGCCTTTTTTATGTATATCATTTCCTTAATGATACGTTCATTGAAATTGTTTTCTATTTCGAGGATTTCGATGTTATCAAAGTCGAATTTATGTTTTTTTTCTCTAAGGTATGTCTAGATAAGGGTGTTATTTTATTACTGGTTAGACCGTATTGGTGTAAGTATATTCTTTTATATAGATATATATGTATATATACATATATATATATATATATATATGTATATATATATATATATATTTATTTCGACTTAGGAAATTTCATTACTATTACTAATACTACACATCCCTGTGGTTCCACAGACTTCTTGTTCACCAGACTTGTGTCCTTGTAACTCTCTTCTTTTCTCAAAATTGAAAATTCAGCTAAAAGGACACCATTTTTGTATATTGGGAACAATTTAGAAAGGCCGTAACTGACCAGCTGAAGCGGTTCCGGTATCTGAGTTCCAGTACTGTCATAAAGAGTAGAGAAACTGTTTCCAACGCTGTGTCGCTGGCTACCCAAGGCAACTACTTTGAAGCAGATAATGTGAAATTGTAATTTCAATTGAATAGAAAAAATTACTTTATTTGCACACCTCACATATACTCGATGATTGAAAATATGACTACTAGATTAGAAACCGTGATTGCAGGAAACGTGGTCACACAAAATATTAAACAATGTATAAAACATTGCAATAATATACGATAGTATAAGTCTTTATTGTTTACATATTTAGAATTTTATAAATATAGAATATGAACTCATAAGTAGTTTATAATATTACATTTAATTCTAATTATGTTGTTTCTTTATATTCCATTAAAATTTGTATAAATTTATATACAAAAATAAATAAATACAAGCAATTTAGAAGTAACATAACTCGAAATTAGAATTTAACTTCTGGTATTAATAGTGGAAAGAAAAACTGGCTAAATTAAATTTATTGATTCGAAATAGTTTTTAATCCAAACTAAAAGTTCTGTAATTGAATTTGAATTTACGATTGGAACAGAGCTGACTGTTGGCATTCTCGTCATGTAAAGCTCCAGTTTATCGAAGTATTTTAATTTACATACAAATCTGTACATTATTTGGCATACTTTTGGTATTCCAGATTTTGTTCTAATATGCAGACATAAGTGTAAGTACGTGGGGTGATTTATGTTCTGTACCCATGTACGGAGAACTATAACCGATCATCATTTATGGCACTACGCACATATGTAGATTATGAGTAATTTAAAATATGTTTGTCTTGTTTATTACAAATTTATTTCATATTTTTCGTTAAACTAAATATAGAGTGTGTGTCATGTTCTCATGAACAAAAGAATAAGCAAAAAGTGAAATTTTGTATTTAGTCATTGGTTATTAAATTAAAATCATCAAAAGTTTCTAAAGTATGCTTTAAGATATATATTTATAAATACGCATAAAACCAAATAATATTGAATTTGGAGATATAGTATCTACATAATATATTATTACATTATATATTGCTTTTGTATAATTATTTGCTAGGCATATCAATTATTTCCGTTTAGCACAAAGTATATCACGATGAAAGTTACCCGCTTAAAGACCGAATTATTTTTCAATTGTCTGACAAATATTTCCTATTTTGTTATTGTTGACTTGAAAATAAATGTGACTGTGATTCATTAGAATTCAAAAATATTTCCGCCAAGAAGAAACCAATTTAGTGAAAAACACTTAACGAAAATTTTAATAAATCCATAACCCCAGTTAACTCGTGAAGTCGAATGGGACAAAAAACCAATTTGCTTATGAAATCTTACTTGCCGACGTTTCGTACCCACTCGTATGGGACATCTTCAGGGCTTAACTACTGCTACTGTCTGTCGCATGGAAACAGTTTCAGTGGTTGGAGAAATTCTTGTTTATACCCAAAGCTCTTATAAACAACAATTTCTCCAACCATAATATTCAACAAACCATAGATCGACATCTTAATCCCAAAGTCCCACAACTCAATACACAGCATACATCATCTCTCCCCCTCTCTAAAGTCCATCTACCCTATATACAAGGTGTTACTGACCGCATCAGTAGGGTACTTCTAAAAAACAACATCAAAACCATCTTCAAACCCCATTCCAAATTATGATGGCTACCCCCTAGACAACGCCTGGCAATCCTCCATCTCCAAACAACCCAACCGCAACCGTAGCGCTCCATTGACCTATGACCCATTACCCATATATAAACCCGTCCACCATCGACTTACACTAGTTTCAGTGCGACAGACAGTAGCAGTAGTTGAGCCCTGAAGATGTGC